>OY754332.1:146564222-146914222 GCA_963573305.1 Pyrrhosoma nymphula
CCTTGTGTGGATCACAATAATCTCTCACCCATTGGGCAATGAAGCTAAGAAAACTTTTGTTAATCCATTCCTCTAGGTACAAGTCAGAAACATCGATATTTGGTCAACTTTTTAATCCAATGGAATAATATTTTGAATGCACTAAACCTGCAACAGAATCTTCAGCAAATATACATTTTCGTCGTGACATGGATGCATAAACAAGAGCTGGAATTGTAGGACAATGGCCTTGTCCATAACAAGGCAGAAAAAATTAGGTAATTCTCATGACAACATATTAATCAACCATGCCTCTAAGGAGTGGGTGATGAGATGGGCACTGGTGGGACTAGAATACACCATTCTTCTCATGGTTTTTCCAGGATTGTTATTAAGAATATATATATTCTCTCAGGGAGCTTCAAAATAGTAGATGAGTGCATATTATCATTAGGATGAAAAATTGAGAGGAGAGGTCCTGAGTATTATGCACGTTGCTTTTGTGTCGAATGATTCAACTTTAAGACACTTCTTGGAAGCAGGCATTTAGGCGCATCAGACTTTCAATATTTATAAGCACTACAATTTCTACCATCGCGATATTTTTAAATCAAAAGAGAACTTCTACCAGCAAAGTTTTCCAGATTCCACCTGATTTTCAGCAAATTTGGAACATTAAATCACACTTGAGCCATGGAATTTATTGATTTTGATGAAAATTGGCATTAATATTCAATAATCTAAGAGGAAAACTTTTCCACTTTGAATCATTTGAATAAGAAAATTGAAAAGTGGTCCGCCCAACTGACGCACCACGTACATCTATGCATGGATAATGCTGGGTTGACTGCTCTTCTTGAATACATGCAAGCATGTATAGCACTTAAAGGGTTTGATGCATACCATCATTCATGTACAAATAGAAGACAGATGAAAAGATATGGTCAACACTGCTACTATAGCTGTGAAAAACTATCTTTACGTATTTTAGTTCAGACAATCCCAAAGGACTTGGACTATAAGGGTAAACAAGAAAATTTATTGTTCTGTAGATTAACTTTCAATCCATAATTTTTACCTTCACAATGCAAATAGTAACCCAAGGAGAGGGAAAACAAGATAATTTGCATGTGCGTGCGTTTCAACGGAAGTACTTATAAAACCAAACAATTACATACTATCACAACTCAATGACACTTAAAAGAAAATTAAAATAAATAATGTTAAAAAATGCATGAATTACCTCTCAAGAATCGATTTCACTTTTTCTCAAGTATTGGGTCAATATAATGAATTTTGCCATTCACACTGAGATGTAAAAGCTCACGTCCCTCTCTCAGAATCTAAAGCACGCAGCATGGCACTTTTCAAACAAAAGTATAATGAATTTATGAAGCCAAACTGCAACATACATTTACTTGCAAATGCAAGCATGGTACACATCATACTCTGCAGCAAAACATTAAAATGATTGGGACTTATTGGGATTGGGAGACCACACACAGTAAAACAAAAAAACACAGGAACTCATAGTAAGAGAGATGACATAACGATTATGCTATCTCCAACATCCAGCATGATGCTGACAACTCAACTATTGGCCAAATTATGTAAAACGTCCAATTTAAGTCTCACAGTGTAAAATACAAACATAAGCAGTCTCACATGCTTCTCCAACAACATACTCATGTAGTTAGGACCAATATTCATGGCCTATTAACCACTTAGTATCCTCAAAATATGACATGAGTCACAGATGAGGACGAACAAGTTGATGTCACAGCTTCTTCTAAATTACTGTCTAGCTTTTTGTAGCTTGAAGTATTGGGACGTCGACGAGACCCCTGCATTCTCCTTCCTTCCAAGGCAAGAGCTATGATCTAATAGAAGAGAAAAATATCACTTGAGAATAGTTCGTCTCAAATTTTACAATGAGAACTTTCTAAAGGGAAAAAGAAGTGTATCCATTAATTTGGAAAATCCTTGTATTAGAGCGTAACTTCAGTGGAAAGGTTATTCCAGTTAAAGAATGTAATTTATTCTAATACATACATATATACTCTGACTGGTATATTATTCCTCTATTTCACATTAATGATAGGATGAGGAAATCATTAACATAGTCACATAAGTCAAGGGCATAACTAGGGGGGGGGGGGGTTATCACCTCCCCCCCCCCCCACACACACAATGATGGAGAAAAAGCTCAATTTTAATATATCCTACACTCAAATTTTGATGAATGCAAATGCAATTACCATAGGTTTTTAACTTAGAATCGTACTAACTACAAAGAGTAATAGCTGTAATTATGGCTTGTTTTGAAATAAAGTGGTTATAAACTCTGTCAATTGTTCTTTTACATGTCCATAGGCGCACAGACACTAATCGCCCCCCACCCCCCCTAATACCCCCCACCCCCAAGAGCTTTCCTTGGTTACACTCTTTTAAGTAAATGTACAAAACTCCATAGAGCCAGAACTTGGATGATGCTCAAATCAGATTAGCTTTTCATTTTTTGGCATGATGTGAAGAACTATGAGGTCTGACAAAAGAGTGTAAGGCTTTATTTAGTCGTGTGACGACCATAAGTGGACCTGGGGTGGGGCTAGCACAACAAGTAAGCTAGAAGCTCACTGCACATGCATGATTTTTTGCCAGCCCACCAAGCTCCTCATTTATTGCCATGATGTGTACCTTGATTGTCTTCTGCATTAATTCCTTTTGTGTACTTGAAATGGCCTAACGTATCAAGAATAAGCATTACATTCAGTCATAAACTTTACCATATGCACCTGGAGGCCAAGAAATACCTGAAGCTATGAGTTGCTCAGACTAGATGATAAGGAAGATACTTAAATCTTAATAAATGCATTGGAGTTCGTATGAACAAAATCACAACACAGCCATATCTAGAAAGAGGGGGGAAGTAAATATAAATGTCTCAGATGAGGTAAAATACCTATGAGTCACCAAAACTAAACACATGACAAGGGGAACACATGAGCAACATTAGTGGAGCGACATTTATGAGCTCAGGATTTATCAAGCAAATAGTAAGAAGGCCCTCTGATCAGATGATAAAATGAAAGATATTGCTTATAGTTAGGCCACACCTCAAGCATGCCACGAGGATCTGTGATGCTAGACAGAAAGATGTAATACATGAAATATATAAAATCAGTGCTGATGGAAGTTCTAAGCTAGGAGCTGTTGGACAATTGGAGGCTACACACTAGGTAAAGATTACTTTAAAAATTCACATCACATGAGCTACACAGTGAAACGGAGGATATTTTTTTACTTCACACTATATCCCCAGTACTGATAGAAGTGACAAATTAAGAGAGAGTTACAATGTCCAACAGATAGGTACGGAAATCCCTTCTTCCCTTGCACCAATAGTGACTACACCGAAAACAGAGTGAGAGACTGAGGCACTCCATTAGCATACAATAACTTTCATCCTTTCCCTCTTGGCATTACTTTTCCCAATTGCCCTAGCACCCCCTGCCACATTCCCCAGCTGCACCTCACAGGGTAATATGTACATACATTGAGGAGGTGCTGAAGCAATTTGGCACGATAGATTGTAGGGGTGCAAATTCTCCTCTAACTCCTGGTGCTATGAAGCAACAACATGATCAAAGTAAGAGTTTAAATCAAACAGTATATCGGAAGGCCACAGGTTGCCTGTTGTTGTGCATTTACTTTACCCGTGGATGCTTATGCAGCCCACGACAGTTAATCAAGAACAGTAAAACCCCGCTTTACGATGGTAATCTGTTCCATAGGACTGATCGGAATGAGAATTCCATCGTAAAGTGATTCAGTACATTACCGGACGACGGATTGGTTAAAGCACATCATTGCCAGCACAGTCAATGATACACAATACAGTACAGGTACGAAATATGCTGGAATGAAATTATTTAAATAATTAATACTTGATGAATAGCAAATTATGGGTGAAAAAATCGTCAAAATGGGAAATTTTAAAGGGCGCGCACAAAATCAGTGCGCTTGGAAATTCCTAGCATGCAGATCGTAAAGTGAATCCATCGTAAAGCGGGGGTCCACTGTACGTACATACATAAGTACAAAATCCAACAATGAAGTTTCCATAGAGGGCACTGATGTCATTCACGTTCACATTGATAAAATATAATTATGCAATGCGCCACCCCACTGCAGTTATGTATATTGACAAATATGAAAAAAAAAATTAAAAATCACTACTTCAGTAATTTTGAAATTGCAGATGTGGCTCTAAAATTAAGTGAAAATTTGGGGAAAACATAAATTTGAATAAGTTTAAAATTGCAAAAATATTAATTGGTTCACAGAGGGCTTGGCCACAGCTTGAACAAAGACTGTGTAAAATCAGGGAACATGATAAGAAATTATACTAGCAGGTATTGAATCAAAGTTTCACTGCAAATCTAACATGGATAATATAATCTAATAAATCTAACATAGCATTTCCTCATTTGCATTCAAGCTTTTGTTTTAAAGCTACTGTAATCTATTGTTCATTAAGTCTATATTCAATCACAGAAAAATGAAAAATTGAATGCGAGAGATTTTTCTTCTAAGGTATTTGATGGCTTTTGGCAGAAGAAAAATCAATGAAAGCACAAACATGGTGAATGATGAAAAAATGATTAAATGAAAAAATTACATTGTATATTCCACACTTTTGAGTACCTCGACCTTTTTCGATGCTCGGCCCATGTCATTAAGAATAGCACACTCGATAACAAGGCAGGCAAGGGAAGGAAACCAGTCAGGTACTCGAAGTGTGGAATACATAAAGTACAATACTTTTTATTTAATTATATCTCAATTCCTCAATGTATGTATGTGAATTTGCCAACTTTAATACGATAAACTAAAAAGCTGACACTGTCAATTCCTAAAATAAACACAATAGATGATGAGGGATAATTGCCAATAGATATGAATAGTCATTGGGTAAATGAAGTACTCGAAAAAGATAAGGCATTTGAAAAATATTTGAATGCGACAAACCTTCTGCTTGTTGTGAAATAAAAGATATCCAACGATGCAGATGACTACCATCGTGAGGAAGTATGCAAAGAAGTGAGAGTCCTGGGCATCAACAAATGCATCATGAAAACCTCTATTTTCTATAGTAAGTTCATTGGCATCTGGAAAAAATTAATACTTTAAATTATTTTGGCACAGAATACTGCATTGCTTTCTCACTAAAACAACAAAAAGATGGCAAGAAAATTATGTCAAGCCTAAACTTGAAAGCTCAACTAGTTGTTATGCATTTATCATTGAAGTTGTACGCTGACCTACACCAAAAAGTTCATATTTTGAAAGCATAGGTGAGAAGTTAATTCCTCTAATGACATTGAAGACCAGACGATGTTTTAAGTTAAAATCAACCGCTGTAATCTGCACTTTGTATAACCATTTTGTAAAGGAATGGGTTTCTATTGCAAAGAATTCGGGTACCAATAGTGGAATAAATGAACTACATACAGGATATTTGGATCACTCAAATCATAAATACATGGACAAGTATTTATTTCAAATATGTACCATGGATCAGTACAGTGAAATTAAGAAGCAATCTTTTACCAAATGATTCAAACAACTCTAGCGACATGGCATGATCAGGACATTGCCTTACCGTCATTCCGCCTTAAGTGGGACAGGGGGTGTGGAGTTGGGCACTGAGCAGAGCTGTCATAAAAATGTTGCGAAATCTTCATCGTTCATGCCATGTAAACCCAAAGTATTTTTGTTTAACGTGCTTCGACGGCTAAGGTCATTTCGCACTTACTGTCTGCCACGTGCAGACGGGGGCAACAGCACTCGGACGAATCGGAGGATCACCCCACCGAACTCGAGCCGAGCCCAACGATGCTTACCTTCGGTGACTGATCGGGAACCGGTGTTTCCATCGTGGCAGGCCGTTGCCCCATGTAAACCCGTTGCATAGTATCTCGTAGCATACAATGTTGCATAGTTTCTTAAGAATCTTTGAACCTTAAGGTTATACATATCAAAATAAATTGGCTTAGAGGTTAAAGAGAGATATAAATTTTTTTCAACTCAAACACACTCATTCCACATTACTCCAAGTGGAAGCTTGCATTTTTGGAGTAACTTCCTATTAAATATCTCTTACAGATTAATTTTTATGCTTTTAGAATAAAAAATTAATTAATTTCACCATCTCTAATTTTATAGTGGCTCAAAAGGTAGCATTTCCAACAATATTATGGGCAAGAGACAGTTTCTAACCTTTTATCAACAAATAACCCAAAGCTGATACTAATTAGAAGTTGTTGCCAGAACAAATGTTTAAAATATGAATGTGTACTAGTTATTTTGCAGATAAATTCCATTTTGAGATGCCATCTTTTGGCAAAAATTATACAGAAAAGCCAGGTTTGAATCACGGTCGTAGAGAAGTAAATGTCTGGAAACTTGCTGCCCAGTCATGTTCCCTTGAAGAAGTCGTTTCCCACGGAGGCCGACAGAGGCGCCACCTATCCAGGAGGCGCCTCTGTCCGCTATATATTGGTATACGTAACAACAGTATTTGTGTATTAATGTACGGTGATAATGAAGTTTATCACTGCGAGCATGGCTATTAATTTGCAACTCCATGAACGTTTAACATTTTAAAACTTACTGCTAGCTCAAAGGCGCTCAGTAACAAAAGTATTAGTGAATTTTAAAGTTACATTTCAGCGTTATCTGCATACTTAGTTTTAAGCCACTTTCATCACATAAAATCTATTGCACTGCGAACAGAATTACATGGCAGTTATTTCTGAGGATTTTTTTTCAGTTTTTTTTCTTAGGAATTTTTAAGTGATGATGGAGTGAGTGATGTTATTTCCGTATGCTGTCACAAAAAGGATTGTCGGCGGGTGCTAGCCTTTACCCAGATTTCGCATCACCTGTCGGAGTCTTCATTATGAGGTCTTATGCGAATGTCATTATTTCTTGCGATCACTTTCAGATTTAAATATGACAGAATCGCGTAGCAATTCTCTATTTTTAAATCGCCTATGTCAGCAATGCTTGTCGTACGAATACTGCTTGTGCAACAGAAGGTGTAATGAAAGGCTAAGTAGGTGACTCATTGCCGTGTACCAATCATACGAAGTGCAATTGGTAAAATACTTCCAAAATAGGGAATGGCATTCTTGAAATTAGCCACCGTGACTGATACAAACATATACCTACCTGTACAAAAAAGGTGATCCTTCAGCAAGCAGATTTAGCTATTTACTGACCTTCGAGAAAAAAAGGTACATAGTTCATGTGAAAATAATAGTGAAGTTTATAATGCTCTGATTATTTAATTAATACACAATAAACAAATTAGCTAGTTCCTTAAAATGTTAAACATTGGAATTCACAAAAACCAACTACAATTTAGAGGCAATAAATCATTCACCACTCACGGCATTCAAAAGCTTGATAGCTACAATAACTAGGTCTTCCCAACCCCATTAATAGGAAAAAAAACTGTCATCATTGGCCAGTTATAGGAATTGACTAACCACTATTCATTTTCTATGGTGCATAGACTGATTTTCTGCCAAATCACAACAACATTTCTAGTTATGTATGAGTATTAGGCATGTTCAGCGTAAACCATATCCTTAATGCCTATTTCCAATTTTGTTGTTTTTTAGACATGCCACGAAAGCGAATTGTAACCTCCAAAAAGCGAATTGTGTGACCTCCTGAAACCCTTCAACTTCTACTAATAAATTAGCAATAATTTATCTCTGTCATAGTGAAAAATGCTTTTTTACTCAACACCTGTCTATATAAGCTACCTACTTCTTAACTTTGCATCCACCATGTACATCTCTCACATAGTCGCATACCCTTCCTTCTGAAAGACCGTTGTGAGAAGGCTGTCGAATTTTGTAGCAGAAATAAATAAGTTATTACGAACACTTATGCTTAAACATTACATCAGACAAGCACACAGGGAGAATACCAAGGAACACAGGGAGCTACCAAATTGATGAAATCATGGTGAGGCAGAGGCTCAGCAAACATAATCAAAAACGCACACAGCTTTTTGGGGGTGGATGCAGACTCAGATCACAATTTAGTTCTTATGAAATGAGATGTTAGATACAAAAGGCTAATTAAAAGTAAGAAGACGGAGAGGTGGAAAAGGGGGGAATGCTAAAAGCTAGTGGAAAGAAACAAAAGTGAAACAAAGGTTAAGGGAACTTTTGAAAACAATTGGAAAGATTGAAAACAGGAGTTGGGAGAGGAGAAAACTGGAAGACAACCGTTTTGTAGGATAGTTGATTATCCAAGGGATGACAATCTTTTGTGGATGCTTTACAAAAAGTGCAGGAAATTAACTCACTTCCATTTAAACCTACCCTAATCAGTTGATTACAGTCACACAGACACATACTATGTAATGATATGGTACCACACACGTCCACGGCATTCTTTTATCCTTCATCAGAATTATCTACAATATTTCGACGTAAATTGAAGTTGGACATAAATATAGTGATGCACGAAACTAATCTATGGAAATACATTTATACAACATTTACATTAATAAAAAAAATGGCATTTTCATCTCATCTGACGCACATGATCTGCCTTCAGTAAATGGGAATACCCACTAATTCTAGCCCTTCTAGACCCATGGCGCCACTACGAGAATCGTGCGGTGGATTGAGGAAACGACTTCTTTAAAAGAACATGGGCTCCAATGGGATTGGATAGGGAGTTTCAGGGGGCTGGTTTGAATATTTATGAGAAGTTGACAAAAGAGTTGGCTACATTTTTGGAAAATAGGGTCAACTTGGATGAAACCTCGAATACCTGTTTTTTCATACATTGTGATATTTACAGGGGAGTAACAATGCTCGATATGCACAAATCAACTCATGGTCAGATTTTTAATGTGCCTTGGTGGATACAATGCCTACTATTTCAGAAAAAAAAATTGCCAAGTCTTAACTGATTTTCATTTGTCATAACTATGGCAGAAACTAGCAACAGCTAAAAATTATAAAAACCAGAAATGATTGGCATTGGATTCCTCAAATACTGACTGAGGTGGCATGGAATGAACCAAAAACAATTAAGCTACTTTTGCCTAATGATGGAATCTTGGTTTTCAGTCTTTAATTACCTCTTCTAACTTATTAAGTTTGGGTACAATAATTAGTATTTTCATTTATGGTGCTTCAACAGCTAAGGTCATTTTGCACATTCCATCTGCCACTTGCAGACAGGGGCAATAGCATTTGGACGAATCGGAGGATCATCCCTCCAATTGGGTACATTAAAATTGTATTTATAATGCACCAAACAATTGATTTATTAACTTTCTGTAATACTTTCTATAACTCCTTAATGTTCATCGGCACTTTAAGACCAACTTAATTGATTTCATTAGAGGCCATCATGTGAGATTTAGTTACCACTAATCAACTTACTATTGCCTCCTGTGTGTGCATCTTCATCACCTAGACCTAAAAAATAACAGAAACAACTATCAATAAAAGGTGACTCTGGTAGGTATTTATCAACTGTAAGAAGAGGCGAAATGATTTTGTCATGGCGAATTTCACCCTCTTTGGTACATAGCAAAATACTTAAAAATGATGAACTTTATTAACATCAAATTCCCTATGAAAATTTACATCAATAATGGCTGACCTCCAAGACTAGTTTTCAGACTTGTAAAGGAATCCCTTTGAATGGCCAAAAGAAGAAATAATATTAGTCATTATGATAAATCGAAATTGCACTGAAAATAAAATCTAACCTTCGTCAGCGAAAATATCTTGACCCATTCCTTTTGGAGGAAGATTAGGTAGCATTTCATCTGGTGGAATCCTACTCTCATCAATTCCAGGTGTGTCACCCGTTTCCACCCTGGAAGGGCGATTACGGTCTTCCTCATGATCTTCCTCTTTTTCCAAGGTAATACTGGTAGGTATGGTAACAGGGGCGACAGTGGAAGTCACTGCGGCCACCTGTATTTGGCTGACCACACTTTCATGCTTCTCAAGCGTTGGTCCGACAGCATTTATCTCTGGTGCTTTTGGGGTCTCTTCGTTAATTGGAGGCCTCACGATATCATGAGATTTACTTGTTTCCTTACTTTCAGCTATACTGCTGTTTAACACCTTTGGCAATGTGGCCTCTTTCCCAATGGGTAGACTAGCTGATTCTGTTTTAAACTGACTTGATTCACGTTCTTCACTGGGTTGTACCTCCGCTGCACTGGCTAAAGTAAATAGAATATCATTATCTATTTAATTCATAATACTTGACACACATGAGATACTAAAAACAACACCAAAGCTAACGATCATCCAGATATAACTGCTTTCATACTCATAGTTTGGTACATAGGGTGAGGGGGGGCCATTGACAATCATTAAACAAAGAATGCATATCCTGGTGCACAAACATTGCATGAATGCTTATAACTAATTACTTAAAGGTCATCCTGAATGAACTATAAATGCACACAATGGTTAGTTAAAATGATAAATTAACATGCAAGAGAACAAATACGACTATATTTATCATTTTGTCCAATAGCATTTCAAAATCATGCTAATTAAGAATCCTAGCAGTAAACACACTTCTTCTAAAATTATTACAGGCACAATATGAATTTAACCCTTTCGCTGCGGTCAGCCTGCGGAGACTTCCCGGCCCTTGTGCGGCAAAAAAGTGAATGGTGGGTAGAAATGACCTTGCCAACGGAACGTAGGAGCTATGTTCACAGCAGTCCACCGGGCAAACGTAGCTGCTAAGGGTTAGGCAGCAGCCAAAGGGTTAAAAGGATGCTTATGCCAACTTACAAGGAGGGGCAAACTTAACCAGCATTGCAGGTCACTTTCATTTGTTGAATTCAGTTTTGGTCATCTTTGGGGGATTCAAATGCAAATTAACATCCAAAAACAGGAGTGTGGAAAAAGGGGGTCGAGATAGCTCACTAAAAAGGGGACCCCATACTGGAACAGCACCCACAGCACGGTGACTTACAGAGTTAAAGTTAGCCCATCATCATGCGAGTGGCTTTTTCTACTTTCTCCACACAGCTATGTGACAGAGGGGAAAGAGAGGGCAGACAGTTGCTCAAGCCATATTCTTAAGTCACACCTCAGATATGAGCAATGAGTAAAGCTTATAGTAAAAGTCCTTGGAAAATGGCATTAAAAACCCAAATGGGGGATGACGTAAGAACCACAGCTACTTTCTTCTTTCACCCACAAGAGCAATCTTTTCCCCTGCCAATGCTTACTCACTGTTGTAACAAATGAATGGCGCGCGGGCAGTGCCCCATATGTACAGTGTTTTGGTTGAGCGGTCATTAAAGAGTGAGTTGTACAAGCAGCTGGTGGTTGTGTTATTTGCCTTATCAATCCCCGGTTATCACATGGTGGCAGCGGTGGAAAATTACCGAGAACGTGCTTTTGTTGTTTGCTTCTTGTCGTAATGGCTTTCAATAATCAATTTGAGGCATCTGCCCAGGGATCGCCAATGGACTGGCACGGAAACCTCGCCACGAACTGGGAGATTTTTAAAGAAAAGTTCTCAATTTATGTAGAAGCTTTTCTTAGCGATAAGGCGACAGATAAAAGGAAAGTGGCACTTCTCCTGCACTATATGGGAGAGAGGGGACACGAAATATTTAAGTCATTTGACCCGGGTGAATCAGATCGTGTGATCCTGAATACTGTGTTGGCAAAGTTTGATACGTATTTTACTCCCGCAAAAAATGTGACTTACGAACGTCATAGGTTCTTTAACAGGCATCAGCTTCAGAATGAATCGTACGAGAGTTATATGGCAGCTTTGAGGAATCTGAGTGCATCTTGTGCGCTAGGCTCGTTACGAGATGAGCTAATCAGAGACAGATTTGTCAGTGGAATCCTGGACAAGGAGGCCAAAGCGTGTTTGTTGAGAACAGCAGATCTCACCGTTAACAAAGCATTGAGTATATGCCAGGCCAAAGTGGTTGCAGATTTGAGAGCTGATACCCTACAAGTTAAGCAAGAAGAGATCCAGGTAAAAGAAGAACCGGTAGAAGTAGATGTCCTGGAAAAGAGGCACGATGAACGAACCAGGGGAGACCGAGGTAGACGATGGTTTGGAAGACCATCTCCCAGCAGCTTTTCGACGGGTAACCGGTTTCAACATGCAAGCAGAGGTCTTCCCTCACAGCCGAGGAAGTGCAGTAGGTGTGGACTATCTCATGAAATTAATAGATGTCCAGCATTTGGTAAGCGCTGTCTCAAGTGTCACTTGCCTAATCATTTTGCCAGTGTTTGTAAAAGTGTGATACCAAGAGAAGTAAATGAAATCACTTTCAAAAGAGAACATTTAATTAGTGATGATGAATCAGATAACGAAAATTTTTTGATCAGTGTGATCAGTAATATCGGCAACAAGATTATGTGGACTGAGACTCTTTTGATTAATAACTTCACTGTACAAGTAAAAGTTGACACTGGTGCTGAATGTAATATTATGGCGCTCAGTCAGTTTGTTAATTTAAAAGTGAACCAGCAAGCAATTAAGCAAACTAATGCCTCAATTACATCGTTTACCAATGGTAAAGTAAATGTGGTCGGTTACTGTGTTTTAAGTTGCAGATTTAAAGGGTACACCTACCAATTGAAATTCTATGTTGTTGATGGTGATTGTGCTAATATTATTGGCTTGCAGAGTTGTATAATGTTAGGTTTAGTGGCTATGACTGGTGTGGAGAATGGTTGTTGTCATAATGAGATAGATAAAACAAAAATAACGCAACAGATTAATACAATTGAGGTTGAGAGTGAATACTTGGAGTTATTTGATGGGGGACTAGGTCTTATTCCTGTCACCATTCATATAAAAGTTGATCCATCAATTAAACCAGTGGTTCTTCCACCGAAAAAAATCCCTTTTTCATTGCATGAAAAACTTAAAATTGAATTCAGATGCAAGATTTAGGAGTTATTGAACCGGTGACCACACCTACAGATTGGGTTAGTCAGCTTGTGATTGTGCAGAAGAAAAATGGCAATATTAGGATCTGTCTAGACCCAAGACCTCTAAACCGAGCAATAAAAAGGTCACATATTCAGTTTCCCACTTTTGAGGAAATATCTTTCATACTTAGGGGTGCCAGGTATTTCACAAAACTTGATGCAAACTCTGGATTTTGGATGCTCTCATTGGATGAAAATAGTTCTCAGTTATGCACATTCCAGGCAGGACCCTTCGGCTGCTGGAAATTTAAACGTCTTCCCTTTGGTCTTAATTGTGCCCCAGAATTATTTCATAGAATTGTGTCACAAATTTTTGAAAATATTGAAGGAGTGGTCACATTTCAAGATGATGTACTATGTTATGCAGACTCTTTGCAGAAACTAAAAAAAACTGTCTCTCTAATGCTGCAAAGGGTAAAAGAAAATGGATTCAAATTTAATAAAAATAAATGTCAATTTAATGTAACTGAAGTAACATATCTTGGTCACAAATTTAATGCTGAAGGTGTTAGGGTTGATGATGAAAGAACAAAAGCCATTAGTAACATGGAACACCCTAGGAATAAAAAGGGTCTACAGAGGATACTAGGAATGTTTAATTATGTTTCTAGATTCATACCAAATTTCTCAGAAAGTACTAAACCACTGAGGGAACTTCTAAAAAATGATTCAGTATTCGAGTGGAATGGTGCATTGAATGAGTGTTTTGAACAATTGAAAAGTATGCTAATTAAAGCACCTGTCTTAGCCTACTACAATCCCAATGAACCCTTCACGTTGTCTGTGGATGCTAGACAGTATGGGCTAGGTGCGGTATTGATTCAAAACAATAAGCCTATAGCATATGCGTCAAAAGCACTTACTGAGACCTAGACAAGGTATGCTCAAATAGAGAAAGAAATGCTAAGTATATTATTTGGGTGTGAGAAGTTTAAGCAATTTGTCTTTGGCAGATGGGTAAAGGTGGAGACTGATCATAAACCATTGGTCTCAATTTTTAGGAAGCCACTTGATAAAATACCAGTACGTTTACAGAGAATGATGCTTCAACTTCAACCTTTCGCATTGGAGGTTTCCTATAAGCCGGGAAAATTACTATACATTGCAGACACATTATCAAGGTACTTTAGTGCTCGTAGTGTAGATGAGCAGTTTGACTTTGATAAGGATATAGAATTGCAAGTGAATATATTAATCAATAATTTTCCTATGACTGAGAATAACTGGGAATTGATAAAAACAAAAACCATTGAAGACGCAGTGTTAACAGGGTTAAAGGACAAAATAAGATGTGGTTGGCCCAGGTATAAGAAAGTATTAAGTGATGAGTTGAACCCATTCTTTGACTTTAAGGGTGAGCTTAGTATTATTAGGGATATCATATTTAAAAAGGATAGAATTGTAATTCCCAATTCACTTAAGCCTGAGATGTTAAAAAAAACTTCATATCGGTCATCCTGGTATCACTCGGATGAAAGATAGGGCCAGATCCACTTTATTTTGGATTAATATGAATAAGGAGATTGAGTATTAAATGAAAGGAAAACTTTGTTATATTCCACCAATTTATTCTCTGGTACTACTAGTTTCGACGCAGCGGCGTCATCTTCAGGTACATGAAGATGACGCCGCTGCGTCGAAACTAGTAGTACCAGAGAATAAATTGGTGGAATATAACAAAGTTTTCCTTTCATTTAATATATAATGAACTTCCACAAAGTTGAGCCTGAGACGATGGAGATTAAGGAGATTGAGGATTTTGTGAAATCATGTGGAACATGTGGCAAATTCCAAAACAATAAAACAAGCAGTCCATTAAAGTGTCATGAGGTTCCCGAGTTGCCTTGGTCAGATGTTGGGGCAGATACCTTTGAATTTGACAATAGGAACTATCTTGTAGTGGTGGATTATTTATCTAATTTTATAGAGACTACTGAATTACATGACATTAGAAGTAGGACTGTTATTTGCAAACTGAAATCAATTTTCAGTAGGCATGGAATTCCGCATAAATTATTCACCGATGGAGGGCCCTGCTTTGCATCTGCAGAATTTAGGAAGTTTGTTGGTGATTGGAATTTTGGTCATTACATGTCTAGCCCTCATTATCCCAAATCCAACGGGAAGGCTGAGTCAGCGGTTAAAACTGTAAAAAACTTACTGAAAAAGGCACGGGATTCAGGAGATGATGCATATCTAGCACTTTTAAACCTGCATAATACCCCAAGAGGAAATGTACCTTCTCCTGCCAACATTTTAATGTCTAGATCATTGAACACCAACATTCCTGTGTCCTTTGAGTCACTAAAACCAAAAGTCATAATTAAAAGGGCAAGAGATGAGTTAATAAAAAATCAAAAGAAAATGAAAGAACAATATGATGACCATGTACACGCAGAACTAAGGTTCCGTGTTGGGGATGTAGTATCTTTTCAAAAATCACCCAACTCCTTGTGGAGCCCTGGTCAAATCGTAGCTCAGTCTCCTGAACCTCGTTCCTATCTTGTGAGAGATTGTGGAGGGAGCGAGTACAGGAGAAATAGTATTCACATTTCCCCTCGTCAGTTGGCGACCAAGTCCAACAGTGAAAGTCCACTGGTGGAAGGTAACCAAGATCCAGAGGAATTGTTTTTAAAAGAACTGGATCGGTACCAAACAAGGTCTGGAAGAGTGATTAGCAGGACTCGGTTGTTTGAAGCTTAGATTTATTAAAAATTTGTTGGTTATTTATTTATTTGTTACATTTGTTGTTATTTATCAACCATTTAAATTACTTATTATATTTATCTTATCAATTGCTTGCAGTATTATATATTTGTTGTGCGGTTTGCGGTTGTTGCTTAAAGGGGTAGATGTTGTAACAAATGAATGGTGCGCGGGCAGTGCCCCGTATGTACAGTGTTTTGGTCGAGCGGTCATTAAAGAGTGAGTTGTACAAGCAGCTGGTGGTTGTGTTATTTGCCTTATCAATCCCCGGTTATCACACTCACTAAAGTCGATTACTTGTTCTTTTGTCGTGGAGGAATCTCCCTTTGGTTCTCCATGTTCCCTACAAGTCAACTGTCACTTATTTTGTCCTCTAATGCCATTCATGTTGATTAACTGGTTCATGCAAAGCCAGCTGTCTACAGACACCTTCCAATTTTCTTCTACATCTACATACTACCCCACTAGAGCATGTGGCAGGAGGTGCTAACACTCCAGCCACAAAGAGGGAAGGGGAAAAGGACAAGAAAAGAAATGTGTGTTGACAGTGTCTTATTTTTTCACTGTTTCTGCAGCAGTCTTAATAGTGTGTCAGAAGACATTTTTGACACCTGTCTGTTCAGCAGTTTCTTTCACTTTTCCACTTCTGTCAGTTCCCAAAATGTGCCTCAAATGTGTGGGTATTTAGTCCCAAAATCTCTAGTGGCTCCCAACCACTAGCCCTTTCATCCACAGAGTCTTAAAAACCAAACACGATGCTTTTCTTTGTATGCTCCACTGATTGCTCTGGATCTCAAATGCTTGAAGCATACACCAGATGTGGCATAATGAGTTTGAGAAGACATCCAATTTGATAAATTGATTAGGTAGGCCTAAATAAGGAGAATTATCATCAAAGCATTGAAGTCATAGTAGAAGTGAGCAATCACATACTACATTAAGCAATTCAAAGAGCAACCCTAAAAAGATCATGCATTTAATAGCTGGTGGTGACATGTAATGTTAATGTGCACCAACAAACCTCCAGGGGCGGAATTCTGTACATGTCGACCGACGACTGTCGGTGTCGGTCGCGACCGACGGTTGTCGCTTGCACCGACAGCCGAGCAATTCTCTACAAGAGACATACCGACACCTGTCGATGCAAGCGACGATTTGCTGACGTCATGCAGTTGTCGGTCGGAAACTGGCATCTGCGCGAGAGGCTAAATATTTCGTATTGAAGTTTTGCAAAAGAACAGAGATTATTATTTATTTATAAGTTCTCAAAAAGATGAGCATGCTATTTAAGTCGACCGATGTGCATTACATCCTCTATAAAAGTATTTTAATCGAACTCCTAAAAGGGACTATTTTGTTTTGTCTAAGGTGCGGATGATTACTATGGACACGGCGTAAGAACACGGCGCTTTCCGGCAAATTGCTGTTTGTTTACGTTCGAGCGACGATTATTTGCACAGGTTGTTTTAGTTTTTAATTTTCATGATATTTAAGAATTATCGCAGGGTGATATATTTTTTTAAATACAAATCATTTAAAACATACTATTCTTGGACTTCAAATGTGAATAGTGGTCTTGAATGCTGTGCAACGTAATTTTGGAAGATAGTTTCTATCGCACGTCTTTTTCGGTTTTAAGCTGTGGCGATTGGAGCATTTAATTTCAAGTTTTAAATAAAGTTAGCATCATTAGGTTTCAATGTGCAGGAAGCAACAGCGTCATTTTTTGTGATAATATATAAACGAAGGTTTTGCGTGTGTTTTGGCTGTGAGTGTTACATTATGGCATGCCAGTGATTACAAGCGTTATTTATGTGCTACCATGGATTGTGTGTCAAAGTGGTGATATTTATGCGTAAATTTGTTGATTTGATCTCTTTAAATAATGTGTTATTACATGAATAGTATTAAAAGTGTAACAAATACGTAGTGAGTGTTGGAGAAGACGTAACAGCAATCAGTTCGTTGTCTCTACCTTTGACTAAATTAAGATGTGGAATCTATTTGAATTGAAGTCACGGTGACTAGGTGAATTGTTCTTGTCTTTTAATTGAGTGTCTACGTCCCAGTGAATGGATAAACAGTGATGTGTATCATTATTCTTCATTCCGTGAATTTTGCCACCCCATGTTTCATCTATTAATTTCTTTGCATTGTTGTGTCCAATATGATTTTGTTGAAAAAGTAATTAATCCGTCTATATTTTAGGCAGATAATGACTAATTAGCAATAGGCATTAGGATTTGTCATTGGCAGATATTATTGTGTTATTGTAGAATACCATAAATTGTGAGTGTGGTTGGTTGTTTACGTCCAAGTGAAAGGGTGATTATTTGTTGTCTACTTATACAAATTATGTTGTTTCACTATCCTTCATTCAGTAAATTTTACCACCTCAAAAGTTGTGTTTTCATTTACTCGACTTGATGTCAATACCATGGATTGTTCCTCTATTTGAGTGCCGCTGTGTGTGCCTGGAGAAATATATCTCACGGTAGGTATTCATGTATGCTACAAGAAAGCCCTTGACAAGCGGTAAATGGTCTTCTAAAAGTGAGCTACATAAGTATTTGTATTCGACGTGATGGGACGAACATTGTGTTTAATAGTGTGTTGTGTTGGTTAGCGCGTTAATGCCAGGGACTGGCTCGAGGATAGTAATTGTGTCAATAAATATCAAATCAATTTATGCCTGAAGTTATATATACCAAGATGTCATATTTGTCTGAGCGTAGTTATGGTAAATGACCTTAGAAGTGATAGGATTGAGTGTGGGTCACCGTTAATTGCTAAATCTGTGCAGAAAAAAGTAAATAAAATGTATTCAGATGTAGGATATAATCCTTGTTCAATTTTATTTCCAGAATGTATAAAATCTAGATGCAGATTTATTCCTTTTTGTGATGATGGGACGAAGGTTGTGTTAAAACGCCGACACTCATTTAAGGTGATTGAAAGTTAATATTTATCAACTAATTACAATCTCCTTGCACCCAACTATTGCACTTTCGGTGCAGGAAATTTCTCACACTAAAGATGATACACTTAAGGAATCGCGAATCGACGAAATACGTGTCGGTCGGCCTACCGTGGGCTTCAAAATCGTCGGTGGGATCACCCCGGCTGACCGACGATTGTCGGTCAAGTTATCGACGAGTATCGGTCGAAGGTGCCACCGGAATAGCTCTTGACCGACATGTGTTGGTCGGGCGAGTTAGCGACACCGATAGGTGTCGGTCGCATGTACAGAATTCCGCCCCAGGAATACCAAGTTAATGCAACAACTATTTTCTTCCTGGATTGTTGCAACTTTGACTGCATAGTGAATATACTAACTAGACTGAAAATTTGCATGAATAGGAGATGTTATAAAAAAATAACTACACAAATGATTGCACAGAAGACAACTAGTGTACCTAACAATAACATTAAAATAAACAAAACATTCACCTGACATGAAAAGACATAAGGGAAGTTTTCATCAATAGTTACACAATAAATTTAATTTATTGCTTTTTCCCATTCATGCTGAGAAATAGCAGTCAAAAATATACAAGAAATTTAAGACAAAAAATTAAGACAAAGTATGTAGGTATTCCGCTTGAGCCAAAACATTGTTTTCCCCAACAAATCAGATTTTGATGAAACTTAGAAGGTTTTATTCTCCCACCACACATGATTTTTCCAGTCCCACTAAATTTTACTATAGCCATTCAAAACGTTTGCAAAATCTGTTTCACTCCAATTATGGCTTGCTTCACCCGGTGCTTTTTCTGCCCCAAGAAATTGTATCAAGAGCCAATCAATGCTTACAATATTTTTTTATATTTCTATCAATCAACACACGAAGTAGCTAGAAAAAATATTTCCAGGCCCATTCAGTTTATATTTCAGCTTGAAAACATCTTTTATCGTAAGATTTCACGCTTTCCTGGCGAATTGCAGTGAACTCTTCTCAGGCTCTACACCGGGTGCGTGATTGAAATTCAATTCACTTTCAATCACTCACCCGGTGTAGAGCCCGAGAAGAGTTCATCACATCTTTTATCGTGTCGTCTTAAGTTTTTTTTAGAAAAAGGTCAACTATATGTTTAATTCTCACCAAAAGGAAATTATATCATCTTAAAATCTTTTTTTCCACGATGAACCTTACGGAAAACACTTCTATTTTCAGGAATGAAAATTATGAGGTTTTCATTCTTCCTTAAATGCAGTTTAGCATGAGGCACTTTATTGCACAATCTGATGTATGTTTGAATGTGCATTGAAAATTGCCACGTGTAAAGTGGTGAATCGCAAGAATGCATGTGCAAATGCATAAACGACACATGAGAAAATAGCCCATTCCAATTCCAGGCACGTGTTCTCGCAATTTCTGTATGTCAAATTGCACAATAAAGTGCCTTGTGAAAAACGGCCTTAAAAGCCAATGACATTTCTGTGAATTTTTCTCAAAACGGCTGCCAAATCATTATTAGCTGCTGTATTTCTTCTTCATAAATAAGATTCTAATAAAAGCTTTGTGATGATTTTCCATCCCTGATAGCAGCAGGGTAAAGTCCTCACCTGCAAATCCTGAGGTTGGAGCATCAATTTCCATCTGGGTTGGCTTTTCTCCACCCAGGGCATAAGTGTATTTGTCACGATCGGTTGGTTTGACCCCTTGGATACCTGACGACAAGCCAAGAGAGGCTTATCAGGATTGCATGGGAATAAGGACCACCAGAATCAACCGGAAAGCAACAAGAAATAAAATAAAATAAATAAAAATCATAAAATTATTAGAACTCTTGGCAAAGAAAATTATCCAACAAAAGAAAAATTATCTCCATAAGGAAATATTTCCGTGTGATGGTTTTTAATTCCTTTCCATAATTTTAGGAACCAAATACAGGTGTTAATATTACATTTTGTCACCAAAAAAGTCAAAAAGACATTGTACACCAAGTCTACTGCTATATTTATTGAAAGAAAGTAGAGTTGTTTCAGGATTCAAGTTAAATTTGAATGATTATTAAATTACTGACAAAATGTGACTGAAAAATCTTGATTGATATTACTTTTTCCAACAAATTTCCAAGTAATTCCTTACGTTAATTTTTAAAAAATGGCCTTAACAGAAAGGGTAATGTTGTAATTAATGCCACTGAGTCACCGAATTTCTTCCACAAATAAAGACCAAAAAAGCAAAGGACTTAATATGTACAATAATTCAATTTAAGAAGCAAGAAATAGAGTAACATGATTCTTAAGATTACTTAAGAACTGCCCGACTTCACTATCATCCCCGCTGTGAACATAAAAAATAACAGCAAAATTGTAATCAGTCCATCAAAATGTTCATTTATACAACCATATAAAAATATACACAAGTCAATACATCACAAAATTATTTTCATCTGAATCTTATTTATTGTGAATACATAAAGCAGCAAGTAATGATTTTGCAGCCACTTTCAGAAAAATGTACATGGTTGGCAATAATTTTTTATGAAGCAATCCAAAAGTCATATATTCATTCCTGAAGATAAAGTACTTCAGGATCTGTATGGAAAAATATTAGGATAATTTTATTTCCTGTTGGTGATAATTACACCAATATTTTACCATTTTATTACTGAAAAAGCTTTTGTGGTGATTTATACATGACTGCAGGGTTTCCAGGTTCTTCCCATCTCAGCTCATCTTGAATGGTGAGTTTCGCAGGCACGTAAGATGGAATCTCGAGCTCAAATTGACTTGACCTAATTCAACATATCATCAAAGATAAATGAATATCGCAGGAACCTGGAAAGCTTTGCAGTCATGATCACGTTTTCCCCAAAATGTTACCAACGTAACAGTAGAATCTTTTAAATTATACTATGAATGTATGGGACAAGGAATATTTTTCTGTTAGTGTCAAAACTACTCTTAAATATGAAATACTATTAACTATATAGGTCTAGAAACTGTTAGAGGTGACATCTTTCTGACGTAATAAATTAGAGAATACTGCTTCATACTAAATCCATTATTAAATTAACATGACACTATTTACCAATGATACCTTAAACACATTGGATTGAAGTATCATCTTTAGAAGTCTTCCAAGACCACATGAAATTTTAAATAATCTGCATATTATAGGCCCTAAAAATATTAACACTTCCTTCCATATTTATCTTGAACTGTGCCACTTTTGTTTTACTGCATCCTCAGCATTTTCCAAGGAATGAAGACTGGCACGACCATTACACTCGCACAAAAGGTGATGTTCACCTCAAAAGTCACCATCTATCTCTAGCTCTCGAGGGACCTCATCGTACTCCAGCCATTATTTTCAATAAACTACCGGTTGAGTTAAAAAATTGTCCCCCTTCCTTATTCAAGGTCAAATTACCAAACTTTTTGGCATGTAAAGACTATTATGATATCAGTGAATATTTAAACGAATGTATGTAAACCCATTTTACTGTACTTTATTTTATGACTTGATGTTTATTTTCGTGTGACCCTTGACAAAACCATGCAATGTATATTGCCAATTCGGTGTGAATAAATTATTATTATTAAGGCCAGGCTACATGATGCATAAACCCGAATGAGTTCATGTGTAAATATATGAGTGTGAATGAACAGATTTAGAACAGGAGCTACTTACACTTACTGTCCAATCATTTACCCATATTATTTAGGTTACACAATGAAATTTTGATGAGACATGAATTCATGCATGAACTCGTATGCGTTCATGCATAGTGTAACCAGGTAACCAACCAACCCTTAAATAGGTGATTCAAAGATTTTACAGTTTAACTTACATCACGGATGAATACATTAAATAACAACATACCCAAATGGGAGCCTTGATGCACACCCAAAGGTGCATAAAATGAAGTTGAGATCTCCCCATTAGGTTAAACTGCAAAGTTTTGGCCGAGTAGATAAATTTGGAATGAGTTTAGGAAGCCCAATGCAATTAATTTGATATGCCAATACATTAGTGGTTGTGGAACGGCTAGGATAAATTACATACTGCCAATCAACAATAACTCTAAACAGTGTTCAAGGAAAACAAAGGAATATCATTAGGGCCAGGACCTCGAAAAATCCAAGGTATGCTGTTTTGTTTCCATAAACGTCACTCGCACAGACATTTACCATGTTTCCATCAATAATATCCATAACATTGGTAACTGTTGACTGACTACATTGAAGATATTCATATGCTTAAGAACAAAACGATGCTAAATGATTAGCAATGTTCGACAATTTCAACAAACTACTTCGTACGAGTTCACTCGTGGAAAGTCTTTTTGCTCTACCGACAACCCAATACCAATAATTTCTACGTTAATTCTCCAAACAACTAGTGATTCATATGATATGGCTTTTGAAGTATTAACCCGATTGAGGGAGTATATGCTCAATCGACAGGGCATTATAGCCGAAGGTAACTACAATAAAATGCTAATTTTAAAAGTACCTACCTTGGGAATCACCTTTACTCATAGTCCGTTTCTGTTCATCTGCAATGATAAGCTTATTTGCCCAATAAATAGCCCCGCAGACAGGGTTGAGATAGTTATGTGTAATACAATTAGATTCACACAAATCCCTATTTTTCAATGTCTCAATTGCTATGTTTGCCCACACACCAGTTGATTTTGCACGACCATTCGAAAACAGCAACCTTTCACAAAACGTGGACACATTCTGGCCGAGAGAAATATTATTTAAATCTTCTTCCGACAACGGTAATGCCTCTTTCGAAACATTCATGCTGCAAAGCTGCAACGATAGGTCAAACAACTCCATACACAGATATTTTCCAAATGCAAAATTCATGTCAGCAGCAGACGGTTTTCCATCAATAATTAATGGCCTCCAGACAGCACACACTGAAAATATGCCGCCTTGACTATTTTCCTTTAGGACTTCGGCCGGAGGAAAGGAACAATTTCTTAGTTTATCCTTCATTTCTTCAATTATAGTTGTCTGAGGCACCGCCAACATTTGCACCATCGATGAAAATGTCAAACATATCACAGCGGCGTACTTAAAAATATTCATTAACATCTTCAAAGTTGTGCTATTCTATTTTCGTGTTAAACAACTCAACACGATGAACTTCAACCACTGACAGAAACAGCAGAAACGCAATTCTTGAATATCAACAATCAAACCCGCGTAATCGAGAGGTTGGTTGAATCGGTTGGATATATATCGATATGCTTCCACTAGCGATAGTCCAATAATAACTACTCGTTACTTTACTATCCGTTACTCGAAAGAACGAGGACGAGGTTATCTAATCGTTCCTGAGGGCCGTTTTACGAGAGGCACTGAGGCACTTTATTGCTAGAGTTGATGTATGTGATTGACAAGCTTCATTATGATACTCTCAATCTTGAAGACTTCTGTAATGAGTTACACTTCGAGAATCGAGGTAGGGGCTGTCCATAAATGATGTCGTACAATTTTCGACTAAACTGGACACCCTCCCGCCCCTGTCACAGTTGGTCACAAATAGTGTCACCACCCCACTTTAGAGATTTCACAAAAATGAAAAACTTCTACCTCTCCTCCACAGTCTGAGTAAAGATAAGAGAGAATATACAGTGGAAGTGTGGATGTCACATGTTCATTTACCCCCTCCTCCCCCTGACAGGGGCGGATTAAGGGGGGGGGGGGCGGCCGCCCCCCGTAATTAACGGGAAAATAGAAAAGATGGTAATCATTAAGGTGGTTCTCCAATGGAATTTTTATTTCACCAGCTCAGTATACAGTGTTTAAATATAATTGGAATGTGGTGTAAAACCCGGGAGACCTGCATCTTCACAAGAATGGCATTCTTTACATTGTTTGTAAACGTTTTTCAAATGTGATTAGAGAGCTTTACTCAATAATTTATCATTTCTACTATGTAATATAGCCACACCAAAACTACGTTCCAAGCGCTTCATTTATTTTAACTTTCCGAAGGAGGTCCGCCCACACCCCCGTTTCGTTGAGAGGTATTGCATACCCCCCAGGCGCCGCGGAAAGTAGTGAACCGCCCCCCCCAAAAGAACGACCTTAATCCGCCCCTGCCCCCTGTCACACATTGTCACAAGGTGGTGACCCTCTCCCCCAATCATGTGGACGTCAATTATGGACAGCCCCATAGCTGCGATAAGAATCAAGGAAAAATCTGATTATTGCTTCTTTGTATCGGTCTCCATAAGGTGACTTCAAGATAATTATATTGTGAGCATATATGACTTTGCTATAGTGTGTCCCATTGATCGTGTGTCAATTCTAAACTAGGTATAATTTAATACACTTTCTTTAGTGCACATGAATGAAATTTGGTACCTAGACAGAAAAAGGTCGTAAGTTTTGTTGAGTGTAAGCGAAATTTTATAAATATGAACTTTTGACCACATAAATAGGGTCCAACCAAAAATCCAAATTTTGCCTTTTGGGCTTTCAATGTTAAATTTTTCGAAATACAAAAAAGACAGCATTTATTTGCGAAACTTTCAATGAATAGATTTTTGGGCTCAAGAAACACGATGGAAAAACTTTCGAGTTCGAAATTGCAACCGTGACCCATGAAAGGGCACAGTCATGGTCATAGGGGTGACGGAAATCGAATCGCCGCGACAAACCTGTCGAATCATAGGTTTAAAAATGTGCCAAGATCGATGGTAAGGTCTTCAGATCCCTCTTGTCATCCCTTGACCTCCAAGGGTCACTCAGAGGTCACTGGGGTGACAAAAAGTGAATAGGGGCTACAAACATATCGAATCATAGGATTAAAAAGGTTCCAAGGTCGATGGTCAGGTCTTCAGATCCATCTTGTCATCCCTTGACCTTCAAGGGTCACTCAGGGGTCAAAGGTCTCAGGGGTGACGAATAGAAAATCGGAGCTACGAAATTATCGAATCATATGTTTCAAAGAGTGCCCAATACGATAATAACCACCCTCCAGGAATTCCCTGACCTGGCCACTAGGTGTAGCCAAGGAAATCAGGGCAACAGACGCGTCAATTTGTAGCTTCGAAAGGTTGAGGAATTAGATGATGAAGTTCCCTGATACTGCTCGTCGTCTCCTGACCTCCAAGGGATATACTGAGATAAATGGTCGCAGATGTTAGACATGGCGAGGCGTGGACACAAGCATGATGAATCTGAGACATTTTAGGCCACTTAAGTCAATGTCCTCAGATACCACCTATCATTCCATGGCCTTTTTGGGTCATATGGGATCGTTGATTTCGAGTTTGCAAAGCAATGACAAACTTTAATTTTAATTTCAAGTTAAATCCTTTTATTCAATTAAAAATGCTTTATCACATGTTTCATTCAAATAAATTATGAAATGTGCAAAATTAACTCATTGTCACATTTTTTATGAAAATTTCGAAGCAGTACAATGAAAAATCAATTTTTATTCGCCAGTGCCCTATATTCCGTGCCAGGCACAATTGAAATCGCTCGATTTAAGCGTGTGTGAACGTGTCTTCCAGCATATTTGGGGATATGATCTCTGCACATCTTGTAATTTATTTCTTCAGGTCTTCGTTGCTTGGAAAACTTTTTATTTGGAAACCAACTGCTTCAAGAATCCCCAAAGAAATAAATCACAAGGCGTGAGGTCAGGGCTTCTTGGCGGCCATGCGACCTGCGTCCCCATCGTAATAAGCCACTCGCTAAAATCTGTTGGAGTACATGAATGACCACCCAGGACATATGGGCAGGTGCTCCATCCTGCTGGAACCACACTTTCTCAGTGGTGCCGTAGTTCTCCCTCCCATGACCCGGAACAGGTTTTCCTGCAGCATAGCTAGGAAAGTTCTTTTTTCACGTTCTCCTAAAACAATTACGGCCCAAAACGGGAGTATCCACCATAACCATAAAGATCATCACGCCATTCTTGTCGAGGGACCGCTCACCCCGCACGTCGGGGTTGCTTGCAGCCCAATACCTAGCGTGAGTGGAAGACACAGCCCCGTATAAAAAGAATTTGGCTTCATCGGAAACCATATGCTGAAACAAACAAATATATTTTTATATTAAAACTCGAATAAAGCAGAAAATATCGTCACGAAGCATCAAAAAACATCAAATAACTACCTAAACATAGGGTTTTCGTTCAGTTTCTCAGCCATCCAGTTGCATAAGTGGACGCATTCTCCATAGTCTCCCTCACGAAACTCCTACACCATTCTGACTTTGTACGGCTTCAATTTCAGCATCCTCACTATTCGTTGCAAGACTGACTTGGGGATGCTCAATGAAAGCCGCAGCGGCGGATGGAGCGCGATAAGATGCCAAGACCAAAGCCACTACTGCCTGCCTCTACTCCGGTGAGGTTGATATTTCAAAAGGGTGTCTGGTATTGTCCCCCTTCTTGTGGTGTTTAACGTTGAAGTAGTTTTTCTCCCTAAACTTCTCAAACATATGCTGAATTTGCGTTATGTGAGGGCGAAATCGATACGATTCGATATGTTTGCTACTCCGATTCACTTTTTGTCACCCCTGTGACACCTTGACGGTCAAGGGATGGCAAGAGGGATCTGAAGACCTTACTATCGACTTTGGCACCTTTTTAAACTAATGATTCGATGCGTTTGTAGCCCCTTGTTTGGTCTTTTATTGAATGAAACATTTGATAAAGCATTTTTATTTGAATAAAAGGAATTAACTTGAAATTATAATAAAATTTTGTCATTGATTTGTAAACTCGAAATTAACGACCACCATATGAGCCAAAGAGGTCAAGGTATGACAGGTGGTATCTGAGGACCTTACTATTGAGATTTGCAGCCTTAAAAGTCTCAGATTCATCATGTTTGTTTCCCGGTCTTGCCATTTCTAACATCTTTCGTAGCTCCAATTCGCTATTCATCACCCCTGTGACCTTTGAACCCTGAGTAACCCAAGAAGGTCAAATGAAGACAAGAGGGATGATGTAAATCAAACCATCAGTCTTGGTACCTTTTATAATTTATGTTCAATACGTTTGTAGCCCCGGTCCACTTTTCGTCACCCCTGTGACCTTTGGCCCCTGAGTAACCCTTGAAGGTCAAGGGATGACAAGATATATTTGAAGACCTTACCATCGACCATGTGACTTTTATAAACCTATGATTCGATATATTCGTAGCCCCGATTCACTTTTTTTCACCCCTATGACCCCTGAGTGACCCTTGAAGGTCAGGGGATGACAAGACGGATCTGAAGACATGACCATCGACCTTGGAACTTTTTAATCCTATGATTCGATATGTTTGTAGCCCCTATTCACTTTTTGTCACCCCAGTGACCTCTGAGTGACCCTTGGAGGTCAAGGGATGACAAGAGGGATCTGAAGACCTTACCATCGATCTTGGCACATTTTTAAACCTATGATTCGACAGGTTTGCAGCGACGATTCGATTTCCGTCACCCCTATGACCTTGACTGTGCCCTTTCAGGGGTCACGGTTGCAATTTCGAACTCGAAAGTTCTTCCATCGTGTTTCTTGAGCCCAAAAACGTACAAATTGAAAGTTTCGCAAAGAAATTCTGTCTTTTTTGTATTTCGAAAAATTTAACATTGATAAGGTAAAATTTGGATTTTTGGTTGGACCCTATTTATGGGGTCAAAAGTTCATATTTATAAAATTTCGCTTACACTCAACAAAACTTATGACCTTTTTCTACCTATGTACCAAATTTCATTCATGTGCACAAAAGAAAGTGTCTGAAATTATAGGTTAGAAATGACACACGATCAATGGGACACTATAAATTCGTATATGTATCGTGATATGTGCAGACCTTAATGTCGATTTGAGGCAAAGGTCTAAATACGGAGCTTATATCTCGATTATGTGCTAACTCTTTCAACTTACACTACTAATTTTCGGCCAACCAGAATGATATCTTGTACAGGCCTAGCCTGGCCCACCGGGACACCCGGGACGTGTCCCGGTGCGCCTCCATGGCTGGAAAATTTTTCAAAAATAGAAGTGATGGACTGTATTATATATTTTACTCTAATTTGATTATTGCGACTATCAAAACCCTTCCTCGCCTTCGTTACAGGAAAATATTTTTCTGCATGCCAACGTAGTAGAGCAAACGCATCTGCCAGCTACGCTCATTTACAGATGATGGTGATGTAATGAATAAACAATTAGCAAATCTAAGTTCGCAGGAAAACTCATCGCCCGCACGCGACCGACGCCCTAGACTAGACGAAGATGGGCGGACATAACCGATTATGCCCGATCTATGAGTGATGACCCGGCGTTGTCATTGCCTTTCGTTTTGTCGCCTGTTTTTAATTGCCAGTCGCCATCGGGCATTGTTTGTCTCACAAGTGAGCGTTAGTTCGTATTGTTACATTTATTTCCTGTTTGTCGTAACGTAACTGGATTGCTATGAACTGATTTCTCTCTATCTAAATCCTTATAAAGAGGTAAGTACACTTAATTATAATGGTTGTCCTTAAGCTCAAATGACCATCGCTAAGTCATAGACATTTTTAAATACATAACCTGTTTGGGTAAACAGCTGTTAATTGTACATATCTATAAAAACTTCATTGTTACCAATTAATACCGTACAACCTTGTATAGTTAGTCCTAGTTCTTTTAATAATTTTGTTTGTGAAACAGTAGTTATAATTGTGTTAATAAACAACATTACTATCTCCTGTTAATATAAGCAAATTTTGTTTTGAGATTCTTATTTGTAAGGACTAAGTCCATTACATTCCACCAATCTAAAGTCAAAGTTGCAATCCTGTTGAAGTAAATTTGTGTTGTCTATGTTTAACCATCTCTATTTTTATGTGCTACAGTCAAGGTGTTAACAGTTTCAACAGTCACGAATAGTTTTCTATGTCAATCTAGGTTTTTTCATAAACCGTTCTTTTCAGGTGTGAATTTACTTTTTAAAAAGCAATGGAAGAAGCCGATGAAGAGCATGTCAGCAAAAAGAAGAAGAGCAGGTTTTTCTTTCAGGCAAGAGAGAAAGGATAAACAACTCAAAGACTCAGCCCAGCATTGTTCCAGAATCACGAAGTTTTTCTCAATTGATTCCATTCCGAAGAAAACAGAGGAAAGTGCACCAATCAGCAGCACCGATGCATCCCCACACAGCACAATTGGTCCCGGGACGTCCCGTGGAGCTCCCAACATGTCCCGATAATGTCCCGGGATCAATTTGGCACATTCGGGATTCCCATGGGGCTCCCTCATGTCCCGATTATGCCCTAGGATCATCTTGGACATTCGGGATGTACGCGGGATTTCAAGGAGGTCAGCCGGTTCACAAAGATTACAGTAACAACGACGAACTTTCTAACTTTTATTAGTACTATTTATAATCTATCTGGATAGTAATCGTAAAATGCTAAAAACTCTGTATGAAAATGCATATAGTTTTTCTGAAAGAATCATATTTATTTTATTTTGTTCGAAGTTTATTTTATTATGGTTCAGTTGCGTTTGAAATGAGAGAAGCACGCGCCATTTTTGCTGTTCCTTTTCGCATATATCATCCACTCGCTCGCAAGTTGTTATGAAGGAATGTTCAAAAATCAATTTCTCCAGTCGTGCGCTCTTCGGTCCAGCTGGTTGGGTGAATAATGGTGTTGAAATGTGTGAACTTCGAGGAGGAAAAAGTACGACTGGCTCAATGGTTATAATGAAAAATATGATACGAGGGATGCCTATATCATTGCCGCTCTCCCTGAAAGCATCGCGTCACGCGTCAATTTTATAATGGTGGTCGAAGTTTCCCAAAAAGCAACAAATGTCGGCTGAATATTGGCCCCTCTACCGTTCACCGATATAAATTGTAAAATTTGAGGGTGCCGGGACCGCAGGAAAGGCATTTGCCTTCGCACAGTCACATGCGAGCCTATAAGCGAGCGAAGTGCGTCTAATAATGAATGAACATTCTACAAAGTAAAAAGTAAGGAGAGACTCCTTCGTAAAAACCATTAGCCTTAGCCGTCCTTTTAACTCGGAGTCCCCTTTACAACGGTGAGTACTTGACCACTTAAAGACCATTATTTTGCGTCCCAATTGCTTCCGCCAAAGAAAGTTGGATTGTGTTTCTTTAAAGCCACCACACTTTGTCTCTCGGCCACTATGCCTACTCGACTGTCTGAGGAAAGCACTCCCCTGCCCCGTTGCATTGGAGCACGCACGGGCTGAAGGGCTCCAGTCAATGGTTTCCAGATGTTGAGAACAAAGAGGGAAGGACGCAAACGCTAAGGGATCTGGAGGAAGAGCTTTTCTGAGAAGTAGTTGACGCTTGGCTAGCGGGAGAAACTGTAGCAGAAAACAATGTTCGCCATAGAATTGCAGGACCGAGGTAAGGATCGAGGTTGCGTGAACGGGGCATTCATTACCGGAGAACTCCTTATCAGTTGACTCGAGTGCCTGGGAGTACAAGAGAAACCCTTTCATTCACCGTTTGTAAAAGGTAAGTTTATTCAAAAAATTTGATTTGTCGTAAATTCGTCGTCATTAACCCTTTCGCGCCGGACGTCGACCATAGTCGACGCGCATTTTCATACGCAAACGACCGAACGTCGGCTATAGCTGGCGTGGGTTTTTCAGCGCAAACGAACGGACGTCGGCTATAGCTGTCGCGGGGGATGGGAAGTGACCGCTGAGGTAGCAATGGTCGGAGGTATTCAGGCCCTGCCTGAGTCCCAGCTTAGCGAGACCTTAGAGCTAATCCTCGGCCATTTGGCCCGACCCTCCTACTCATTTACGATCCTCATAATAGCAGGAATCCGTGTTGAAGTGGTTGAATTGTCAATGATTTTTGCAAAGAAAAATTTATTGCAAACTCCAATTTTTTATACCTTGAAATGCATTCTTCGTTTTTTTCTGTGCATAAGCAATTTTTAAACGAAATTTTAGTGTTATTATTAACGGACTTCTTGTGTGAAAGCCTTGTGTGTTCATATGCGATGAAAAATACGCAAAAAGAGAAATTTTGTCGTTTTATTGTCTATATCGTACGTGTTTGTTACAATCTGAATGCCTATTTACACTATATGTCCTCTATTTTCCGATTCCTTCATTGATCCCCTTAGTAATTACTCATATTCCGGTATTTTTAGGTAATTTTTATTGTAAAAACATACTTTTAACTTCGCCTACGTCGGTCCAAAGCCCGAACGAAAAAGAAGGATGGGAAGTATTATTTGGAGGATTATTCAAAGAAAATTTCGAGACGTCCTAACTAGCTGTAAAAATGGAAAACTTTGTCATTATTAACGCTAGAAATCCGTTTAAAATTCTACAATTCTTGAAAAAATGTAAGTTATTCTTATACAAGTGTAAACTGTTAAAAATCATAGACAATATTTAATTTTAAAAAACACTGCTAATGCAATGAGTTGACCGTGGACTCCCGCTAAGAAAGGGTTGGAGGGTCGAGTCCAGTGGCCGGGGTAATAGCCAGGCACCCCGTTAAGTAGGGTCCCAAGTCGGAGGAACGAGAGTACCTGGGCCACTCCACCCCAAAAAAGTGCTTCGCAGAGCGAGGTCTAAAATTTTCGCAAGCTACCCGTAGCACGGAAAACATTTTCCTTTCGTAGTCGCCGGCAGGAAAGGGTTAATGTACGGGTACGCCATGAAATATATGTCGTTTTCAGATTTCTCTTTGCAATGAACTTATCCCTCCGAGATGTTCAGGCCTTCTATACTACCGCGTCCATATATTTTACGATTCCAATTAATTACTTGCTGAAATTGCCATTTTCCCCGGCCTCGAGAACACTGAAAAAGCTATAAATACGGGAAATCCACGTAATATAATTTAGGAATCGCCGACGTTAATATATGGAGGTAGGGGAGCAGATTTCCATCAGTTTTAAACCAGTTTTTTATTTTGTCAGTTCGTCACTCTTTCATAACTACCGCGAGCAATATGCGGCAAACGCAATCATTTTACAATTGCCGCTTACCCGGTGTGTAGAGCCCGAGAAGCCTTCACGAGACTAATATTAATATTAACAACTGATCACTCACCCATCATCATATATTCTTGGGCCGTTCTTACATAGAGCTAAAGGAATGTAATTTTTGTGCCAGTTAGTATCGTATTGTGAAATGCATCAAGATTTATATCATAGACTGGCTTCTTTGGATATACATATAGAAACGTATCAGGCTTGACATTGTGGAAATATGAAATGTCCATTTTAAATAAAACAAAGATGGTAAATTTCCACACAGTATATTATCAACCACAGTATATTAACAAACACCGACCAAGGTTTCGGCACGTAATGCCATTCTCAAGGTCAATTAAGATATCTGTCCACTTTGTATGGTTTCCTATACCAGTCTACTGATATAGTGCCCTCTGGATTTCTAATTGTCAACATATCCAAAAAAGGAAGTTTATTTTCAATCTCATGCTCAACTGTGAATTGTATACTAGGGTGGAACTCATTTAAGATATTGAGTAATTTAGTTTCTGGAAAAATGGTCAATAAATACATTAATTATTAACGAAGAGAAACGCGAATAGGCTGCGGAGGTGACGTGGAGTATCGGCCTCTCCGCTAGGGCCAGTTGCTGATATTCCACGTTTCCAGCGCCCAGAGTATTCATTAATGCCGGTGAACTTTTCTCGGAAATATCTTTAGTATCCTGCTCTGTATACGGAGGCATTTTGAAGAGGGAATATCTTCTCCGGCGTACCGACCCCACTCCTCCGTCCCTTCGGTCGGCAACTAGTCTCGACCCTCCGTCTCATGAGCAAACCCTCTCACAGCATGGGGTTGCGCTCATTTTTTGTATGAGCAGTTGTTTCTTTAAACAATCATTTACTGCAAACATGAGATAATGGATGTCTGAAATGAATTCTTCGTGTTTATTTGATCATTTTAAAATTTTAAATGAATTTCTATCTGTTATATTAACGGTTTAGGATATTAATCGGAAAGTAATGGTTAAAAGAAAGCAGAAGACAACTCCGTTAACATAAGAGCTAGAATTTCGCTTAAAATTTGAGAACGCACTGCAAAACGTAAGTAGTTCATTTCAATTGTTAATGGTTTTGTATAGCCAACGAATATTTATTTAGAAAATCCACTGAGCATACAATTAGTGACCCCAGACACATGCTGAGAGAATGACCACTCAAGGGTTGGAGGGTCGAGCAAAGTTGCCTTAGGAAGGGTCTTGCCCCCCACTGACTGAGTAGGGACGCGAAGGGTCGAAGGAACACCCTTCTAAAATGTATCAGCGGCGGTCACTTTCCCACCCTCCACGGCAGTAATTTATATACATATCACAAGGTCCTAATAATATAAATGAATATAAAAATTTAAGTATAGTATAGTAAACCATGGGGTCGACGACAGACGTCTGCTGTCGCTTCATAGAGGGAGGGGAAATGGGGGTAAGGATTGTTGGTTTTGGCCAACAACATAAAGGGGAATGGGCACCCCTGGCAGATTCAGCAAGTAAATATATGTAGGATGAAAACATATATTCCCATCGAGACTAAAGCTTCACCCGACTTTAATGTATGTACATGAAGGCATTTTATTGAAACATGGTCTATATAGTTTTTTTGCTGATGGCCAAAAAATAAGCCGAAATTCAATTCCTTCCTTTGAGGAATGAAATGAATTTGAAATACAAATGCACTATTTTATTAAATGCCTATAGGCTGCTATAGATTGCTAGTATATGCAATAAAGAAACAGGGCAGTTAGTAACTCTTATTCATTGGTAATTTTTCTTTCTTTCAGAGTGCTGATTTTCATCCATCAGAGATGAAGTTCCCTTTCTTCAATTTACCAATAGTGTATTTAATTTTAATTTGTAAGGAAAACCATGACTGACTTTTAACTACCATGTAGTACAGCGTCCATAAAGTGCAAGTTAATGTCAGCGAAATACTTTAAAAATTATTTAAAAATATTAAAAAAGGAAGGGTCTTTTGTTTATATGCCTAAAAATTTTATTCTATTATCCTTTCATCTAAAGATGTTGTAAGAATCTACAGGTTTGAAGAATCATCTACACGGAATACAACTTTTAACGTACGCCAATGGTAACAGATGCTTGCAGAGATTCCGAGTCTGAAATCTCAAATACAGATATTCCAATGGAGTATGACATTTCTAACAACCGAGATTCTAAAACAGCTGTAGCTGATGGCCAACTTCAACTGAATTTCAGCTTTTTTAAGAAGCCTGCGCACAACGATTTATCTATGTTTTTGTCTCATCATCCTATTCAGCCAAGCTCAACAGAGTTACCCTTTATTGATAACTAAAGTATATTCAAGTCAAAGAGCAGTGACAACCAGGAATTCCACCGCCAATGGTTAACTTCTTATAGAAAAAACAATGAGTTATTTTGCTACATATGTGTCGCCTTCAGTACAGGACATTCTGTGCTTTGTTCTGGATTCAAGGATTGAAGACACGTTCATCAGCGTGTTGAGGAACACGTAGGATCCAAAACTCACAGAGAATCTGTTGAGACTTTCATGTCAACAAAACGTAGTAAAACGACACACGACTTACTCTATTATGAGCCAACTTGAAAAAATAAGACAGCAAGTGAAAGAGAGAAGACACGTTATTGAAATTGTTATTGATGTTCTTAAACTTATAGGAAAGCAGGGTTTGCCATTCAGAGGATCAATGGAGTCTGCGTTCACTCTGACGGATGAAAGTGTTAATCACGGAAACTTTTTGGAAATTATCAGTCTTTTAGGAAAGTTCGATGTTTCGCTTCAAAAACATCTGGGGAAAGTGGTTGAAAACAGTAGACTGAATCATGAACGTGCAGAAAGAAGAAAAGCACTCGAAGAAAAATATAGTGATTCGAGTACAAGCAGATATGTGGGAAGAGGCAGTTTTGATTCATTATTAGGGAAAAATACTGCGTTGAAAATCATCCATATCATAGCTGATGAAATAAGGTGTCAGATAGCTAACGATGTTAAATCTAAAGGGAATTTTTCTATAATGCTGGACACTACTGTAGACATCTCGACTATTGACCAATGCGCGTTCGTAGTGCGATTTGTAAAAGGATGCGAAGTTTTTGAAATACTGTTAGCATTAAAACCCGTGACGAGCACTAGCAGTGAACAACTTTTTGAAGGTTTGAAAACAACATTGAACGAAAATGAAATCCCGATAGAAAACTGTGTGGCGAATGCGTTTGATGGCGCTGCCAATATGAGTAGCCAGTACAATGGAGTAACAGCAAAGTTATGAAGCTGTTTCCAACCACCTACATACGTGGTACTACACTCATTTCTTGACTTTGGTGACATGTGATACAGCCGAATGCACAACATCAACGATATCCTTTTTTGGACTTCTGCAAAAAGCACAGGTTTTCTTCAAAGAATCGTTCAAAAGATTTCAAACCTTTCTCGCAGAGAATCCTCATCTTACGCTGGAAGCCATTGGAGCTACAAGATGGAGAAGTCGCAGCGACACTTCTGTGAACATCTTTGGAAGAATCGACATGTGGACATCCTCTGAGAAGCGGCCAGAACCAGAACCATCAAAGTGTGTGTACCTTGAATTGGTTATTGCCTTATTTAAAATCATTAAGTCTCCCAACTTCAACGCAAAGGTCAGAAGTAAGGAATAAGGTCTTTTGAAGAACTTCACAGCCTTTGAAACAGTTTTTGTAGCCATGATGTGTCTTCAAATATTCAAAATAACTACTCCAATCTCAGATTATCTTCAAACCAAGAATTTTGACTTTGCTTAAGCTTGGAGATTGATTAGCCCTAATATTCTGAGACTGAAAGAACTGCGAGGAAATTTCGAAGAAACGGTGTCTGCAGCAAAAAGATTTGTTAAAATTCTAGACAAAAAAATCGACATTGATAATACTATAGAAGCTTTGGAGATCGAGGAAGACTTCAAGGAAAAACTAAAACGGATGATCGAGAGGCAAGCTTTAAGAGGCTTCATACGTAGGTAGCCTTAGGAACAATTTATTTAACGACGGCTGTCTCAGGCCTAGGCCTACTTATTTTGCGTTTGTAACACAGTGTTAGGCCTATGACATAATAACTTGAAACTTGACCTTTATTATTACGACTATTTTGTTGAATTCCCAAAAACTCAAAAATCAAGCACTAGCTCTGAGTCTAGTGTTCCTGTTCTATCTACCCCGAAAGAGGTAACAAATAAGAAAACTGAAACATTTGAGGTCTAGAATGATGAATTATTTCACCCTAATGATATTGGAAATTTCTCGGGTTGACTTTAGACAATGAATTGAAATTCAAATTTTTTTTACTTATCCTTGGGTTCCAGAGAACAATTTTAAATTTCCTATAAGCGGAAAAATAAATCTTCGCTTTCAAAGTCAGTCATTCTCATCATCATTAAAATCTCTAGTAAAGGAACCCTTCAACAAATGGAAAAATGCCTTGGATAGATTTAAAAATCACGAATCTCACAGCTACCATAAGGATGCAATGGTTATTGGTAGTGATTTTGTATAAACAAAAAATGATCAAAATCTGGATATAAGAAGCGTTGTCAGTTCAACAAGAAAAAACCAAGTGGAAGAAAATAGACTTAAGCTTGCTTCTATTGTGGATACTATCAAACTGTGTGGTCGGCAGGATTTAGCACTAAGGGGCACAAATGACCATGGGCCAATATTAGTCAAAGATGAAGAAATTCTTATCAATGATGGAAATTTCCGGACTCTTTTGAGAATGTCTTACAATTAGGTGTGGAGGTAAAATTAACTTAAGCGCACGAATAATATCGCATTGAATGCCGCCTACTTGAGTCCTAAAATTCAAAATGAACATATAGAAATTTGTGGAGGTATAATCCAAAAACAAATAGCAAAAAACGTGAATGATGCACAGGCATTTTTCATTCTTGTTGATGAAACAGCAGATCTAGCAGGACTAGTAGAGCAAGTATTAATTTATGTAAGATACACAAGTGAGTCTGGCACACCGAACTGTTTCATCTGTAAGGAAGATTTTTTTGTGTTTTGTTAAAGCTGATTGTACGACTGGAGAGAGATTAGCACACGCAGAAAAGAGGTTGTTTTCGGTAACCTGTAAAATTGGTGGTAACGTGGTTGTAAGTTGATGAAACAATTGGAGTTGGTCACTCTAATTATCTATTGGTCACTGTAACTATCCGAGCTTGGTAATCAGTCCCAGCACGACTGGTCGACTCGCCCTAGGTTACAATGGCTATGCGGCTGGTGACGGGGGGAACCATCTTTTCAAAGTTAGTGCGGCAGGCATCCCGTTGCCGGCACACTCTGGAAGCTCGAGGAACCCGCTGGAATGGTAGGGGGAACCGAATTATGCGCATGCGCTTGGAGCGGGAATTGGAAAATATCTTGTTTATTCTCAGTAATTTTGCATTTATATTCATACTATGTGGCAATATAGGTTTCAATTAATTAATGCCAAATAACTGTCATCGTGATGTAATGGTATTTCCTCAAACGATCACGGAATTGCCATTTAAAAATTAATTCTCGAAGTTACATTAATCCTCGGACGTGGCCACATATATAAGACTTTATTGACGGGAATTTTATAATTGGATTGGAACGAAAAACCGATTCATCATACGGAATATCTGATCGATCTTAGATCTTGATCTTACAAGGGGAGACTACGTACCATGCTACGCTTCTGGGAATGTCATATTTTTTATGATGTTCGGAATGCCGAATGCTGCTAGGAATACGTCGTGGTTTGGTTGAATAGGCTTTAGTTTAGCCGTAATAAATTAATTTCAATTCATTACTTTCAGCGCGCTGAACATAAGCTAAGGATCAGCTCCTCCACTCCTCAAGCGGCCAGATCAGGTGGTCCAGTGGTTACGGTTGTCGACTCCTCAGTCAAGGGTCGTCGGTTCGATTCCAATTGACGGAACTTTTTTTCTTCTCGATTTCATTCATTTTCAATTTTTCTATTATTTTGAATTGCAACTAGTCTCACCGGACGAAGGAACATTTTTCAACCGTCTCTTCGAAATAATGTATTGACGTCGTATTCCGAACGCTGAAGCATGACATAGAGTAGCAACCCTAGGGTGCACTCACCAATTTAAGTGTCCATTGATTATAGTGATCAACTTCCTAATCGCCATGGAACACAACGATTTCATATGGGTGCATTCACATTAATGCTTGAGGTCTGAAGACACCAGCATGCGTAAATTAGATATAGAAGAACGCGTAAAGAATAATAATTACCTTATTATCAACCGCTCTCATTAATATATAACTGAAAAAGAAATAAAATTACTTGGTATGTAAGTACTAAAATGAAAGTGAAGGATAAATCTTATATGTCCTATCCACAAAAGATTATGTTATCACACGCAAGTGTCAGAAGGAATAAAAATTACATTTATTTGGGAATATTCCGGCGATGTTGTGTGTCATTTGAACATATTGAAAAGAAACAAAATTTAAAAATTTCCATCCCATGAATTAAGGATAAAGACGCTCTAGAAATAATAGAATCTGTACCTTCACCGAGGACGAAGTTCCGTTTGTCCCCAACTCCCGCGTCCGCCGCCCTCCGCTACTTTCCACCGTTCACCAAGCGACCAAAAGACCGCCGCCCGCTTTGTCCCAAGCTCAGGATGATGGGGTTTTCCAAGAGTTGGCTGTTTTAAAACCCTCCGCCGCCTCCGCTCTCTCTTAATCCCTGACACCCTGGAAGTTCATTCACTTTCCTCTCCCCTGCCAGCAAAGGTCGTTCGCTGACCATCTTTCTTCTCCTTCCTTCCCTTTCCCACCCCTACTCACCCCCTGCGCAAGCGTCAAGTGTATATGAGCGTCCTTTGTCGCCTGAAGGTGGTCCATTGTTATTTACACCAAGAAAAATGAAGTTAGTTCTTCAAATCGTTGCATAGCGCAAATTTTGTCTCATTTAGGACACAACTTTTTTAGTTGTTTACATCCACAGGAAGTTCGTGGGTACATGTGCTTGGGTGGTACTTATCATAAAAACAGCTAAAGCACATGATAATGGCGCACCAAGAGCACCTAATGAAACACTGCCCACCTAACCTACAAATCGTTCTTGGCACTTCGTCTGGGAAACAGACCTGGCGAACATTTTGGAAAAAACTTCTGGTGTTTACTAGCTTTGACGCATACCATGCGTACTGTAGCATGCTAGTAAATTTGGGCGAAGACAGTTGGTCGTGCACTAGTGAATGAATTCGAATTTCGTCTTCCCTGGAACTTATTTCTCGGTTCTCTTGAAGTAGAAATGTGCAGTTTTGCAATCTTGATATGAACTGGCGGTAAAAATACACGTCGCAGGGTTGGCACATAGGGGTGCATTTTGGGGGAATAATTTTTAACTGGCATGTTGGCAGGTCATTTTCGTCCGTAAATATTTCGTCATATATGGAAGGGTTTGTTTGTCCTCCCCATGAATCTAACAAAAGAAGGAAACGATTTGTGGAAACGTATGGTTTCATTACATTCTTCAAATAGAGTTTGAACAGGTCTGCTGTTAATTTTCCTGATTTGGAGGAGGTCACGACAACGTTCTTCCATCTATTCTCCAACTCTTCTACATTCCTCCTCACTCTCGGGCCGAATGCTCCCATTTCCTGCATGCACAGGAAGACTTTCGGTAAAAGTTTACCAGATGCAGTGATAGCGTATTGCGCAGTGTATGAATGAGTAACTTTGTTCCTGTCTCCGGTACATAAGAGCACAACTTTTTCACCCTGATGACTTAATGTTCTTTTAATGTCAACTCGGTATTCACACCCAGTTTGGTCCGTATTTATGATGTAATCTGGATCATAGTCTGTAATCACCTTACTCACTTGCTTTTGGAACACGTCGGCACTCATCAGTATTTCCTTGAATGACGAAACATCTCTATGAGAGACATAGTTTGTCACTTTTCGTTGCCTAATTTTATATTCCTTTTTGAATTTAATCAGCCAGGATCTCGAGGCAGAAAATGGGAATTCCGGAGATATATGCTGATAAGCCACGGTTAATGCCCACTGCTGAAGTGATCTTGAAGTAACATGTTCCTTTCTTTTTCTCGCTTCACAAAATCTTTCGTAAGTGCATTTCTTTATCATGGCATACTTATCTAAACGCGTTCCTCCATTTTCAATGTCTCTACTCCACATTTTCAATTGAAATTTGCGCCTCAATAAATGGGATCCTCGTTTCTGAAGGGTACCTAGCGACCAATTAGGATGTTCTTTTGCAAGATTAATCACACGAATTTTGGTATCCAGTGATACGATAACGAATTTTGGAGATTTTGGTGAAGGCTCGTAAGATTCACTAGCACTTTGCGATGGGGGGGGAACTGCTTTCTTCCGATTCTTCTTCGCTCTCACAATCATGAGCAAAGTCTGCGTCTACATCTTCGTTTTCAAGGAATAATTCTTCCTCATCAACGAACATGTTCTCCTCTAGAATATCCAGGAACATGTCCACAGCTCTCTCTCCAATTAAACGAGCCTTTCTCGATACTTCGACATCTAAGGGGTCCTTAATAACATTCTCTTCCCTTAGAGTATCTGTGAGATATAAAATTTAATTTTTTTAGCAGAAATATCAGAAAACTATTCAACAAGTATGCCATTTTATCAATCTAGATGTATCTTGTTTAGCTAAAAAAAACCTCGTGCAAAGTATTTACTGTCTTTGCAGGAATACGCAATGGAGGAATACGCAATGCAGGAATACGCAATATTTCTAGCACCAGCACATCAGATACTATATTCAATAGTATACATGTTATGATACATCGCTATACTATTGGCTTACCTTGTAAGTAAATCACCGCGCCGGTGGCGTCTTCTCTGGAACAATCAAGAAGGCATCCTGTATTCGCTTCTTCCTCCGATGGAATAATTTCCCTGGATGTGCTTGTTTTATCCATTGGTCACGAATTAAGGTACACTTCACTGTTGATTACCTCGGATGACAAAAAATTATCTCCAGGTCGAGGTTCGTTATTGAAAGTTACTCGGGCACCTTTTCACTCACGAAAAAAACACAATGCTCACCAGAAAAAGAAAACTACTCGTTTACGAACGTTGCCACCAAAGTAGAAACAGTGTTCACTGGAGCGCATGCGTAGCCGAAGTGAGTCCATTTAAACCGTGCCAACGGAGGAAAGAGAACGAAATTTCAGGGTGTCAGGGATTAGGAAAGAGCGGAGTAGGCGGAGGGTTTTAAATGGCCAACTTTTGGAAAACCCCACCATCCTGAGCTTGGGACAAAGTGGGCGGCAGGCCTTTGGTCCCTTCGTGAAAACTAACGGAACTTCGTCCTCGGTGAAGGTAGAGATTTTATTATCTCTAGAGCGTCTTTATCCTTAATTCATGGGATGGAAATTTTTAAATTTTGTTTCTTTTCAATATGTTCAAATGACACACAACATCGCCGGAATATTCCCAAATAAATGTTATTTTTATTCCTTCTGACACTTGCGTGTGATAACATAATCTTTTGTGGATAGGACATATAAGATTTATCCTTCACTTTCATTTTAGTACTTACATACCAAGTAATTTTATTTCTTTTTCAGTTATATATTAATGAGAGCGGTTGATAATAAGGTAATTATTATTCTTTACGCGTTCTTCTATATCTAATTTACGCATGCTGGTGTCTTCAGACCTCAAGCATTAATGTGAATGCACCCATATGAAATCGTTGTGTTCCATGGCGATTAGGAAGTTGATCACTATAATCAATGGACACTTAAATTGGTGAGTGCACCCTAGGGTTGCTACTCTATGTCATGCTTCAGCGTTCGGAATACGACGTCAATACATTATTTCGAAGAGACGGTTGAAAAATGTTCCTTCGTCCGGTGAGACTAGTTGCAATTCAAAATAATAGAAAAATTGAAAATGAATGAAATCGAGAAGAAAAAAAGTTCCGTCAATTGGAATCGAACCGACGACCCTTGACTGAGGAGTCGACAACCGTAACCACTGGACCACCTGATCTGGCTGCTTGAGGAGTGGAGGAGCTGATCCTTAGCTTATGTTTAGCGCGCTGAAAGTAATGAATTGAAATTAATTTATTACGGCTAAACTAAAGCCTATTCAACCAAACCACGACGTATTCCTAGCAGCATTCGGCATTCCGAACATCATAAAAAATATGACATTCCCAGAAGCGTAGCATGGTACGTAGTCTCCCCTTGTTAGAAGAGATTGGTCTAATTTACTACCCCTGAACTGACGCTTGCGCTGAACTGATCTTCTCATACATACGACCTTCGCACCACTTGGACTTGGATACCCGGAACCTCTCCACACACGGCGCCTCACGTCGAGGCGCCGCTTGTTTTCCCGATTCCTGCCTTTCACAGGGCGGAACTTTTGCCATGGCGGACTCCCAGGATGCCGCCAGCGACGCTCCGTTAGAAAAGGACACCTCTTCCTTACCTGCGACCACTGAGCACCATCACTTGATGGAAGATGGCTACACTTTGGTCAGGCAATTTGGCTCACGGAAAACCAACCCCATTTCTTCCTCCGACTCCTCTCCTTTCCTCACCCTCACTGAGGCGAGTCTGAAGAGACGACGTCTAGCGGTAGAATCACCCGAAACAATCGCTACGGCGAACCGTTTCACTCCCATTGCTCCCGTAGATGACGTCATCTCCTCCCAGGAGGAGGATATGGAACTTCAGGATGCACCCGTCACCGCCGCACCGACCCAACAGCAGACCGCAACCACCCAGGCGCTGAAGCGGAATCAGAAACCTCCTCCGATCGTGATCTACGACATGAAGGACGCTAGGAAGTTCCGGGAATTCGTGATGAGCAACGTGAAGGACCATAACTTCACGCTATCTAACTCGGAAGACCACACCAACGTCTACGTGAAAAACGTGGATGACTTCACGACACTTCGTGAGGCCCTTACAAGGGCCGACGCTCAATTCCACTCATGGGGTGTGGGGGATGAGAGAACCACGGCATTCCAAATCCGTGGCTTCTCTTCCCTACACGTAGCAGACCACATCCTGGAGGACCTACAAGAGATGGGAATACTCGCTAGGAGAATTAGACAGCTCAAACAGGGCGACAATCCGATTGGAGTGTTTGTTGTCTCCATCACGCCAAGTATGGAATGGCCAATTGGTCGACTCAAGGTAATCAAATCGGTCGCCAACAATCTGTGCCAGTTCCGGCTGTACAAACACAAGGAACCACAGATGTGTTACAGGTGCAGCCGGTTCGATCACGGCTCCACTTGGTGCAAGGCCTTGCTAAGGTGCTTCAAATGCGCTGGGGAACACGAGGGAAAAGAGTGCACTGCTGAGAAATCAACGGCCAAATGCTGTAACTGTGGTGGCAATCACATCGCCTGCTCCCGCGACTGCCCAAAATGGAAGGCAAAAATGGAAAAGAAAACAGCGGAGGCAGACAAAAAGAAGAAGAAGCCACCGACCAATCAGAAGGAAGCAGGAAAAAAGGGCGGGAAACCCGTCACCCAGGCAGCAGCTGGCCCCCCGAGACCGAATGCATGGGAGCAAGGGTCTAAGAAGGCAGCCTCGAAACAGCCTTTTACCTCCAAGGAAGAGGATCCCTTTCCCTCACTTTCTTCCGCTCTTCCACAGGTTGTCCGCTCTTTGCAGGAAACTGCAAAGACCATTCAGATTCCTCTGAGGGAGCTGCAAAAACAACAACTTGCAGCCGCAGCCATCGACACCGAGAGCACAGACTCCGCCCCCACCGGGACCAAAACGGGACTAGACACCATCCTCAAAACCCTCGCTTCTGTGGCCGCTGTGCTACAAACCCAGATCCAACTGCTGGCCACAACGGTGCATCAACTTCCTTCTGTCCTCAATCATGTCGGGTAAACATCACAAGGGACGACACGCGCTCAACATCACTTGCTGGAATGCGGGTGGTGCGATCCACAGGAAAACTCCTGAGCTCCTCGAATTCCTGTCTAGGCAGAAATGCGAGGTTGCCCTCATACAGGAGACCTGGCTGCAGAGCAACTCGCGCTGGACTGTGCCGGGATTCTCCGTATACAGGAACGATCGGGACAGCAAAGGAGGAGGAACGGCGATCCTGGTAGCCAACAGACTATCAGCCCAACGATTTCCACTACCAGAAATGTCATCAATGGAGGCGACGGCGGTAACCCTGGACTGCGTAGGCGACAAACAGATCAGACTGGTTTCAATCTACTCACCACCGGGAGTGACTCTAGACCCGCGGGACCTGGAGGCACTATTCAACGACGTGTCAGCAATAATCGCAGGAGGAGACTACAATGCTAAGCACACAGACTGGTCGTCTCGGACAACAAACGCCAAAGGAAGACACCTGGGTAGATGGACGCTCGGAAAAGGAGTGCAAGTGACAGCGCCATCTTCCCCCACGCACTTCCACAGGAAGAGAGACGGAGATATCTTGGACATTGCTCTCCACCACCAGCTGCCGAGCGTCCTGACCGCTAGCGTCATCACAGCACTAGACAGCGATCACCTGCCTGTCATCTTCCGGCTCGGAAATCGTCCGCTCATCACTCCTGCAAAAATCGTCCTGGACTACGACAGCGCCGACTTGGAGTACTACCGCCGTCGGGTAACGGAGAACCTGCAGCCATTCGCAGAAACGTCACTGAGATCGCCACAGGACATCGACCGGCAATGCGACGCAGTCACCGAAGCCATCACCGCTGCCATAGACGACACCATACCCCGGAAGACCCGTCGCCCATGGAACTTCCTGGCCCTACCGTCAGACATCATCAACAGCATTCGCCAAAAGAATGCACTTCGGAAGCGCTACCAGAACACTCGCTGCGCCTCGGATAAAACACAAGTCAACGCAGCGCAACATAAAATCCGAGACGACATTGCGGAGTTTCGGAAGAAGTCGTGGGAAAAGAAGGTAACTTCTCTTTCTTCGCAGGACGGTTCGCTCTGGCGAATGGCAAGGGCGCTCCGCCGGGCAGGGACCGAGGAGGCTCCACTACGCACGGCAAACGGTCGATTGTTTTCTCCGGTGGAGAAGTCAAACCACATGGCGTCGTACTTGGAAACGAACTTCAAACCTGCATCTGCATTGCCAGGGGTTCCTGACCCCATCCTGGAACCGGTGCGGCTGGAACGGCCGCAACGCGAGCAGACGAGGCGACTAGAGGAATCGGCGCCTGCGTTAAGTTCTACTGCCCTTCGCGTGGCCATGAAGACACTGAAGAGAAAGAAAGCACCTGGACCCGATGGGATCGCCAACGAGGCGCTGCGGCACATACCAGTGTCGCTAGCATACGTCTTGTTGGCGATCTTCAACGCATGTCTCCTGATGGCCACTTCCCTGGGGCATGGAAGCGAGCGAGGGTTATCTGCATTCCGAAGGCAGGAAAGTCTCCCACGACACCCGAGAACTTCCGCCCTATCTCCTTGATCAACACCATGGGGAAGCTGTTCGAGAAGCTGATTTTAGAGCATCTTAAGCGAGTCACCACCATACTCCCGACTCCCGAACCATCAATTTGGTTTCCGGGAGGAACACTCCACCACGCACCAATTAGCCCGGGTACTGAACTTCATTGCTGACGCCAGAAATTGGAAGCACACCACGGTCGGCGCCTTCTTTGACATATCGAAGGCGTTCGACCGGGTGTGGCACGAGGGATTGCTCCATAAACTTCGAAGTTTTGGATACCCGAACTGGCTGGTGACTTTAATCAACTCATGGCTCCGGGACCGCAGCTTCTCCGTGGTGTGGGGAAAGGCGGAATCCTCGCAGCGCATCATCGAGGCAGGAGTTCCCCAGGTAAGTGTTCTTTCTCCAATACTCTTCAGTGTCTTCACGGCCGACATGCCCTGCGACTTCGGGAGTCAGACGATGGCAGCACTCTACGCTGACGACGCGGCCCTACTCGCGCGTTCTTCTCAAGCACACCAGGCAGCGACATACCTCCAGAGAGCTGACGACGAGTTGGTCGCTTGGTATCACACATGGCGCTTCACGATCAACACATCAAAGACCCAAACGATTGTCTTTTCATTGAAACTGAGACCAAGTGACCCGGGGGAGATCCTAGTCGGTCATGAAGAAGTTCTATGGCAGACGTCCGTCACCTACCTCGGTGTCACCATTGACCGACGGCTGAGCATGTCCCAGCATGCACAGCGGGTTGCCGGAACTGCGTACTCACGCCACCGAGAGATCAACGTCCTCCTAGGCCACGCGCATCTTCCCACCAAAACCAGAGTTCATCTCTGGAAATCGCTCCTGAGACCAGTCTACACATACGCGGCACCTGCCTGGAGAGGTCTCCTTCCCGCATCTGCAGAGCACACCATAGGAGTCGCCGATCGTTCCTGCCTCCGCTCCGCGCTACGGCTCGGGTGGACGGTCCACAACGACCTCCTTTACCAGATGGCTGACGAGGAACCGCTCACCACGTACCTGCAACGACGAACCAAGGAATTTCTCCAAAATTGCAGCACCTCCATCTTCGGAGAGCTCCGAAAGATCGCGACTCAGACAACATCATCCTGGGACAAATATCTTCGACCGCGAGCTGGCACGGGAGACCCCGAGGACCTCCCGCCGAACAAGCGCCGACGGCTCCAATGAGGGAAACTGGCAGCTTACATTCGTTCAAGGGGTCCTAAAAAAAGGGACCTTTTGTCTCCCTTACCGCAACGCGACAAGGAAGACTGGGGCATGAAGACCCCAGAGAGGCAAGTCCGAGGAGCCTTAAAGAGCTGGAGGGACAAAAAACCGACCCAGGTCGGGCGACACAGCTGACAATTTTATAATTTCGGGCGCGAGAAAATGCGTGTTGAGCCGTAGAGTAGATGAACATGCGAAACTATGTTGTTAAGACCGTTTTACACGGCGAATGATCTTGCGCATGATTATTCGAGTATTAATTCACGAATTATTTTCAATGATGACCTGAAAAGTTGCCGTTTTACACGGTGAATTAATTCAGTGAACTTTCTGCGCAGACTGAATGCGGAGTGGTAGATCTATCGATTGAATATATCGATAATGGGAGAATTCCGACCAACATAGCTGTTTCGACAGACGGAGTTTTGCTTAGTTTGTTTAGATCATGAATATTATAGATACTTGGATACTCGTTTACACAATTAATAGGTTTATATATTCGTTTACATTATTCACTTCAACACTGAGTAACTGCAAAAGTTTAGTGAGTGACATTATACTTTTGAAGATGGACCGTAATGAGATAATTTTAGCGACCGCTGCTGCAGTGTTTATTAAGGCCGTTTTACACGATTAAGGATTGTGTACAAACGTATGTAAGTGCATACGTGAGATTGTTCGTCTGTCTCAAAGAAATTAGAACAGGTTCTATTTTCCGATCAAGCATTGAGACATTCACACAAGCGTTCATACAATTTGCCATTTTACACGATACATTTTGCCTCATGCAAGAGTTCACGGAAAAGTTTGTACTAAAAAATGTACCGTGTAAACAGCCACAATTTTGTCTCACAAAACATCCACGATAGTTTTATTTCACGCCAGCCAAAACGTATGCATTGCGTCTTGTCTACAGAGTTCTTTTATTCATTTGCAATGAAATGGCTATATTTTCCATCAATATTTCATAATAAGGGTTTAATTCTGCGAATTGAAGTGAACTCACTATCGAAACAACGAAGATTGTCACCCGATATTAATATCACGGTGACATCAAAATGAAATTATTGCGATATAAAATGACATGTGGTGCTTGCAGCATATCTGATTACGATCCGGACAAAATGATTTACATTTTTTAAATGTTTTGAAAAAAACGCAGTTCTGTGGATTAGGAATTTATAACGCAATGCTAAAAAATGATTGCAAATGAACGTAGGAAAACCTTCGACAATGAAGTTGAGCAGGCGAGCGACTTGGTTCGTGGTGGAGTGCTCACTTCGGAAGCGAAACAGCTGTTAGGGTAGGACGTTCAAGTTCTCGGTGAGCTGCTTGAGATGGGGAGGTAGGACTCTTTCCAGTAATTTCCCGAGCGTGTTGAGGAGGAAAATCGGCCGGAAGTTGGTAGCAAACGTGGGAGGTTTGCCTGCCTTCGGGATGCATACAACGCGTGCCAATTTCCAGAGGGCGGGGAAGTGCCCAATGGAAATGCACGCGTTGAAAATTGCCAGCATCATAGTGGCAACTTTCAACGCAAGAATCAAGTATTTTGTCATGCAACTTCATCATGCACGCGAAGTGCCGCTTCATTCGCGATGCCGTCCGGTCTTGAGCGTCAACTAGTCAGACTTTGTGCCCCTTATGAACTTCAATTTGTTGCATACGCGGACGCCACTCCCTGGCAGTGGGCCGTGGTATGCCCCCAATTGGGTATAGAATTTGCAGAGGAGTTTGACCATCAGCTGCAATCCGGAAGAGCCAGCCACAGGTGAGACACGTCCACTTGGGGTGGCCGGTTGCGTGGGCGACCGCGAGCGGGACCTCGAGCGTGATGTCCTCACTGGGGTATTGCCCCGATTTTTACGCGATGTCGCGCGTTTCTTGGTGTTTGAGTTCACCATCGTGCCTTCACAATCTGTGCACACAATACAGCGGGACGCTGATGATTGCCTAAGGGGCCGAGGTCGGTGCCCCACGCATAGAGGGGCGCCCGGAATGTTTTACCGCACTTTAGCCACAAGCGCCCGTGCCAGCGTCCGCTGATCTCCAACTCAACCGCCTCAGTCCCGTGCCCGCGCGTATATATACCATCGGCCGTCCAAGATGGCCGGCCTAGGCATATATTACACGAGAACGGTCCTGGAAGGACGGTCGGCAAGATTGGCGGCTGTTGGCACGAACCTCCAGGACGCTGACCGCGTCGGGTTATTTATTAACTCAATAAACATGTTACAATAGTCATCATTGACGACGAGCGACTCGTCGGAGCTTTGCGGCGTCGGAGTCGCTTTATGGTCATTAGAGGTCCTTCGAAGTGACCACTGGAGCGGATTCGTCCCGTTCCGGAGGGATGCCGGGCTCTCTCGGGAGCGTAACTGGTTCCTGGGGTGGGTTTCTAGCACCTGGTGTTGCCGGGGCCGGGTGGAAGGACTCCTCGAGGTGCACCCCTAGGTGGTCAGCCTTCGCCTGTGGTGTGAAGATTGGTCCATCGGCCGTACGAAACGGTGCTTCTTACCTCGTTCCGCCACGTAGCGCACGCGCCATCCGCCAGTAGGTGCCGTCCTGAAAAGAGAGAAAAGAGATCTTCTATTCCATGAAGACCTCTGGAACTCGTAGACGAGATCCCTCGTGCGGTGTTCCACGGAGTTCGCCCGAGCCTTGTCCAACGGGCAGTGAGTTCGTTGGAAGTGAAGCATGAGGTGGTTCTTGGCTCGCATTTCGGCGATGATGTGCGGCTGAAGAGCGAGGTGGATACGTACGGTCTTCTAAAGAACCGAACTCTCTCCTGGACGATCGCCGTCACTGCTTCGCATTTCGAGTCGGTTTCCGCAGGAGTCTCGAGGGAGAGGCATGTGAAGCAGGTTTGGAGGTCTTCGGTGACGTCTTGCTGGAATAGATCCCAGTCTGCGTGGACGTAGTCACGGAACGTGCGTGCCGGCAGGATGACTGGGCGGTGACCAAGATGGAAGATCACCGGAAGTTGGTCACTGTCGAGAGCAGGCAAGCGCGCGCCCGAAAAACAGACCGTAGTTGGAGAGCGATGTCCAGCACGTCGCCTGAAGGAAAAGTGGGTCGGTGTGCTTGGAGCGGCTTTGGTGGTGAGTCCAAAGGCGAAGGCGGCGTTCATTATTCTGGAGTGCCATCCCGGGTGCTTGGCGTTGCAGTCACCCTCTGTGATCGTTGGCGCGTCTCCAGGGAGCAGACTTGCCAGTTCAGCCATCTGCAAAAGAGAGGAAGGTGGAACGTAGATGGAAACGATGCGCAGCGTCCTCTCACTCCAGAGTAATGGCGGTGCATTCCAGTAGGCGAACTTCTGGGTCGGGAGGCGTTGGGCCGACAGATGGTCAGCAACCAGCACTGCGGTGGTGCCACTTCCCTGTCGGCAGCGACCGTCGCGGTAGACGCGGAATCCCGGAACAGTCCAGCGTTTACCGAGACGTAGGTGAGTCTCTTCGAACATAACTTCGAAGAAGTGGAACAATTCAAATACTTGGGAACAATAATATCAAACAAAAATAGTGAAGAACCGGAAATTACGAACAGAATTAATTTAGCTAACAAAAGCATGTATGCCTGTAATAAAATATTAAATTTAAAGATAATATCACAAAAGACCAAAATTAAAATATATCACACAATAATTCGTCCAGTACTTCTTTATGGGGCAGAAACATGGATCATGAACAGGAAAGAAGAAAGGAAGCTGATTATATTTGAGAATAAAGTCCTGAGGAAAATCTTTGGCCCCACAAAGGAAAATGAAATATGGAGAATCAAAAGGAATAAGGAAATACGAGATCTCTACAAAGAGCATGACATAACTGCATGTGTCAGGGCCAGAATAATGAGATAGCTTGGGCATGTTATGAGAGCAGAGCAGGGCTCAATACTTAAGGATGTTACCAGTGGGATACCAGAGGGAAGACGACCACCGGGAAGACCAAGAAAAAGGTGGTGCGATGGAGCAAACATGGACATAAACCGGATAGGGGGAGCAGTGGAAGAAGCTAGAGACCGAGAAAGATGGAGGGCACGCGTTGGTGAGGCCAAATCCCAGATTGGGCATTTAGATTAGATAGATTAGATTGCTTTAGCGGCAGGACCCCTATGGAGTCCTGGGGCACTTAGACCTAACGGTCCATTGTGCCATCCGCAAGATTGACATCACCCATAGAGTCCTATGGCCTTGCTAAATGCCAGAATATCTCTGATGGGGATGTCCCTGATTTCCTTGGGGTCCATGTGTGCAGCCCCAAGGTGTCTCATGCGAGTCCTGGAAATTACAGGGCACTCACAGAGAATGTGAGATGTGGTTTCATCTTCTTCTTCGCACCATCGACAACTTGGTGAGTTAATCAGTCCCAGGAGATTGAGGTGCCTATTGACACGATAGTGGCCTGTCAACAGTCCAACTATTGTTCTGAGTTGGCTTCTATCCAGGGATAGAAGTTTTCTCGTCAAGCTAGGCTTAGGTCCCGCTATGTGGAGCCTAGCTTGTCTTAGTCCCTGTGTGGAGTTCCAGATCTCAGAGTGTCTGCCAGATGTCCATTCTCTGACCTCTGCTCTCCCAATAGCAGGGGTGATTGGTAGAACTGGTTCCGGTCCAGTTGGATTGTGACTAGCGCCAGCTTTGGCGAGCTCGTCCGCCTTTTCATTTCCGGGTATGCCTTTGTGACCGGGTACCCAGAAAAGCTTGACTCTACAATGCCTAGCTATCTCCGATAGTGCCTCTCGACACTCTTGTAGTAGGCGTGATGTACACCAAGGTGAGTTAAGCGCCTTGATCGCAGCTTGACTGTCGGTGCATATGTGGATTGGTCCTTTTTTGAGGTATCGATCCTTGATAATATTGGCACAGATCAGAATCGCAAAGATTTCAGCCTGGAACACTGTGGCGTACTTCCCTAAGGAGAAGTGATACGATCTTGAAGGGCTACCTCCGTAGATGCCTGCCCCTGCTTTATTGTCTTTTCTGGAGCCATCTGTATACCACACAGAGGCTCCGATGTGGAGATGTTTACCCCCTCTCTCCCACTGTTCCCTAGAGGGAATAACTGTTTTGAAAGGAGGATCCTTACAATAGAACCTTGCCGACATGTGGTCGCTGCCCATCAGAAAGATTGGGCTGGACCTGCCCATCTCGGTCCATATCTGTCTATGGCCAGAGAGATTTCCCTTGCCATTCCATTGGCCTGTGTAATTTAGGCGATAAGCAGTGGCCCTGGCTTGACTCTCCACCACCACATGAAGGGGGGGGAGTTCAAGAAGAGTTTCCAGGGCCAGAGTTGGAGCAGTTCGCATGGCTCCCGTGATGCCTAAGCAGGCCATTCTCTGAATGTGGTTGAGTTCCTTTATAGCACCAGACTGCCGGGCTCTCTTCCACCATACTATTGAACAGTATGTAAGACTGGGTCTGACCACTGCTGTATAGAGCCAGTGTAACACTTTTGGTTTGAGTCCCCAAGTATTTCCAAAGGCTCGACGGCATGTCCAAAGGTTTTCACATGCTTTTTTTGTTCTCGAATCTAAGTGTTCTTTCCAGATTAGCTTAGAGTCCAAGATTGTTCCCAGATATTTCACTGATGATGAGAGCCTAAGGGTCTTTCCGTGTAAAATGGGAAGGGTTAGCCCCTCCCTTTTCCTCTTTTTTGTGAAAAGTATCATAACAGTCTTGTCCGGATTCACCGTTAGCCCTGTGCTCTGGCACCAGTCATGAGTCATGTCCAGGGCCTTCTGCATGAGTCCGGAGACGGTGTCCAGATACTTCCCACTGATGAGTATGGCTAGATCGTCAGCATACCCTTGTGTGTAGAGGCCAACATTGTTCAGCTGTGTGATGAGGCTGTTGACCACCAAATTCCAAAGAAGAGGGGATAAAACCCCTCCCTGGGGGCAGCCCCTGGACACTGCCACCCTCATTGAGCACCCCCTTAGGCTGGAAGTGATAGTGCGCTGAGCCAGCATGCACCTGATCCATCTCACAATGTGAGGGTGGAATCCGTGACTTTCAGCTGCCCAGCAGATCTGATCGAAGGTGGTATTGTTAAATGCCCCCTCTATGTCCAGAAATGCTCCCATACTGTATATCCCATGGTCAAGAGCGCTCTCGATACGGGAAACCAGACCGTGAAGAGCGGAGTCCACAGACTTGCCTTTCTGGTAAGCGTGTTGGTTCAGATGCAAAGGATGCTCCTTAAGAGGCCCATCTCTGATGTATCTGTCGATTATCTTCTCTAGAGTCTTTACGAAAAAGGACATAAGGCTAATTCCTCTGAAGGAATTAGCTTTGGTGTAGTCTGTCTTCCCAGGTTTAGGAATGAACACTACTTTGGTCGGCCGCCATGCTTTTGGAACATATACATGTGCCAGGCAGGATCGGAATATTCGTAGCAGAGGAAGCAGTAGTTGCTCTCTTCCCTCTTGAAGGAGGGCAGGAAACACCCCATCCACCCCTGCAGATTTGTATGGAGCAAAGCTGGACAAGGCCCAGTCAGTTGCTTCATAAGTAATGATGCTGGAGGCCAGTCTCCAGTCCATCCTGACCGGATGAGTGGGAGGACTCCTAGAGTGCATCTCATGTTCTTCTTCAGAGCCAGGGAAGTGTGTCTCTAACAGAAGTTTTAATGCTTCCTGGTCCGAAGACGTGTAGTCTCCCGAGGGAAGCAAAAGAGTCCCCACTCCGGCTCCAGGGTCCTTGGAGAGGATTTTATGGAGTCTTGCGGTCTCAGAAACTCCTTCTACATTCTCGCAAAACATCCTCCATGCCTCTCTTTTGGAACATTTAATTGTCGTTTTATACCTGCGCTGGGTCTCCTTGTAGAGGGCCCAGTGTTCTGGCTTTTTAGTGCGTTGAGCTTTATTAAAAAGTCTTCTGGTTAATTTCCGAAGCCTTTCAAGTTCAGATCCCCACCAAGGAAGATTCTGTTTTCCCTTCCTGATTTTGAGGGGGCAGCTTTTTTCGTAGGCTGAGATGATGGCTTCCTGTAGAAACACCACGGATGCCTCAATCTCTTCCTCTCTGTGAAACATGAATGAAGGGCTCTTTGAGATTGTCCATTCAAGTTCTTTCCTATAGGACTGCCAGTTAGTTGATCTGGGATTCCTATATACTGCTGTAGGGTTTTCACCCTCCCTAATAGTAAATTGGATGTACCGGTGGTCAGACAGAGATATCTCGTCAGACACCCTCCATCTATTTATCCTATGCACTAAGTTTTTGGAGCATAGTGTGATGTCTATCACTTCCTGCCTAGCTCTGTTCATGAAGGTCGGTTGTGATCCTTTGTTGAGTACAAACAACTCAGTGGTCATTAGGAATTCCAAAAGGGATCTGCCCCTGGAGTTAACATACGAACTCCCCCACGCAGTGTGATGGGAGTTGGCATCGCATCCAACCAGCAGTTCCCAATTCCTAAAGTGACATTCTCTGACCAGTCCCTCAAGTTCCAAAGATGGTGGAGGTTCTGGCGAGTCGTATGGGAGGTATGCGGAGCAAACCACCACCTCCCTCCATCTCTCCTGATCTCTAAGAGATAACACAACGGCAGTGAGGTCTCTAGAGCAAAATTGGGGTAGAAGCCTAGCATGTACCCCTTTCACATATATTCAAGACCTAGGTGTTTCAGCCGAGGCACAGAAAAAGAGTTTGCCTCCTGTCATACTTAGTCCTCTAATTTTTCCCTTGTGGACCCAGGGTTCCTGAATCAGGGCCACTTTTGACTTACCTTCTGAGAGTTTCTTCTGAAGAACTCCCGAGGCAGCTCTGCAATGCTGCAGATTAATCTGTAAGAAGGGCAGCTCCGCCATCGTCGGTCCTCCCCTCCTGCAGCTGATCCTCTTGTGGTTGGGGCGGAGCTTCGGGCTTACTTGACCCACCAGCTGGGTCCATTTTCAGCTCCGCCTTCCCCAGAAGCTTATAGTCGGCCCTTTGGAGACCGACTGATTTGATGAAATCCGGGCCCGAGATCTTCTCTGCAGAGGGCTCGTCCACACCTAGAACAAAGCGAGTGCCCTTTTCGGCCTCGCTTCGCTCGTATACCCTCCACAGATCTGTTCTTAGGCCCGGATTCACCTTGGTGATCCGGCTGAATAGGTCCCCGGTACTCACACGCGTTGGTCCTGGGACCCAGATCCTAAGCCGCCTCCTTTTAATGAGAGAGTCCGCGTCCACTACTCGGAAGGAGACTCCCTCGATCACCCCCAGGTAATCAGACATGCCTTTTACCCAGTCAGCTGACTTGGCGTTGGCACACTGTTTTTCCATTGCCCCGTTGAGCAGACGTGTCCCCTCCAGGATGGGCACGTCCGGCCCCGGTGCAATGGCATCCCAGGACTCAGTAAGTCTGTTGTCCATCATATCGTACCAGCCCTGAGACATAGTTGTCTCAGGGTAATCTACGGGGATGATGGCCATTTTTTTTGCCTCCCTTAGCCGTCTCCGCATAAGAGCGGCCGGCCTTGGAGGTTTTGGCCTTCTTGAGTTCTAAGGCCTTGGGGGTGTCCCCGGGTGTCCTAGACCTCTTACTAGGTCTATTGCGAACCCCCCCCCCCTTCGCCTCCGTCAGGGCTCTGTCAGTGACCTCTTTGAGCCACAGACGGGGGTCTTCTGTTATCTCCAGCAGCTAGGGCCCGTTTCCTCTCCCTTTGCTTCCTCTTCTTGGATGCCCCGGTACTTTTGGAGAGAGTGGAGAGACTTAGCATCTTCGATGCCATGCTCCCCACAGTGTTGTTGGAGGCATCAGAATCGTTGTCCTCCCCTTTGGGAAATCCACCGCCTGACGCCTCCTTTAACGTGGAAGTCGAACTTCCAGAAGATGAAGACTCCTCTCCGGATTCAGTGAGGGGTTTGAGGAAACTGGCCTTCCCTGCGATAGGGCCTGCCAGTGTAGGGTGTACGGAGGGCCCCAATCCAGGGCCCTCCGAGGGTGTAGGTATGGAGGCCCCATGGGAGGGGCCTGCCGGGGTTTTCACCGAAGAGGAGTGTGGACCTAAAGGGTCACGAGGTGAGGGGCCCCTTGCGGGGCCCTTCTTTTTTGAGTTTGTTAAAGGTTCCATATTTGATCCCACGAGAAGCTAGGGAAATAAAGGTCCACCCATGCAGAGCCCCGCATACATGGGTAAGGCTAAATAAAACCGGATTTCGCCTGGTCTCCGGAGTTTCACCTGTTAGCGACTTCTTACCCTCCGCCCCGCGGATGCGGTCATCCTTGGCACAGGGACGCACCGTGATGATGGGAGCATTTTTTTCGACCGCCAGGTCTAGATCCGTCATGTTCAGCGTGACCCAGGAGCACCTCTAGGAGGATGTGGCTTTTCACCACGCATGACGATCTTGGTGGGAGAGAGGCTATGTATTCGCTTCATCCCACCCTGGGATACACTCCCTCGCCCCCCAGCTTGGGCATAGATGGCCATGGGAGTAAGGAGTAAGTAAGTAAGGTGAGTCTCTTGGAGAAGGGCGCCGTCGCAGCGCTGGCGTCCAAGAAGCTGTAGCAGTCCGGGCGTCTTCCGGGACACGGCGCCACCTGCATTCCAGCAGGAGATGGTAACAGCGCACAGTGGGCTCAAATCGAAAATCGCCGGACAAAAGTCCAAAAGTGCTTTTTTTGAGATATCGACTTGAAACTTGGCACATGATTGTTTATTATGGAATTGCAAAACATTTTTTATTGGTTATTCCCGTTACTTAGATACAGAGGCTCAAACACGACCAAATTTCGTAAAAAGCGCCCGCTCTCATTTTTCTTCGAAAATCTTAAAAGTTGAGCAGATATAGGAGTAATGCAAGGACTTTTATGAAATAAAAAACATTACCATTTGTAAATAAGGTACTTCACCTATACTATGCATAACTTTCAGACATTTTTTCCCATATTTTAGTTCTTTTACGTCACAAAATGGCGGACCATTTTTTTAGGCAACATTTTACATAAAATAGACAATATAATCCTTATTCGGAAAATGGTCTCTGGGATACTTCATCAGAGTATAAATTAAACATATTTCTAGATTAATCCGTAAAAATATTTGAAAAAAGTTTGCGACGCCGAGAATAAACTCGATTTTTCGATCGCGCGTCGCGGCCCGGCTCCGCGCAGCGGGACCTGGAAATACAGTGTTCCCCGTTGGATTGTTCAAGTTGTGTGGACATTAACTCGTCGAATTCAACGTTTTCAGGCTATGCATGTTGTCACTGATTTCTAAAGGCTCTAAACTGAAGATTTTACGAGGACCTTGGATCGAGAGAATGGATCAGTGCACGCGTAACTGCGGTACATTTGTTTTTCTTTGGATAATTTTCGGAATCATGCTGCAAAGTATGAACGTCTTTCAACTCTTGAGAAAGAATGCGGGTTCTCGGGGTACCATGCAAGTTTTCCATAATAAGGCAACATTTGGGATTCCCTTCTTTCCCTTCACCCTCTCCTCCGCGAAAGGGAACGTTTTATGACACAGGGCTGCCGTTGACAGGAAATAAGCGGGTATTTCCATTGGCGCCCTTCCTAAGAAATGCATATTGACAGGCAGTTGTAGCTTGGTTTTGGTGAATTAGTGCGGTGCCTGTGCACTCGTGAGTTTGAAAAACCCGTTGTATCTGGTTATTTGGCTCGTGAAATATTGACATATTTCCTGCTCCAGTTCCCTGTGGTGACAGCAGTATTGTTTTTTTTCTTAAAAGTATACCTCTTGTTTAAGGTAAGTAAAAACTCATGAAATCATGCTGACTTTAAACTCAAGCTTGAATTTCATTGTAAGAAGCTATAAAGAATGATATTGGGAGAATGATTCCCTTTAGGTAATTCCCTAAAATAATATATTAATTTTTTTATAATATCAGTTCCAACCTATTTGTAGGATAGTAACTACTATTGTTATTTCTGGCGCATCGAAGAGTCAGATGACGAAGAGTGTAAACAAGTTGTAATTTGCTAAGCAGGCATGTACTTTTACAGGCTGCACATTGTCATAAATCGTTCCTTTTCGCGCCACCCTCCTCGGGTAGTAAAGGCGGAGGGTGTTGTTCGTGGTGGGGGAGGAGAGGGTGAAGGGAAAGAAGAGAATCCCAAATGTTGCCATATTATGGAAAACTTGCATGATACCCCGAGAACCCGCATTCTTTCTCAAGAGTTGAAAGACGTTCATACTTTGCAGCATGATTCCGAAAATTATCCAAAGAAAAACAAATGTACCGCAGTTACGCGTGCACTGATCCATTCTCTCGATCCAAGGTCCTCGTAAAATCTTCAGTTTAGAGCCTTTAGAAATCAGTGACAACATGCATAGCCTGAAAACGTTGAATTCGACGAGTTAATGTCCACACAACTTGAACAATCCAACGGGGAACACTGTATTTCCAGGTCCCGCTGCGCGGAGCCGGGCCGCGACGCGCGATCGAAAAATCGAGTTTATTCTCGGCGTCGCAAACTTTTTTCAAATATTTTTACGGATTAATCTAGAAATATGTTTAATTTATACTCTGATGAAGTATCCCAGAGACCATTTTCCGAATAAGGATTATATTGTCTATTTTATGTAAAATGTTGCCTAAAAAAATGGTCCGCCATTTTGTGACGTAAAAGAACTAAAATATGGGAAAAAATGTCTGAAAGTTATGCATAGTATAGGTGAAGTACCTTATTTACAAATGGTAATGTTTTTTATTTCATAAAAGTCCTTGCATTACCCCTATATCTGCTCAACTTTTAAGATTTTCGAAGAAAAATGAGAGCGGGCGCTTTTTACGAAATTTGGTCGTGTTTGAGCCTCTGTATCTAAGTAACGGGAATAACCAATAAAAATGTTTTGCAATTCCATAATAAACAATCATTTGTGTGTATATGTGCCAAGTTTCAAGTCGATATCTCAAAAAAAGCACTTTTGGACTTTTGTCCGGCGATTTTCGATTTGAGCCCACTGTGCAGCGTCTTCCTTATGTCTATTTGCCATTGGGGGTGATAAATAGAGAATGAGGGCGTTGTAGGGCTGCAGTGATGACCTGCAGCGATTGTTGTTGCTGTTGTAATTGGTGTTGCTGTTGTTGCATCCATCCATATTGGTTGTTACAGGCTTCGTTGATGTTCCCTTTTTAGCTTGGAACTCCCTGGACTGGGAAAGCTTTTAAGGGCGGGGATTGCATGTGTGTACTTAATCTATTGGTGCTTTAGTGTGTATAATGCGCTTTATTATTTTCCTTTAAATTTTCATCATGCTTGGGATTTATAATTTTTTTGTATCGCATGGAATAATTAATATTTTTTTTGTTTATTGAATTATTTCTCTTTTTCATTATATATAAATATTTATTTATATATCAATCCCTTTTTGTATTATCTTTTCTCAAAACAAGGGAATGTTGTGGTAGTATGTTTGGATTTATAGAGGTTATAATTTACTATTTTGTTTTTCTGCCAATCAGGTACAGGGGGTAAGAGCTGGGCCGGATTTAAGACTATACCGCCTATAGGCTAAAGTCCATTTTCCGCCCCCTCTATAGCTAATATTTGGTTAATACATTTGTTTTATACAACAAAAGGATAGAATTCATCGGTGTTTTCATCTTTTTTAAACATAAAGTTCATTTAGTTTAGACACAACTACAATTTTAATGGTTTTCATAATAAACTATATAATGAAATTAGTTATCTACTTGTTTTTATACTTTCTTCTTTTAAGATTTGTTTAAAAAATGGAATGGGTTGCGAACTTAATTACTTAATTTGTTCTTGGATATCAGTGATCACTATTTTAAACATATTTTTATGTTTTAATGCTTTGCTAATGCTAATGACTATTTTTTGCGTAATTGAACTGTGTTCAATTAGAATTAAGTTGTCCTACAAGGTGAAATGAAATTACACAAAATGTTGTTAATTACTGGTTTATTGGTTGAAAAATATACAAACTTCTCTAAAACAACTCACCCACGTAATCTGCATGTTCAAATTTACAAAGCTTTCTTACGAGATTTCTCAAAGAAAGACGCAAACTCGTTGATAATGTCCTCATATGAAAATGTTTTTGTTGTATTTGTCTCAATACAAAGTAATGAAAGAGAGTATAACCGTATTTCAGAAATACTAGTTCGCAGATAGTTTTTAACTCTTCTAAGGCAGGAAAAACTGCGTTCTCACACGCAATTTGTAGCAGGTATGCACAAACTTATCCTTACAGCAATGTCCAAATTGGGGTAAATATTTTGTAAGGAATTGCACCCCAGAACTTTCAAAATTCCTTTCAACGATTTATCAGATGGGTGAGCAATACCCACAGCACAGTGCTTTTGAAAGTGGATGCACTCTTCAATGAAATCCGAATCCAAATCATTTGTGTAGACGTGGTAAAGGTCGGTAACCTTTTTCCTCAGTTCCTCTTCCATATCTGTTTTGTTCTCACACAACTGAGTTAAGAAGTAGGTTCGGCTTTGAAACTCGTCATAGGCCATTTTTCTTTTCTTGAATTCACAAACAAAAGAGTCTATAAATGGTAAAAATGTGTTTATTTTAAGGTCATCCCTGCCAGTAAAGTTAACTTCTCCACTTCGGTCTTCGTCAGACCAAACTTTTATTTTTGGCTGTCTTTTATTGTCTTTTTCATAAGATGTAGTTTTGGTTATGTTCCTCAAAGTAATCAAAGATGTTTCTCTATTCCGTAAAATATTCTTCAAGAGAGCCATACAAATCTCTGACCAACTTCTTTCCACAGTTCCACTTTGCATGGCTTTGCTAACTTTATGGATTCTGTGACGGTGCTAAAGTACGGTGCTCCAGAAACACACCATAAACGCAGTCTCAAAACGTACTTATCTTCGAAGTATTCATCGGGATCTAGCCGTTGCTTTTTCTGTTGTGTCATTTGAAATTCTTGTCAGAGCAATGTACACTTCTTCCAAGACTCTCGTAAACTTTTGCACTCGTCATCTCTTGCAGACCATCGAGTAGGACACACTTTTTTAATTGTCTTCTTATTCTGATAAGATTCTTCCATAATGATTGTTAGGCATTCCCATCACCTTGTACAGCACGTAAAAAATACATATTTCTTGGTGCAACATGAAAAATGTGTACGCTTTTTCAAAAGATTCTGCAGCAGATCATCCAACAAGATTTAGGGAGTGTGCCGCACACGAGATGAATAAAGCCAAAGGAGTTTTTTTCTTTATTCTTGCTTGCAGACCATTGTAAACGCCGGAAGCCTTATTGTAAGATTGGCATCTGCAGTCATCAATGTTTATTTGCATATTTTCTAGCTCATTCATAACTCACTCAAACATTCCGTCTGAACTATGACCAGCTGATGGAATGAAGGTAAGAAATCTTTCACAGGGTACACCGTCACTTGAAACATATATAACAGCAAGGACTAACTGGCCTACATGTGACATATCTGGGGTCGAGTCTATGATGAGAGAAAAGTATTTAGATTGTTTCAACTCTTCAAAAATTACTTGCCTAATATTTTAAGCAATTAACTCAATTACCTCATCGCATGTTTTGGAAGAGAGATAACTTGTATTGCCACTACTACAATTACCGTATTTAATGTGTGTTGCTAAGAATGGATCGAACTCAGATATCAGCTCTAAAGCCATAAGAAAATTTCCATTCCTTTTAGAACCAAATATCACGTTGTCGCCTCTTAAAGCGAGGCCTCTTGATGTCAGGGCCTTGACAGCCCCTACAACTCTAGTTAAACGTTTCTCTAATAGTGTGTTTCCCTTATTGAGGGATTCTTTGAAGGTTTTTGAATTTTGGATGAGGTGTTCGGTTACATATTGAATTCCTAGTTCGTCATGGAGGCAGGCGTTGGAGTGGAACCATCTGGCATTGGCGATCATGCGGATTATTTTGTTTTGTGAGATTTGAAGTTTTCGGATTTGGGAACAGGAGAGTGAACCTGCTCATATTTGATTGTCATACATAGTTGGTGGTCTGACTATTGCGGTGTAAATAAGTTTTTTTAGATGAAGGGGTAATTTACTTTTTCTATTGAGAATGGGATAGGGAGAACTATGTGCGGCGTGAAATGTGGTTATGACTTTATTAAAATTTGGGTAAAAATAGAGGGAAGAATTAATAATTAAGCCCAGGAATTTAGTTTGCTTGACTGTGGGAAATACAATTTCGTTGAGCGTGAGAGGAGGCCCTGAGCGTCTGACGGATTTAAATTTGTGGTTCTGAAAAAATATGACTTCTGTGCATTTAGTGGGATTGACAGTGATTTCCATTTTTCGGCCCAGGTGTGATCATTATTTAGGTGGTTTTGTACATTCCGTCGGGCTGCGACAAGCCATCTGTGAGAAGAAGTTATGGTTGCGTCGTCGGCAAAGAGGAATAAGATAGTGTTGGGGGAGGTATGGAGGTCATTGGTGTAGATGTTATATAGGGTGGGGGACAGGACGGCTCCTTGTAGCACTCCAGCAAGGATAGGATATGACGGGGAACGATTTTTTTCTAGGGTTACTGAGAAGGTACGGTTTTGCAAGAATGAGTTAATTAATTTGGTGAGGTAGGATGGGCAATTGAGGGTTAACAGTTTGAATATTAGGCCTTGATGCCAGACCTTGCCGAACGCTTTGTCGACGTCAAGAAAGGCTGCAGTGGTAAGTCTTCCATAGTGTTGATCATTTAAGACATTATCGGTGAGTCGGGCAATTTGGTGGATTGTGGAAGTGTGGCGAGTGAAGTGTTCGGGGATCTGAAGAGGAAGGAAAAATTTCTTTAATTTAATAAGGAGGAGTTTTTCGAAATTTTTTAGAAGCAGCACGTTAGAGAAATACAGGCAGCGATAGTTTTTGGGGTCGGTTAAGTGTTTTATTAGGTTTTGGGAGTACAATTATTTTGCTGCTTTTCCAAAGAGTGGGGAAGTAGTTGAGGTAAATACAAGTGTTTAGAAGATGCAAGAAGGAGGGGAGAAACTCGGAGGGTAGAAGTTTATTGGCTTTCAAGATAATTTCATCAGGGCCTGGTGCTTTATTAGTCGGGAGGATATTTATTATGGATTGTAATTCTTTTAAGGTGCATAGATTAGGTGGAGAGGAAGGTGAGTTGATGAAGGAAGTGACGGTGTCAGTGACTTCCCTATCAAAGGCTGTATTTAAATTATTGTTGTTCAATTGAAATCTCTCGCCCAATACTTTGGCAAAGAGATTGGCCTTATCAGAGGGAGATGTGTACATTGTAGATGTGGTTGTCGTGGTGGAGAGGAGGAGAATGACTTTTTTCCTACAGAGTTGGCGGACTAATTTCCACAGTGAGTGGTCTTGGGTTTTAAGTTCTGTATTTTGCATTCCCACTGGGAGTTTTGATGATTTTGCAGTAGTATTTTTATTTCGCGGTTAAGGGTATTGATGATTTATTTTAAGTGAGGGTTACGGGCTCGGGAAAATTCGAGGCGGGCTCTGTTTCTAGAAGTCATTAATTCTCGAATGTGGTGTGGAAGGTGAGAAGTGATAAGTTCTGGGGGCTTCTTTACGGAGTGGGAGGAACGGTTTTGGGCATTGGTAATACAGAGGTTGATAGTGCTGATGGATTGTTCAATGGAATCCGGGTTTGGTTCTAAGTTTGTCTTGGAAAGTTGAAAATTGAGATTGCTGTATACTATTTTTTAATAAAGAGGCCAGTTTCAGTTGTAATTTGGACAGGGGGAGAGGGTGTAGGTTCAAGGTCAAAAAAGGTAAGCGCTGGGAAGTGGTAGGAGGAGTCTGAATATAGTACCTCACTGGAGGAGCTGGTGGGTGCACTTTGGGCCACGTCAAGAATGTCGCTGGATCCATCAGTGTGTATGTGCGTAGGTTCAGTTGGGGAGTTTACTGTGATGTTGTGTTTGAGTGTCTATTTGTGTAGAAAGCGGCCTTTTATGTTTGCGATTCTGCATCCCCAATTTTTATGTTTGCTGTTTAAGTTTCCGAAGACAAGTGCTGATGTATTAGGGGGCAAAATAATATCTAGGTCTGTGTCAGTGAATTTCTTTTTTGGTGATATGTAACAATATAGAATGTGAGGTGTATGTGATCTGGTGTAAATTTTTAAGGCTGTGGCTTTAGATGGGTGAGGTTTGGGAGGTGTATTTGTTCATGTGTAATGGATCTTTTTATACATAAGGCCACTCCTCCAGCTTGGTATGACGATGATGGGCGATCGAACCTGTAGATTTTGGAGCTTGGGTAGAGTAATGCTTTACTTGGATTCAAACAAAGTTCGCTAAGTGCGATGACGTCAGTCGAGTGGTCCTGGATTAGGGAATGTAGTCCTGTGATGCGAGGTGCCATATGGTTACAGCTCCATTGTAATACTGTCAGGTTGAGAATTATGTATTTAGATTATTGTTTGGAGCCATGATAGAGTTGAAGGAATTCAGTGGAGCATTGGAAGAGAAGAGGGATGATTTCTGTCATTTGGTTGATGGCAAAGAAGGAAGGGAGTTTGGATAAGAACCATTGGGCAATTGCCCACTAGTCTAAGGAATGATCAGTTTTTCTGAAGGAAGTGGTATTATGGGTGGGAAGAGGGGAGGAGAGTTGGGCTGGCGGATTAGTGGGAGGGGAAAGAGTTTCGGGGGTTGAAGAGGGTGTGGGTGCAGGGTGATGGGTTTAGGGTGCGGCGAGTGTGGAGGGATATGCTCTACTGGAAAAGGAGGCTGTGAATCGGAATTTAAATTTAACTAAGTTGAGTTTTCGGGGTTTTGTATGTTATTTGCCTGTTCAGAAATGATGTTAGGGGTTCTCCGTTTTGGTCTCTCGGTTTGTAATGATGGTGCGGAGTCGGAATCGGAGTCTTGATTTTGATGTTTCGGTTGGTATCTTCTTTTTTTCTTGAGCTTAGACGCATTTGGCGGGGGGTAATGGAGGTAGTTTCTTGGTGGGGGGAGTTGTGAAGAGGAGCTCTCGTCATCTGCAGAATTCTGTTTACCATCTTCTTCGTTGGGAAGGATATTGATGGTATTATTACTGGTGGGAAAGAGGTTACGGGAGAAAATCGGTTGATTTGAGGTGTTCCAGTAGTTATTGGTGGGATGTGGAGCTTGGATAAATGATTCGGATATGGGTTCAGTAGGTTGTGCAGTTGGGTTTGCGAATTTGGATTTGATGGCATTTGCTATTTTGACGTAATTAAGGCAGGATTTGTCAGCGGCCGCATGAGGGCCGCGGCAGTTGATACAATGTAGATTCCCTCCTATAGGGTGGGTGCAGTGGGCAGCAAGGTGGGGGCCGGCACATCGGAGGCAAACTGGATCTAGTTTACAATAATTCTTGGTACGGTCGCATCTACCACATCTGAGGCATTGTGGTGGCCATTGGGTCGGTGATGTTGCTCTTTTGTTACCGGGAGACCATGGAGACCATGACCCGGGAGACCATGGTCAATTTTCTAAAAATTGTCTTCATCAATTTTTATTTTAAGAAGAATTTTGCAGAAATTAGTGGGTCTCGCTGAAATTTAGTTTGATTTATTAGTTTCGGAGGGGAGGGGACGCGTGGTGGTGATAATGTCGAACATTTATACTTTTATTTCTTGGGCGTTAATTTCCTGAAGGATTAATTCTGAGGGAATTTGATTATTGAGGCATTTAATGACAAATATGAGGGAAGGACGTTAGTGGAATGAGGGGCATTTTTGAAGATAAGTTTGATTAAAATTTTTGAGTAATCTGATAGCAACTGGCTTTAATATAAATACATTTATCCACTACGGCGTTTTCCAAAGGGAACTTAAGATCTATTTTAATTTCGTCATATAATTTACCATAGAGATAAAAGTTATACATTTTTATAATATCAGATTCTTTCCATATCAGTTCTTTTTGCCTTCTCAAAGGTCTTTGAAAAGCGCAGGGGAGATCAATGAATCCTCACGTTCAACTGTTGCCGATATGTGTAACTGGTGTGACAGAAACAATTTCAAGTTGAGTGTTAAAAAAACCCGTTTCATCAATTTCCACCATAAAATTTGTCTCCCAAAATCAAGCCCTCTACTTAAAATCAACATAAAAACATCCATCTCACAGGCTAGTTCTACGCAATTTTTAGGATCAACCCTTTTACTGCCAGCCCATTTCGGGTAGGATGTGCAAAGACTGCCAAGGCTCTTTTCAGGTTTTTAAAGGAAGACCATTAAATTCATGTATTTAAAGTTGGTCCGGTAAATCGGCCCGTGGCAGTTATTGCACATCCAACGTGGGCCAATATATTGGCCTGCTGGCAGTAAAAGGGTTAAAATTAAATGATAACCTTGACTGGCGATCTCATATTGAGGGTCTTGTGCACAGAATGGCAATAGGAATACACATGATACGTACACTAGCACTAACTACCTCATTCGAGGTTCTGAAACTGATATATTATGCCAAAATTCATTCTTATCTGACATATGGTGTGCTATTGTGGGGTAACTCTAATGCAGCTGCCAAGGCCTTTTCAATGCAGAAAAGGTCATTGAAAGCCATGGCAAATGTATCCATCAGATCGCCTGGAAAGGCCACTATTTTTAAAATTCAACATAATGATTCTCCCCAGTATTTACATTTTTCATTGTGCATTATTTGTGAAAAATAATCCCAATTTATTTCTGCCTAACTCCCATGTGCATAGGCATCTAACCCGAAGGAGATGCAATATTCACCTAATGAAGCAATCAGGTGCAAAAAGGGGTCCTCATCATTTGTCGTCACTTATTTTTAACCATTTGCCTGAACAAATCAAAGACATTCCCTATTTAAACTCCTTCAAAAATGAGCTTAAGACTCCGCTATTGCAAAAGAGATTTTATAGTATTGATTAATTTATGTCTGAGAATTTGTAATTGATTTATATGTGTAATTTAAGTCAATTATTATAATTTATGATTTGTGTTATGTCCTAATTTTGACCATGTTCTATGTTCGTATGGACCAACTGAACAATAAAAAATATTATTGTTATTAATATTATTACTCCTCTCACTGGGAGTTTTCCCTGGCAGCCAGGTCCCCACTCCCACAATATGCGACTTGGAATCTCCAGACCCTCACACTAAAGAGCATCCATTGCCACCTGGCTTCCCGTCCCGATGCTTTCGTGGCCGGGATCCTCGGCGTAGAAGGGGTGGTGTCCGCAGGTCTCCTTTTGTTCCTAGGTGGTTGCCTACACCAAGACTCAGGTCGTCTTCAACTTGGTCTGGAACCCGACCAGTGGGAATTTCAGCTGTTGTTTCCCCAAAATATTAGGCTGCCACCGTCCCGACACTATCCACAGAGAGTACCTATCTCAGGATTTGTAGCAAAGGACCTAGATGAACGGGATTAGCTCTAGTGTCAATACCTTGTACATATTGAGTGCATGGTGGGGAAGAGCGATAAGGACCCGCTTCAGATTAATCAGGTGTACTTACGGCCTAGGATTTGAAAATGTGAGAAAGACTTTTTAGAAATTTTCCGTTTCCGTGAAAACACTCAATAATCCTGTGAGTCTTCATACACAGAAGAGGTCAAGTGGAAGGATATTTTCCATTTGAAGCTCAAGAAAAATACGTCTTTTGCCAATCAGATTCCAAAGTTCGGCATTTGAATTTGTACTGGGCTGGGTTGCATGTGCCACAGGAGAAAATAATGATAAATTCGTCCAAAGCATTTTTTTTGGGATAGATGATTGGAGAGCATCCAAAAATATTTGTCTGCCACATATATGCATCACTGGCCTTGAAAAGCATGTAAAAGAAAAATTATCCTCACCAAAGTGATTGTCAAATTTGATATGTGTGGTTGCATATATACGATAGGGGCATTGTTTAAAAAATTATCATTCAATCATTTACAAATGCTTTCCACTCCCTAAAAGTTTATAAATAATAATGGACTAGCAAAGTGAAACTTCGATTATTAAAAAAAAAACTGAAAAATTAATTTTCATTTTTCGTGAAGATTTAGGTCCCTGGGAATTGTCTACAAAAGAGGCCTACGTGACAAACATGATAAATTGTTAGGAAAAATCCATATATATATCTACTATTTTGAATTTCCCGACAGCTTTTACGATATAATTTGCTAATATTTGTTTCCAGTGAAAAGTGGAGTGATTTACAGTTAGATTTTTGACAAAAATCCTCAGGCTTACGGGATCAGATGTATTTACATGGCCTAAAATATTATGGATAGTGGAGACGAAGTAATTATTAAAGTGATCCGAGGATACATCTATTTTCACGGGATCAACTGAAAACTTTTTGGGCTTCATTTCTTATCACCTTCCACCCTGCCTGATATTGATTACTTTAGTTTACAATCTATATATATAAAGGGGAAAGTGGGTTTATTTGGTTGGATGTTCGAAATGTTTATCCACTTCCAGGTATCGGACACCCATCAACTTATACTCAAATTAATTCAAATCGAAGGAACTTGAAGCAAAAGAAAGTTACGCTGCCAACGCTCAAAAACCAAGAAATCAATGCGTACTGCATTGCGAAATTTCAAGAAAAAAGTACTTGGTGAATTACTCGAAGAAAATCCGAAATCTTTTTGGTCATATGCGAGAGAGCTTCAGGGAAAATCTTCAACCGTAGATTCGTTATTTGATAAAGATGGCAAACTTGTCACCGAAAATATTGACAAAGCTAACACGTTAAATTCCCACTTCGAAAGTGTATACACTACATACGATACTGCATGTAATTTTGAAATTTCATTCACTGAGGAACCGATGAAAGAAATCACTATTCAACGCGATGGGATAACTAAACAGCTACAGTCGATAAAAAATAGTTAATCTCCGGGTTCGGAGGGAATACCCGCGCGTGTCCTCAAGGAGTTAGCGCCACATATCGCACTGTTCTTAGGCATAATATTCAAGTCATTGTCTGAAGGAAAGATACCGTTAGACTGGAAAATTGCAAACGTTACACCGATATTCAAAAAGGGAAACAGACACGACCCAGGGAACTATCGACCAATTTCATTAACGTCGAATATAGGGAAGATACTCGAAAATATCGTCGTTAGCAATATCATGACGTTCCTGGACAGTCGTAACGTCCTCCATGGCTCTCAGCACGGCTTCCGGAAAGTTAGATCATGTGAAACACAACTCGCTCTCTTTCTTCATGACGTTCTCATATCTGGTGAATCGAAAAGACAAGTTGACGCATTATTTCTAGATTTTAAGAAAGCTTTCTACACGGTACCTCATAACAAACTTTTATACAAATTACAGTCATGCGGCCTAAACGAAACAGTAGTAAACTGGATACGCGACTTTCTGAGTGATCGTAAGCAAAAAGTAGTTCTTGACAGAATTAGCTCTGATGTAGTTTAAGTGACATCAGGTGTCCCGCAAGGAAGCGTGATCGGCCCCCTTTTGTTCATTATATACATAAATGATCTATGCTCTCGAATTAGCAGTAAAATACATTTATTTGCCGACGACGCTGTCATCTATCGTGAAAGTAGTGATCACTCTGACTTTGAAACTCTATCATCGGATTTAAACAACGTTCATGTGTGGAGCCAAGAGTGGGGACTCGAACTTAATCTGAGCAAATGCACGGCGGTACATTTCTTGCGGAGGTCGTCCAACTATTCCCATGTATATGCTGTGGATGGTGTTAACATAAAGGCGACAGATGAAGTGAAGTATCTCGGAGTTACGATAACTTCGGACCTATCGTGGGGAGCACATATAAGAAATATATGTGGCAGAGCTCTGAAGAAGCTAGGATTCGTCAAGCGTATTGTGGGAAGATTTTCGGATGAAAAAGTAAAAGAGAGGTGCTATTTCGCACTCGTCCGGCCACACCTTGAATATGCAGCAAGCATATGGGATCCGGTGCAGAAAGACTTAATCCGGGAACTTAATAAAATACAAAGGAAAGCTGCGCGATTCGTCAAAAACTGCTACGGGCGTACATACAGCGTTACACAGATGTTAAACGAATTAGGCTGGGAGCCGCTAGAGACTCGGAGGCTGCGCGCTAGGCTTAGATTGCTTGAACAATTGAGAATAGATATATTTCAGAGCGACACGGAGAACATCATATTAGAACCCCACCATATTTCCAGGTCCGACAGAAACGATAAATTAAGAGAGATATTTTGCCGAACGGATAGGTATGGGAATTCGTTTTTCCCCCGAACAATACGGGACTATAATAAATGCTAGGCGTAATTTCATTAGAGCGTTTCCTTTTTATATGTAAACGGCTGGTGTCCTAACACCCCCCCACCACACGCCTATTGGGGCGGCTTGCGGGGTAGTTTGTAGATGTAGATGTAGATAACTGGAATACCTGAAGTTTTAGTGTTTGTTAATTCGGATTTTGTATTACTGGCACCTGTAGTTTTGGAATAGATGGGGAAGGTCCTTCTGGGTGTGAGTGGATGTTTTGGGAAATGGCAGTAGTCCAGGGAGCTTGCTATGGGATTGTTCCAGTAGCTACCTAGAATCATCAAATTGACCATTCAGTTGAGATAGGTCCTTCACAAGTGGGTGAAGATATCTATTTTCCACGCAATGAACAGAAGAGGAAGTTTCCCGCAGTGTACTACAACAGAAAGATATGGTACGGTGAGGAAGTAAAGTGTGGAAGTGAGGAAGTAAAATGCGGATGATATATTCAAAATATAAAAATATATGGTTTATTGTTTCTTTTGTAATCTTTTCAGTGTAAAGTATAGAAAAGAATGGCCCTCTAAAAGGACTAATGATTCGAGACACTTTTCTCGTAAAGTTAAAGATCGTGATGCATCACCTGACCATATGGATAACCTACCAAGATGGTTAGAACTGAACAAAAGATTAATTAGTGGCCAGGCAAGTGATAGTATCCTACTGACGCAAATTAAACAGGAAAAACCGGCACTGGGCTGATTTTTTTAAGAATATTGTCAGCCATTATTTTTCTTACGGGAAAAATCTAGAATTCTGAGGAACAAATGAAAAAATGTCTCATGGAAATAATGAAATGTTCTTAGGATTGATTGAAACTTTTGCCAAATTAGATGGTGTTGCCTTCGAGCATGTGAATAGAATTTAAATGCTAACATCCATGACCATTATTTAGGTCCAAGAGAGGTATTACATTTGCTAGCGTGTAAAGTCAGATATAAAAGAATTTAAGTACAATTCAATATTTCTTGATTGCATTTCTGATATATGGAAAAAGAACAGATGTGTATTGTATTAAGATCGGTAATTATAAATAGCGGTGTAGATGAAATCAAGGAATATATTAAGGGATTCATTTTTGTGTTTTCATCAAATGGCTGAAGCTTATCAGATGCTATCAAAACTGAACTAAGAAATATGAATCTTGATATTGCAAACTGCAGAGGCGAAGGTTATGATAATGGCAGTAATGTGAAGGGCAAAGAACAAGGTGTTCAAGCAAGTCTCTCTCTAGAAGACCCTAGGGCATTTTATACACCAAGTGCTTGTTATAACCTTAATTTATTTTCGAGAGACATGACAAATTGCTCTGACAGAGGTAATTCATTTATTGGAATCGTCCACTTTATATACAATCTGTTTACTGCCTCTACACTAAGGTGGCAGATATTCAGCAAACACGTTAATTTGACCTTAAACCACTCTCTGATACCAGATGGGAATGTCGACTAAAGAGCATTAACCAAAAAGTCAAAAGGTAATGGAAATATGGCGTGAGTATTTCACTGAATTGCTAAACTTAGAAGAAGCAGGTACCCCACTAAACCAAGGTGACCAGGCCAACTATTGTCATGTTCAACCTAATGTGGAACCTCCAAACCGAGAAGAAGTGAAGTGTGCTGTGAAATTCCGAAAAGGCAACCAGCTTCAGGAAAATATGAAATCACTGCAGAATTATTAAGAAAAGGTGACATTATAATTGATAGACTAAGGGTAATAATATTGAAAATATGGGAAAAAGAAGCGTCGCCAGTTGACTGGGAGGAAGCAATAGTAGTCTCAGTAGTAGTTACAATAGTAGTAGTTGACTCAAACAAAAAAAATGAGAGAAAGAAGATTGCAATAATTTCAGAGGTATTTCACTCCTTAGCATTCCAGATAAAGTCCTCTAAAAATAATCAGTAATCGCATAGAATGTTATACGAACAAAATTATTAAAGAGCATCAGGCAGGGTTTATGAAGGGCAGGTCGATTACTACTCAAATATTCTCTATAAAAGAAGGTATATCCAAATATTGGGAGTATAATAAAGAGTTTTACGCAATTTTTATCGATTTCCAAAAGGCGTATGACAGTATAAATAGAGAGAGAGTGTGGATAAAAATCGATAAGTTGGGAATCTCAAGAAAATTGGTAAATCTAGCAAAGCTGAGCAGCACAGTAACAAGGGGCTTAGTGTGGATTAATGGAAAGATTTCCGAGCCGTTTAAAATAAACACGGGGGTAAGGATGGGCTCTCCCCAATTCTATTTAAGAGGCTGAATGAGATGTATAAATCTAAGTTTTACCTTTGTAATCCTTTGCTTGAGTCATTGATCCGGAGTAATAGGTCATTAATTGATTGATTTATTCGCCATAAAAGGACAAGATTATACTTGTATGGGTTTCGTCAAGTACAAATATAAAAATTACAAAAAAAACTTTACAAAAAAATTCACACAAAAAAAGGAAATTAAAAACATTCACACAAAGTTGTATTACAATAAGAGAAGAAAAAATATTTTTTTACATTGTTATGACATTTTATCTCTCTATATAGGTACTCTTGAATGCCATACTCATTATGCCTTGCTCATACCATATAATACTGCCACAAAGATATTTTCAACTTTTTTCATTTGATCTAAAATTGATTTAGCTTCAATTTTAGCGTCATTTGTTTGTGTAGCTTCCTCAGATATATCACTCAGAGCTACTATATGTTTTCATAACCTTTGTAGAGATCAGATACGGCATCAAATCGAGCTTACCATCGAGTATTGGATAATGTTTTAACAACTTTATTTTCTGGCCCTAGGCTTGTAAGTAATTTTTACCATCAATGAGTTGACGCAGAAAAAAATGTGTAAATTTTCTGGACTAAATTAAAATATGAGGTAGAGCCTTTTGAAACGCTCTCAGCGGTTTTCACCCCATACTAGGTTCAAAGTTCAAAGCATAAAAGAAGAATCAATATTCAGAGCTTCAGTTTTTTTCGAGACTGAAAATCAAGTTTAGTACTTTTTGACTAGGGTTGATACCTCGTGGCCCCTTAATGCATTTTCAATGATTATCTAACTATGTAGGTCCATAGTGTTAAAGGAGAAAGTTTTATGTCATTTACAACTCAACCTATCTTTCTCAGGACGTTGCCTCCCCTTCCTAACGGGGAGAAGGGTACAGGCCAAGCAACCACGCCTGGACCTAACTTTTTCTTCCACGCTTAGCCTCAAACATGATGCCCAGCTGATTTTTATATTAATTTTTGGGAAACATGTGAAACACGTAAATATGTTATTATGTATCCCGCTCTCCGTCGACCATTCCAAGGTTCATGAAGATCACACCTCCATCCACCCAGGTGATCTGCGAATCATTTCCGACTCATGCATGCATGTGAATTTGGACAAGCGTTCCCTGAAGGTAACAACAGTTTTAAAAAAATTTCATCCCGTGGAGTAAGTGCAGATAAATATTTTTCTTGTAGACTCTCTAACCAGGATCATAAATCCGAAGGAAATGGAAGAAAATACTGATTCTTCTCAACGGCCATCAATTCTTATCTTCCGACACATACTTCGTCCTAAGCAAACGTGGATTTCATAGAGTAAATTACATATGATTATCGCGATTTAAGTGCTCTTGTGTCACACCATACTTTCAGGCAAGGGTAAGTTGCTAGGGGGGCATTTGGCCGCCGAATTTGATTTCTCGGTGCAGGGGTGGGAGGTAATGACAATTAGAGCTATCTCTGTCCTTGCGGGAGGCGATGTGGGGAGGTTGGCGGGAAGGCCGCAGGCAGGGGCGGGGGCGGGAAAGAGACGGTGTGAGGCTGCGAGCGTTTGCACCACAGTTTCTGAGGACGCTCGCGCTAAATGTGAAATGCATCGTTTATGGGGCCAGCCGATTGCAGTGGCGTCGGAGCCCTGTTTTCCAGTAGTAGTAGTAGAATTGTTCGGTGCGCCTACTGAATGATCTCTCCGAACCTTCCATATTGTTAGATTCAAATAAAGTGAGCCAAGAACTAGTATCTTTTCAGAACTTTATTTGGTTTCTCTGAGACTACAAGAGCTCTTTCCCAGGCCAGGGCTCATACAGCTATGTATCGCCTCCAGACGAGGTAGCTCCTCTTCTCCAACTCAGGGCCGTAGCACACATTCCGCTGCGCCAGATAGTTCTCCCCTGATAAGGTATCATTCCGCTGTGATGTTCGTGCGTCCGCGCGGATTTCAATTCTTGCCGCTAACACGGCCATTCTGACGCAGTTACGCTCTCGGAACTGCTACAAGCCAATCTCTGAAAATACAAGTATTCATTTTAGCACAGTTTATAATGGACACAAAGCGAATTTACGTGCCCGTCGTTCTAATCAGCGATTTCCAGTTTATCAAGCTGTAACGAGTGCTGCTAGAACACACTTATAGTCATCAGAGCAGGCATGTCAAGGACCCTCGTTGGTCCCAAGGAACTTAGAGGCACACCTTTAAAAGAATGCATTAATGGGGCAATAAGACCCATACCACGAGGCACTCAAGACCTCGGAAAACAAAACACACACTGAGAACATTCCAACTACCTGCCTCAGGGTAAACAAGACATTTGACAACCAAAACAAATAATCAGTGCTCATCTCTGTACTTAAGAGGCAATAGGTCCTCGTAATACCAACATAAGAGTGTACGTCTCCACGCTTCAAGGTATCAAATACCTTGGATTTCAACCATTAGAGTGCACGTCTCCACGCTTCAAGGTATCAAATACCTTGGAATGCCAACAAGAGTGTCCGTCTCCACGCTTCAAGGTATCAAATACCTTGGATTTCCAACAAGAGTGTCCGTCTCCACGCTTCAAGGTATCAAATACCTTGGAATGCCAACAAGAGTGTCCGTCTCCACGCTTCAAGGTATCAAATACCTTGGAATGCCAACAAGAGTGTCCGTCTCCACGCTTCAAGGTATCAAATACCTTGGAATGCCAACAAGAGTGTACGTCTCCACGCTTCAAGGTATCAAATACCTTGGATTTCAACCATTAGAGTGCACGTCTCCACGCTTCAAGGTATCAAATACCTTGGAATGCCAACAAGAGTGTCCGTCTCCACGCTTCAAGGTATCAAATACCTTGGATTTCCAACAAGAGTGTCCGTCTCCACGCTTCAAGGTATCAAATACCTTGGAATGCCAACAAGAGTGTCCGTCTCCACGCTTCAAGGTATCAAATACCTTGGAATGCCAACAAGAGTGTCCGTCTCCACGCTTCAAGGTATCAAATACCTTGGAATGCCAACAAGAGTGTCCGTCTCCACGCTTCAAGGTATCAAATACCTTGGAATGCCAACAAGAGTGTCCGTCTCCACGCTTCGAGGCACAAAGTACCTCGGAATTCAACCTTTAGAGTACGTCTCCACGCTTTAATGTGCAAGGTACTTCAGAATACAATCAGAACTGTCCTTACCCATTATCAATGTGCACTCTCAAGGAGAGTGATGAGATCATTCATGTCAGTCGCCGCCGTCCAATCCTTCGGCCATGGTCGCAGCTGCTCCTTAGCTGCCTTAATGATCTTGTGCCTGCCGGCACCAACCCGCTTCAATCCATAGCGGCCTTCGCGTGTGACCTCCCGGATCTCGTATGGTCCAAGAAACTCGAAGTCCGTCTTGCTCGCGTGAAGTTTGCTCGCCCGGTGTAGCAGCACGAAGTCCCCAACTTGGTACTGCATGGTGTCACGCCTTTTGAAGTTCATTCCAGCGCTGGACGATTCGTCTGGCCGGAGTCGTTCGCTTACACGCCTCCTGTCAACATTCATATATCTGACAGGTGTTAAATCATGTGACAAATCATTTAAAGCAGCTTGTATAAGTGGGGTGGTAACTTCTATACCCATCAGTACCTGAAGCGGACAAACACCGCTTTTTGCAAAGTAGCGTTCAAGACCAACCGAATCCTCCACAGAACGCTCGGCCATTCTGCCATCAACCTCGTCTCGATTCTTATCAAGTTCATTATTGTTCTCAATCGAGGAAACAGAAAATGCAACAAAATCGAATTTATCGTTTTCTCTATTCCGATATGACATTGCTCGTCAAGAAATAAACGTAAGAGTCCAAGTCTACTTTGGCGGGGGACATAATAGCGTAATACTTTCCGCTTATCTTTCATAACCTGTTGGTGACAAAGCAATCCATCTTTCTCAACGTATTGGTTTGAGTCTAATTTTCCCTCGCGTAACTCAGAAAGCATCTGCTGAATTTCCGCGTTGCCTTTTTGTTCGATATGAAACCACGAATCGTGCCGACAAGTTCTAAATACGGAAACGGGATTACGGCTAAGGTAATCAATATGGCTTAGGCTAGAGCCTTTGCGGTAAATTATTTCAAAATTGAAATCCTGCATATATGTCCACCATTGGGCGATTCGAGGTTCAATATCTCGCTTATTTACAGTCGCTTTAACAGAGTTGCAATCGGTGACAATTAAAAATTTTATCCCTATCAGGTACACTCGAAAATGCTTAAGGGAATTAACTATGGCCAAAGTTTCTAATTCATAGGAATGATACTTCGCTTCTGTGGGAGACGTACGTTTGCTGTAATACACGACCACTTTGTTTTGCCCGTCGTATTTTTGCATAAGAATTCCTCCATACCCACTTGCACTCGCATTGGTATGTAGCTCAGTAGGTAGGTTGTGGTAGAAGACCACCAGGAGAGGCTCGGCAGTCAAACAGCGGATTACGTAATTTTTAGTCTCCTCGTGCTCAACCGTCCAAATGAAACTTTCATTATTTTTAGTAAGTGCGTTAATGCATGCAGTACGACTCGCAAACTCGGGAATGAATTTTCGGAAGTATCCAGCTAATCCCATAAATTGACGGACTTGTTTTACATCCGTAGGACTAGGCAATTTAGTCAATGCGTTGACTTTATTCTTACTTGGACGGCTGCCTTTCTCGGAAATCTCATGTCCGAGATATTCAATTTTTGGCTGAAGAAATTTACATTTATTTATATTCAGCGAAAACCCAGCGGCTTTTAAAGCTTGCAAAACTTTTTCCAGGCATAGCAATCCCATTTCAACAGTCTCAGATGGAATGAGGATATCGTCCATATAGACGAGGGCAATGGTATGGTTTAGATCCCCCAAAGCAGCGTTAATTGACCTCTGAAACACGGCAGGTGCGTTTGCCAGGCCAAACGGCATACGGAGATATTCAAAATGACCATCGGGGGTCACGAAAGCAGTCTTATGAATGGAATTCAGGTGTATGGGGATTTGATGAAACCCAGACGCCATATCAAGGGACGTGAAAAACTTCCCTCGCCCAAGTCTGTCCAACTGATCATCAATTCGTGGTAAAGGATATCTATCCTTCGCCGTGTGGGCATATAACTCACGAAAGTCGACACACATTCGGTACGTCCCCTGTTTCTTTTTAACTAGGAGGATAGGACTAGCATATGGCGACGTACTCTCTCGAATGACGCGATTGAATAGCAAATCATTTATGATTTTACGAACCTCCGCACGTTTGCTTGCGGACAGGTGATAAGGCCGTCGGTTAACAATGAAGTTATCAGTCAAATTGATCTCTAAGAAGGCATTATTCACAGTTGAAACCGCCGTTCCGGTGGTAACCATATCAGCGTAATTATTGAGAACAAGACTTATCTGAGAATAATGTTCTTTAGGCAAAATGAGGGTACCCAGTGTATCCTCCAAAACACGCATGACACCTGGGAGCTGTCGTCTTACTACTCGCGTCCCCTCGCAATCCGTGACGGTTGCAAGTCGCGTATCATTAAATAAATTACAGCCTATGATGACGTCATAATCGAGGCACGTGGCAGGGACTATCAGGAAAGTAAGTTTCGTGCTCTGTCCAGTAATTTCTACTGTGGCTTCAAAATTATATTTGGTCACAAGCCTCCCTCGAGTAATTCCCGTGTTGGGAAATTCGTGCCTCACTAGTTTAGGGGAGAAGGTGTCTAAAAAGGCATCGGGCATCAAGGATACATCTGCCCCCGTATCGATCAACCCCATATAGGTTTTACCGTCAACCTTTACTTTGGTGGGAACAACTGTTTTTTCGCAACTCACAAGGTTAATTTGGCTTCTACGCCTTTCTATCGAGGCTTTGAGATAGCAATCATCCCCAAAATGTCCCCGCTTATAACAAAAGTTACACTTTTTCGAATTACTCGTACTGTCAGCGCCCTTGGAAGAACTTGCTTGAGAAGGCAAACTCGAACTAGTTTGCCGATTAGTTTTTAAATGACAAGCGCTTTGCTTGTGCCCAATTTGTCCACAAAGATAACATTTTAAAGGGAATTTCTGTCTTTTAAATTCAAGTTTCGGCCGTTTAATAGCGCGAGCTGTAGTTCCCTCTCGACTAGGTTCCTTGTAACCGCCGTCGACAACCTCGGCACGCGCTATATGTGGAATGGAGCTTAAGTAAGATACGAGATCAGAGACAGAGGTAAAATTGCGCATAGTAGCCGATTCTTGGATTTTCCCATCGCTAATGCCATGCACAATTAATTCAATCAAGTCCTCAGCTCCCCATTGAGCTCTCAAGTTTTTAAGCAGGGCCAACTTCTTATGGGCATATGCAGTGAAAGTATTAAAATTCGAACTATTACAAGCAGCGGCTTCACAGAGCAAACGGCCAAGAATTTTTCGCGGAGGAAAAAGCTCCAAAAATTCGGTTTTAAAGACGGGCCAGCTGCGAACTGCTGGAGACCAGCTCTCGAACCATACCTTGCAATCACCAGTCAAGTAGCGCCCCACTCTTACAAGCATCTGCACGTCCGACCAGCAAAGTTCTTTCTTGATTTCTTCGATCTGCTGTAACCAACGATGAGCATCGTCAGTTTCTGGGTGAAATAGCGTAAGATCAGCATGCTCGGAAGTTCCTTGGCTGCTCTCAATCTTCCTCAATACTGCGGCGAGTAACTCCTCCATTCCTTCCGCAGCCAGAGAAAATCAAGAATGTCCCTCCCACGTTGTCAGGAGCGTAGAGAGGAATCCCACTTCTGATGTTAGATTCAAATAAAGTGAGCCAAGAACTAGTATCTTTTCAGAACTTTATTTGGTTTCTCTGAGACTACAAGAGCTCTTTCCCAGGCCAGGGCTCATACAGCTATGTATCGCCTCCAGACGAGGTAGCTCCTCTTCTCCAACTCAGGGCCGTAGCACACATTCCGCTGCGCCAGATAGTTCTCCCCTGATAAGGTATCATTCCGCTGTGATGTTCGTGCGTCCGCGCGGATTTCAATTCTTGCCGCTAACAATATAATATTTTGCCGGACTTTCAACATATTTTGCTAGAGCCAACGTACTAGGGTAGAAACGATCAAAGGAATAAGATAAAGGAGATAGACTGCAGAGCCGATAGATTTAAAATGTCATTTTTTTCCAAGTACAACTAGGGATCATAATAGTTGCGATAGATCAATAACATGAAACTCTCACCCTCACAAGGAAGAGAAGACTTTCCACTTGTGTTTAAAAACATAGCATCATTACTAACACTTCTCACCGTTTGATGTCCGGCATTATTCTGTTCTCTGCATGAAGTAGTATCTCGTAGCATTCATAAATGAAAAGTATTAGTAATTTTAACCACTAGATGTCTCTTTAGCAGTGTGCTGCATGTTTGCATGTTCATTTACGTAACACTCTCCCAGTTTCTGGTTGGACTGCGCAATGTTCTCCTGACTGCTTTTTGGACTGCGCCTAGCGGCCAGGGGAACGTGCGAGGTCCCGATTTGTACTGGGACGAGTCCTGCATGCCTGGTGTGGAATCACCCCGTGCCACACACACTGGTGGTGGCTTGCAAGGTACTTCGTAGATGTAGATATGCTTTCAAGCTCACTCACTCTAGTTGCGCCTGACTTCACGTACCTCTCGAGTTGTTTACGATAGATCCATTTGGAAGTTTGAGCGAGATCACATCTTCCCAATGGCATCAAAATGTTAACCTCTTGCCGACCTACTTGTCGTGCAATTTGCCTATAAATAGAAGCTGCTTTACATGGGATTGATTACGGCTCAGAGGGACATTATTGAAAAAATGAGGGATTTATAACTTCTAGATTCCTTGAAAAACTAACGGTCTGTAGTGTGCATGTTTCCTCAACTATTTATAGAAATTATACAATTACTCCACGCAGTTATTTTTACAGAATCTCAAAAAAACCTATCGTAAAGCCGCTTTCATAGTACATACCTATAGCAAGAAAAAATGAGTCAAGTTAGAGACTTACGTAGATATATTTATTTAACCCTTATCCGGGCACCTCAAATCTCTAACGTAACCGGGCAAGCTGGACCCTCCTTGTTCATTTTTTTTTTGCTCAAGTGGGGTAACCTGCCAGCAGAAATATCATTGGGTTTTATCAATTAATGCCAATTTATACAAATCAATGTTTTTAAAATAATTTTTAATGGTCATAAATGAAAAATTTACATGTCAATTAGTTACAGAAATTTGTAATCTGAAATAATAATGATTCATTCTTCATAAAAATGATCTCTGGTGGAAATAATTTAAATTCAGAATCAATTAACGTAAGAGATACAATGTATTAATATATACTTGTCATACGAGTCACTGTAACAACATCAAAACTTATTATTAGGGAGAAAACCAAAATTTCATCAACAAGCCCAGAGTAGGCTACCCATCAAAACTTTTTGCACTTTTTACACACACGTTTTACGACACTATGTTCATTGCACACCGATTGTTCACAATTGTTACATATTTGTTTTTGTTTACGTTGTTTAGAATATGGGCATATATAACATCTCTTTTTTGTTATATTAGAACTTGAGTGAGCTGGCTCAGAAATTCCTCCATCAAAAATGTCCTTAGCCATAATAATGCTCCTAGACAAACCCAAGTTGGATCGTCTTTCAATGTGGACCTGAACCAGGCTCTTGGATACACTTTGAATAAATAATCTCCTTGAATAATGTTTATCAGCATTCCAATTTGGATGAGTATTCATCCACACCACATACGCTGCTACTCCACTCACATCCAAGCCATTCATGAAGAACGCAAAAGGCCAACGATTTGTGCGCCTTTTACACATGTACGCACGTACCTACTGGTCAAGGGAATCGACTCCACCTTTGGTGCAGTTGTAGTGACTGATAATTTCAGGTTTAGCATTGACGTCCTCCATAATTTTATTAGTATGGTGCATTGTTGATAGAAGAACTACCGACCTTCTCATTTTGGGTACATATGATACTAACGTACTATTTTCGGTGAAACCAAACAATGAAGAACCAACTTCACGATTTTTATTGGCTTGAAAATTGCCTGGAATAAATCGTTTATTTTTTCTTACAGTTCCAACAAGAGTGAGGCCATTACTCAGAAGGGTCTGTGCGAGCTCCATATCAGTGAAATAATTGTCACACGTTACATTTCTGTTCGTGTGTTGGTATGGCTCAGTTAGGTGCTGTACAACTCTTCGACCAAAACCAGGCAATGCTCTTTCCCCTCCCTCTTTTCCCTAATAAGGCATGGAGTTTAGAGGGTAAAACGTTTCTGAGTCACAGGCCCACCAAACTATTATGCCATATTTATCTGGCTTCGAAGGCATGTATTGTTTAAATGGACATTTACCTCTGTAAGGAATGAGCTGCTCATCTACAGTGATATTTGATCCTGGCAGGTAATATTTTTTAAAATTTGAATTTAGCCTTTCCCAGACTTCTCGAATTGGGGCGAATTTATCTTTCTGACGCCGTACTGATCTCGTTGCTTTGTCATCAAAACGGATAAATGCTAGCAAGAATTTGAATCTTTTCAGTCCCATGGTAGCCCTAAATATAGGCGGTCCATACAATTGACTCCAGAGAACATCATAGTTCGTATGGTTTGATCGCAGGTGGCCTGCTGTAAGAAGCAAGCCAAAAAATGCTCTGATTTCAATACAATCACAAGGTTTCCACGTAATTTTTAACTTTTTTGATGAATTTACCCGTTCAGCTTCCATATTTGTGAACTTGACAATGTCTGCCACCAATAAATCATCAACAAAGAGTGAAAAAGCGTCTATCGGGCTCACTAAAATTTTCCCTGGTGGTAAGACTACTTTGTGTGTTTGGCCCTTTATTATGTTGTGAGCTCTAGCTCGCCCCACTGGAAATGGCTGAGAATTCCATACAGTGCCATCCTTACCGAGAAATAAAACCGGTCTTTCAGATTCTGCCGTGGCTTCAGTGTCCGAGAAATTTTCAGAATCATAATCACTCACTTCAGATGCAGCACTTTCATTGTCACCTTCATTGGAACTCTCTTCTTCGATTGGATGGTAATCCAAATCATCGTCACTCGTTTCTCCTACGTTCAGCAGTTTTTGTATGTCAACTTGAGATAAAAGCTTTTGTCTAGCCATGATCTAAGAAATAAAAAAAATATTTTAGTTCATAGAACTTCTCTAAAACTACGAATTACTTCCCTAGTACTTTCGACCATTGGAACTTACCTGTGAATTTGATGTCTTCAGGTTCATGAAGGAAACTTGTAAATATCTGCCGTCACTCGGATGGCCGTGTTACTTTTACGCAATGAGAATAATACATTGAGGCGGTAGTTCCGTATAAAAACCAATTTTTTCGGAACCAGTTATGTGCAACAGCTTATATACCTTCACGTATGTTGCTCAGTAACACTTTGTCAGCACTCTACTTGGTTGTCATGTATGCCATAGTTCATGGAGGGGAGGGATGTAGAGGTGATAGGGGGTGGTAAGATGGGCAGGGGGGTGCAGGAGAAGGACAAAACAGGGAAGGATGGACAGTCATCAGTGCGTTAGGGTTGGAAAATACCGATAGAGGATTTTTAGGTGTGTGATAATGAACAGGAACGTTCAAATTCAAAGCGTCATTATCTGCATGCTTTCTGGATGGCAGGAGATATGCTTTCCTTGATTCCTGATGTCCTTGGGTGGACGCTGCAAAGAAATTCCGAGGGTCAATGAGTTTTTAGGAAACACCTGGCTCGTTTTCAGTAACCATTCTCTACGGGTTTCCCGGTGACTCAACCCGACTGAGGGAAAAGTTCTCTTAGCATACATCTACAAAATACCCTGCAAGCCACCTCAGGGGTGTGTGGCAGGGGGTGAGTAATCACCAACATGCATTACACTATACCCTAGAGTTAGTGTAACTACGACTAATTATGCATTAGCATAAATCGCTAATGCTTGTCACGAGGCGAAGCCTCACAAGCATGCACCACTACACTACAGATGTCATCAAAATGGAGAGTGACCGTCAATATACATGCATTCTACAACTACACAGATGGACAGGGACTCAAGATCCATGTAGAAAACATGCTAGGCGTGCTGTTAGTATGTACTATGTACTAGGTAACAGATAAGGATTCAAGTATTAGGAGTACTACTCCTACTAAGAGCTACACTACCTAACGACAAACCTAGATAAAAGTCTCATTTGCAGCTGTTATGGTCCCTTATCGTTCCTGGGAAAAATGACATCTTAAATCTGTCCGTTCTGCAGTCTAGTTCCCTAATTTTACTCTCATGATCTGATCTACCGTAGTATGTCGGATTTCGTAAAATATTATCAACGTCGTCAGAGAATAGCCCGGTTTGGAACTTACATAATAGATTGAGTCTAAATTTTAATCGACGGTCTGAAAGCTTTTCCCATCCCAGTTGCTGCAAAAGGTCAGTAACACTAACGAGATTATCATAACGGCCTTTAACATATCTTGCCGATCTTCGCTGCACGCGTTCTAAATCAGTTTCCAAGCCTATCTCATAAGGATCCCAAATACTGGCGGCATATTCTAAGTGGGGTCTAACGAGGGAGAAGTAGCTGATTTCCCTAACTTTATCGTCGCACTTGCCAAGTACTCTTTTAACAAATCCCAATTTACGATTAGCTTGATCGGTAATTTCTCGAATATGTTTACTCCACGATAGATCATTAGTCAGTTTAACTCCCAGGTACTTAACGGATTCTACGGTCTCTAATTTTATGTTGTTTATGCAATAGCTGTTACAAGGAGCGTTTTTCCGTTTCCAAAAATTCACAACAACGCATTTTTTCAGATTTAATTCTAGCTACCACGCATCGCACCACTCTTGTATTGCCTCGAGGTCCTTAGTTAGCGCTTCCTTATCATTAAAGCTACGAATTTCTCTATACACCACTGCGTCGTCAAAATGCCCTTCGGCGACCACCGCGGGACATTAGAAATAGGCGAAAGAAAGAAAAACCGTCAGAAAAACTGGGTGGAGGAAAAGGGGCATATAACGCTCGCCCGAGATCGACGAGGAAAGGACACTCTCAAACACACTCTTGGACGGATTGCTGGTTGACCGCTACTAGTGTGAGCCAAGAGCCAAGTAAGACGGTCATCAACTGGATAAGGAGTCGGAGGCAAGGACCGACTGTCAAGAAACGAGGAGAGAGGTGGAGAGAGCCGAGGCGCATGGGAGACGTCTTCCGAGGTTCGGAGTTTCTTCGAAGGGCTACGAGGTGCTGAGGGTCATCGCGAGCCGCTCGTTGTAATCGCCGCCGCCACCCCGCATCAGCTTCCAGGATCTCCGAAAGAAGAGACTTCACCCGGGCTAAATTCGTAAGAATTCCTGTCGCCACGTGCTATTCCCCCCGCCCCATTGCTCCTCCCTCTCGACCAACGACGATCCCCGACTCACGGCTAGCCCGCTTTTTTGGTTGGCTTCATTCATTTGGAATCTCTGGATTAGTCTCCGTGATCACAAGCCCCTGTATTTCAAGATCGCCAGCTGTGTCATACTTAATGGACTTTAGATAAAGTTTAATCATTGGAAAAAGGGTATTTTTTTATATATTTGAAGGTGACGCCGTGTGGAAAAAGGGTATTTTCGTGTGAATTTGAGACATGACGCCGTGTCAAAGAAGTGTATTTTGTATTGAAGGTGACGCTGTGTGCCACTAAAGGGTATTTTTTTCGTATTTCTTTTCGTATTTCTTTTCGTATTGAAGGTGACGCCGTTTGGGATAGGTAAATTGTATATTGAAGGTGACGCCGTGTGGGAAAAGTGCTTCCAAGTCATTAAATGTTATTACAGAAAAGACGCTAGTAATTATAATTGTGTTGCTTAAATCGCCAATCTTCCTTCCCTCGATCGCATTGCTTAGAATTGTAACGCGGTGGTCGCGGAACCCGGAGAACTCTACCTGTGCCCTTTTTTTTACATTATTGCTAACCAAAAGTCTGATAGTGGAAGGGCATCACCCATCAAGGGCTTTTCGACTGCACGGTCTTCACAAGCCGTGACACCCGAACAGCAATCTGTTTATATGGCGGAACTCCGACTCATTCACCCTGGTTAAATCCCGTGGTTAAAACTGAGGTTCTAACCGAAAGGGAGGGGTGTCTGACGGGACCACTATAATATATATATATATATATATATATATATATATATATATATATATATATATATATATATATATATACGAGTTCGTGGAAAATCACACACGCGATAATGTAAATAGACTATGCCACAGGTGGGGCGGAATTAAATATAAACACATAAAAAAAGAACACTCACAATATTAGTTGATATTTCGGTTGCTAGAACCTTTCTCAAAGGAAGACGGATACAGATTCTGTATCCGTCTTCCTTTGAGAAAGGTTCTAGCAACCGAAATATCAACTAATATTGTGAGTGTTCTTTTTTTATGTGTTTATATTTAATTCCGCCCCACCTGTGGCATAGTCTATTTATATATATATATATATATATATATATATATATATATATATATATATATATATATATATATATAGTGGTCCCGTCAGACACCCCTCCCTTTCGGTTAGAACCTCAGTTTTAACCACGGGATTTAACCAGGGTGAATGAGTCGGAGTTCCGCCATATAAACAGATTGCTGTTCGGGTGTCACGGCTTGTGAAGACCGTGCAGTCGAAAAGCCCTTGATGGGTGATGCCCTTCCACTATCAGACTTTTGGTTAGCAATAATGTAAAAAAAAGGGCACAGGTAGAGTTCTCCGGGTTCCGCGACCACCGCGTTACAATTCTAAGCAATGCGATCGAGGGAAGGAAGATTGGCGATTTAAGCAACACAATTATAATTACTAGCGTCTTTTCTGTAATAACATTTAATGACTTGGAAGCACTTTTCCCACACGGCGTCACCTTCAATATACAATTTACCTATCCCAAACGGCGTCACCTTCAATACGAAAAGAAATACGAAAAGAAATACGAAAAAAATACCCTTTAGTGGCACACAGCGTCACCTTCAATACAAAATACACTTCTTTGACACGGCGTCATGTCTCAAATTCACACGAAAATACCCTTTTTCCACACGGCGTCACCTTCAAATATATAAAAAAATACCCTTTTTCCAATGATTAAACTTTATCTAAAGTCCATTAAGTATGACACAGCTGGCGATCTTGAAATACAGGGGCTTGTGATCACGGAGACTAATCCAGAGATTCCAAATGAATGAAGCCAACCAAAAAAGCGGGCTAGCCGTGAGTCGGGGATCGTCGTTGGTCGAGAGGGAGGAGCAATGGGGCGGGGGGAATAGCACGTGGCGACAGGAATTCTTACGAATTTAGCCCGGGTGAAGTCTCTTCTTTCGGAGATCCTGGAAGCTGATGCGGGGTGGCGGCGGCGATTACAACGAGCGGCTCGCGATGACCCTCAGCACCTCGTAGCCCTTCGAAGAAACTCCGAACCTCGGAAGACGTCTCCCATGCGCCTCGGCTCTCTCCACCTCTCTCCTCGTTTCTTGACAGTCGGTCCTTGCCTCCGACTCCTTATCCAGTTGATGACCGTCTTACTTGGCTCTTGGCTCACACTAGTAGCGGTCAACCAGCAATCCGTCCAAGAGTGTGTTTGAGAGTGTCCTTTCCTCGTCGATCTCGGGCGAGCGTTATATGCCCCTTTTCCTCCACCCAGAATGCCCCACTGTGTGTCGTCTGCTTATTCGATGTTCTTTTCAACCGGGATTTCTGAAACGTAGTTAAAGACACTCACTCAAACTATTACTCGTATTTTTCACTTAAATTCACAGAAACCCTTTTTTTTACTCACACATTCACACAATCCTAATCAATCAGTCGTTTACATTTTTTTCATATTAATTTACACAAATAAACCCTTTAAAAAAAACATTTACAAATAGTTTGCCCAAATCGCGAACTTCCATGTAGTAAAAAAAAAATAGACGGATGGACATCACGGAGCCTTCCGTGGGCCATCACAATATAAATATAAATATAAATATAAATATATATATATATATATATATATATATATATATATATATATATATATATATCTATATTCGCGCCATTAGCATTATAATATTTACTTAATATTTCTTACCGACGCGTCGCGACGTTAAAATTAAAAAATAAAATTCGAATATGGTCCCCGTTATGACGGGAAATTTCCCGCTCAAACTACGTGACGATTGTAGGAGTGAGGGTCGGTAGAAAGTGGGAAGGGGATGAGGGAGGGGGAGGGGAAAGAGGGAGAGGGGGTGGAGGAGGAGAGACGGTGGGTGGGGACTTTTGCACATGGGTCGAGGGGCGAAAGAAATCCTAGCAAATCTGTTTACGTGAGCCTTCTAAGAATCCACCTTCCCCCCCACCCGTGCCACCCAACACCCCCGCCCCCCGCGCTCGGACGAGGCAATATTTTGAGTCAAAATGTTGCATCAACACAAGTGATTTCAACGACTTTTTTTCCGTTCGACCGATTTTTCGGACTTTGAGAACTGACGGCATGTCTTACATGCAAACATGACCCTGTGCATTATCGATGCTGTAAAGCGAAATAAACTGGTGGCCTATTTACGAGCCACATAGTATTACAATGTTGATAGCAGCGCGTATGTTTCAGTCGGTTTCGTATCTTGCGAGCCGCGCCCTGGGGGGTTGTATTGGAAACGCTCGTAACTAAACTAATGTTACTAAGGAGACACGTGGTACAATAAAGAACGGGTCTAGATTTGGGTGTTTTTGGCCCACTATTAAGGAGGTAGTGTATTCGATAAATCAATTCAACTAGAATTTAATGATTTTGACGTGATTTTAAAGAAAAGACTCCCTACTTTTTAATGATATCAAAATATAAACCCATTGCCGAACTAGGTACTTTTCGAGCAATTTGCTTAAAAATATAAGCTGGGATATGGGACATGGGATAAATTACGGCTCTGTACTCCAGAGGGAGTATCTTGAAAAAAATTAGGCATTTCTAACGTTTAGTTTTCGTCAGAAAACTGTGTGTAGTTTGCATGTTTACTCAGCTATTTATATAAAAAATATTTTATTACTTCACAAATTTATTTTACAGAATCGCAAAAAAACCTGTCGTGAAGGCGCTTTTGCAGTACTGCGTGGAAAAATGAGTCAAGTTAGAGACTTATGTGGCTATATTTATTTAATCACTGAGAATTTTTTTATAAAATATATCTATTTTCGCTCCATTAGTATTATAATAATTATTTCATACTTCTTACAGACGCTAAAATTAAAAAAAATAAAACGTGAATATGGTATCCATTATGACTGGAAAAATATCCCGTTGAAACTTCGTGAAGATTGCAAGGGGGTGAGGGGAGGGGGGGGTGAGGGGAGGGGGGGGGTAGGTTTGAAAGTGGGAGGAGGGATGGAAGGAGCGAAAGGGAGAGAGGGGAGGAGGGGAGAGGGAAGGGATGCAGTGGACGAGGGGCGAATGAAATGGCATTTTTTTACGCGAAACTTCTCCGAATTCAAGCAGCAGGGACCCACCCTGGGGAATGGGGAGGGACCCCCCCCTCCCCCGCTGTCGGCCTTTTTTGCTCATCGCGAGGTATTAGGAGCCATCTCCTTAGGCGGGAAAAAAAATGGCGCGCTAGTGATTTCTTCGGCAGTTTTTTTTCTGCTCGACTGATTTTCCGGACGTTTAGAACGGAGGCATTTCGTTCATGCATACATGATCCTGTGTATTATCGATGCCATGAAACGAAATAAACTGGTGGTCTATATTTTCGAGCCACCTATATAGCATTGCAGTGTTGATAGCAGCGCGTATGTTTCACTCGGTTTCACATCTCTGCGATCCGCGCTCTGTGGGATTTGTTTGAAGCACTCGTAACTAAGCTAATCATGTATCTAAGGAGTCACGTGGTACAATAACGAACGGGTCGAGATTTTGTTGTGTTTGAATCACTCTTAAAAATCTCACGCAGCCTTCCTGATCGAGTTTCTCTCATCGGAATATTGTTGATCGTGTTAAAAAAAATCCTGATTAATGGTTCAATAAACAACATATTGGAAGCTTAACTTATGAATCCGAAAGGTTCTAAATCACAAAAATATCGAACCGTTTTATTTATTTCACAGGATTAAAAAAATTAAGAGCATAGCACGAGTAGTTGCCCTTTCCGTACATAAAAATAAAAAAAATTGGGTGTGCTTAAGACCACACGGGAGAAGTGTAAACTTCTATGGCGATATCCTGATGTATATAATATTTTTAAAATATTTCATCAATTGTAATATTGTGCATTTTATACAAAGGTGTTTGTAATAAATAATTCAGCCACGCTTTAATCACTCTTTGGTTCACTACGCCGAGCAGAAAGCTAGACTTATGTATTTTTTCTCTCTTTATGTGGACGTATATACAGTGATCATCATCGACATTTGGCGGTAATTTACTCACCATTGTATTAACTTCTTTTTTTGTAGTATAATATAATAGTATAAATAGTATAAAATAATAATAGTATTGTATAATGTATTAATATACACCATTGTATTAATCTCTTAATTTTTTCCTGCAGTGAACTTCCAATGGGGCCAAGAGGTTCTTCTCCTAATGCACATAATGGTGGACAAGCTGAACCTGTCCTCCTGAATATCATCCTCAAAAACTTTCGGATACTGTAGCCAAGTCCTGCCAGTCAGAGGCATCGGTCACCGGCTCTTGATACAAATCTGAGTGCACGAAAGAAACGTGTAAGAGTACCTATGTAAGACCACTTGAGAATAGTGGATGGGATGAGGAAATAACATTATTTTAAAATAATTAATTGTTATTAACAACTCTAGGACAACTGAGATTTCTAATGAAATATCTACTGTATTTTCATTCTTTGGGTTGTCTACTTATTCGATAAATTATTTTGATCCCATTGATCTGATGTGGTCTGTAGCATGCTTCAGTATTGTGCTTCCTACATAAATTATGCATGACTTCATTAGTCTCTTGGCCTTAGTGACAATGGTGTTTAAGATCCTCACATAACAATCGGAGGGTTGTGGGTTTGAGTCCTGTCTTGGTGGGTTTTTCGACACTGAGGAAATGTGTCCGTAGATATTTATTCGTGCACTTGATGTAAGAGACCAATGGAGGTGTTTTCGGGATACAGGAAGTAATTAAGTCTTGGAAATCGTAACTCTTATTTAGTATCATTTCTGAGTGGGCATTACAAGGTGAATTTGGTTATATATACATTACTTTGCGGTGGCAGCTACTTGAGAGATCTCATCAACCTTTTGTCTGAGAAGTATACTGCCCACCACAGGTGCTCCATCCTTGAATACGAAAGCTTAAGCAAATACAGCAAATAAATGCAGCTGCAACATTGGTCAATGTTAGTTAATCATAATGGTTGCTTCCCTGCAAAAATGTAAGCTTCATTTTGTAGTAATTAATCTTGAATACTAGTCTTAGTAACAGTTGTCTCCTAAGCTGAATTTTTCTATTTTCCTCACTTATGACTTTGATTAGCCATTCTGCCTTCATGGGTGAATCTATGTCCCAAGTGATGTGGTGACCCTTACAAGACTGGTGGGAGCACTTCTTCTTTTGATACTCCATTCAAACTGTGTGAATGTATGTTATAAGTCTCTAATGGCTCCTCTTCGAGATCATCAGACATATGAAATACTGCCAACTTCACTGATTGGATTGGATGAATCGTTCAGTTTTTCTTAATAGGATAACTGCTTATTTGATTGTTGTTCTACATTGCTGACAATTAATAGCAGGCATTACTCATTTTAATTGGCGTAACAAATTTTGCGAAAAGAAATTTGAATTTTGGTGCCAAACTTCTAAATTGATCCTGAAGCCATTTAAGTGCTAATGGATACAGTAAAAACTAATGTTTTTTTGCATGAAAAGAATGTCTCATTTGTATTCGGGTATTTAATGCATAGTTATATTGGATAATGGAAATGTCAAATTCTTTGGGACTCATGTGAGTGTTCATTGCTATTACACTTAAGTATAATGCCTGAACATGGATAAAAATTGTTATATTTGGCTAAGAGTTTAGACTCACGAGCATACTTTTTATCATAAGATCCCTGAAGAAGACAATGAATGAACAGATTATTTTTTCAATCCTCTTGATAGCTCATGTTATACACAAGTCTGACCCCAAACACTTGTGCAATATTCCAAAGAGGATAAATAATTCGCCTTGAATGGGATTAGAACCTGGATTCCTCTGCTATTCACAGTGCTTTCACCAGTTATGATACCTATGTGTTTATACCTCCCTCCCTGGAGGTTTTTTTGACCGACCAAATATTTGATATTAACAAATATGTAATGTTAACCTGACATGGGATCAATATGTAATCTTGGAGCCCTGGGAAAACTAAAACCTATGTTTAATAGTCTCATTCAGTATGATTATTCAAGAGTATTTATCTCTGGTACAGAAGTACTGTTCCGTCAGTTTCAGTTTGTAATTTTTAATTAAAAAAATTAATATTGCCACAATCTCAAACTTTCTATGGATCCATGCATTTTGCAAATGACAGCTTATTTTAGTGATCCTCATTTCCAGGGTGAGCCAGCACACTCTTGATTTGAAGCCCTGGGGAAAAATGATTAGTGAGACCTATGAGAGAGACCCAAATAATGCCCAACAAATTGGTTGGGATAACTTCAGCATTAGCAGCTTTTACAGAAACATTTGTCTTTTTAGTCGGAGAGTAGTTTCTTCCGCAGTGGTCAGGAAAACTGTATCCTAGGTTTTCATGCTCCACTGTGTGAATCAGCATTAGGATGACAACAGTTTTTCCTCCATTACAGGAGGAATCTTCAGGTGGAAGTGGATATGTAAAACTTATTTCACTTCTCATATTTTGTTACTTTTCTTAGTAGTAAGAATGTAGTAGGAATGGTCAACTATTCCACATGCCTGTCATATAATTAATTTTTTGCTATATTTGATGCACACGTTCATCAACTTCTAACAAGTTTCATTCAATAATATTATGCAGGTTGGTTCATCTCTGGTGCAAAATATCTATTCTATTTCTAAACAGTTTATAGCTGTATTAATTTTTCGATTCAAATTCACTATCTGTTATTTTCTATACATCCAAGCAATTTGTTAATGAGAGCCAATCTTTATTTCCAGGGAGTGCCATCATGGATTCCTCAACTATAGCGCTGGGAAAAAAGGCAACTCGTAGTCATGAATGCATAATGAGACTGTTGGAGAGGCAATGTCAAACCTTTCCAATTCGTTAAATTAGCTGCTGAATAAACACATTACCTATTTGGAAACATTTCAGACTTTTTCATTTTAGCAATTTTAACCTTTCATTAACATTGGCAACTGTGATAATTCTATTTTGTGTGAACGTGGTCATTCATTATTCAATATCACATGCAATATCATTGGAATTTCCAAACAGTCCAGCATGAATGGCAATCGGCAATCTAGGACACATGTGCCAACATGTGGCATGTAGAGAGTATACTACTTCACCTTTCATTTATTATGACCTCCTTATTAGTAAAACCTGATTGCATAATTTCATAAAAATGGTCAACTTTGCCTGGCATGTGCCTGTTTTATAAATAAATTATTACTAAAATGTGTGAAGAGGAAATACACATATGGATTGAAGACTCTTGGCCTTTCTCCTTAACTTCCTGCATTTCTATGTACATTTCTATCTTTCTCATGCTCACCATGTATGTACAATTGAATCTATGATGTGAGATTCATGGGGCATCTTGATGATGATGATTTTAGATGCTCACAAATTGTACATCACACTTTACTTATGAATAAAATTAACTTTTTCTAGTGTAACTTTGTGATATTTCTTTATAATTTAACTTTTATATATTAAAATGAACTTTTTCGTAAACGTTTTTTTGTTGATGCATTAGATTTGATGAATCATCATCATCATGCTTTTATATCAATGATTTGTTTTTGGATCAATGGTAGTCATTGTTACGTGACATCAGAGGAAGGGGGTAAATGGGGGGAGGTGATGCTGCTCAAAGCCAGGACAGGCACTCACTTATGAGGGTGATGTCTTGGTCATCTGTTGCATTGGTGGACGCGAACTGGACTACTACTACTGGCTACAGGGCTTTAAATTTATGACTGACCCTGGCATCACCCTCATTAGTGACTGCCTGTACCTTCTCCCCTATATTGGCCTTTGTTTCAAACAACTTCATCCTTCCTCTTATGACACATAACGAGGACTACCATTCATACACAAACAAAACCTTTATACAAACGTGTGATGATGATGATTACTCATCGAAACACTGTCATGTGCTTTTCTAAAAGTGTTTTTTGTAAAAGGTTATTTATTTTTAAATTAACTAATGAAGAGATGCACATGGAATTAATTAAACATTCCTTACATGCATACTAATTTATTCACTGAAAAGAATGTGAGTAATTTGAGAGATAAAATATATTTTACAATTTGAGGGCATGAGAATTAGTTTTCCTATGAGCAATCCCCATTAATTTTCTTTTTAGTCTGAATTAGCAATGCACTTCCAAATCACAACTGTTCCCTTACTGCTGCATGCACATTGAAAATGGAAAAGCAAAAAGCCATGTAGAACTTAAATGATTAATTTATTTTTTATTCTTATATTGGTCAATTGTCCCACTCTGTAGCTGTTAAACTTTAGTGTGCATGCTGTTGGCTGAGATCTGATTGTAGATTTTAACTGAAGCATGAAGAGCTGATGTTGCACTAAATAATGTGTGCCCATTTTGTAGAGGCTTATTGACATCAATATTAAGATGGCTAGGAACAATTGTATCCCGAAGCTATGCAACCTGCTATACACTATTGCATAGCGGGTTATCATCATCATCTGAGTTATACCATCATCTGAGTAATCTGCCGGTTAAAGCCCACATAGCAGAAAAACATCTCTGAGATGTCTCAGAGATGTCTCAAATGTCTCATTGAATCTCTCTGAGACATTCCGTGACCTCTCAGAGACTACTCTGAGATGTATCTGAGACAGCTCTATGTCCGCTTTTGTCGTAGTCTCTGAGAGGACTCAAATGGATCTCAGAGACATCACATGTGATGTCTCTGAGATCATTCAATCTAGATGATGAATGACTTTCAATAAATTTATTTTCGTTATAACACTAACATGGAGATTAACATATAATTGACATTAATCTTCTTTAACTGCCTCCCTTGCGTCTTTATCCACGACTGCCCTGGAAAGATAACGAAAATTGTAATATTACCAAGTAAAACGATTGCTGAGCTTTATTTCAGGCTATTGAGAGGTACAAATAGAAACTCCGAAGAAATGCACTCGTAAGAAGAAATATTAAAACTTTACTCAGAAATATCCAGAAATATAATATAACGTAGGTATGTTAGGATCTCGTCAGAAAGCTGGGACAATGACAGCTGGCACATGCCAAACTGCCCACCTATCAATTGGATAGGTTATTTGCTCTGTTTTTTATAACTTGTAATTTTCACTACTATAGTTTAAAATTTTATAATACAAACAGGGGCGTAATTTAAGTACTTGAAAATGGGCTTTGCCCCAATGCATTATATTGAACTACATTATTTTCCACTGTTAAATACGTACCTAACTTGAGGCTGGAGTCCTCACAAAGATCTCATATGATAGCCATCTTGGTAAATACTATGCCGACCATGCCGCAATGGGATTCCGTAAAAAATAATGGTTTGGAAATCGCCATGTGACCCTTCTGGAAATATGATTTGCATTCTTAAGGCTCTACAGAAGGCACATATAGTTAGGGTTAAATAATAATAATAATAATAAGGGTACGAAAACCGGACCACCAGCCTCCACGTGGTGTACCTGGTAACGGCTTTGCCGGCTAATGGTGGACGTCTGCGTGTGGGGCTAACCACCCCACACGCAGTAAATCTGGTTCCAAAAAGGAATAAAGAAAAAGCCACCCACAACCGGCCCCTTTCGGATGGGGGCCCTAGTACAGTTGGGTGTGGCAATGAAAATTCACCACCTCAGAAGGGAGCCCGGATGCAGTGGACGGAAGCCCTAAGGGGCGACCTCCTCGCATGCCATGCTGCCAGCGAGCCCGAACGCAGGGGGTATATGGCAAGGATGCACTCTTTGTGGTGTGAGATGCATCCAGAGCACGGCCACCTATCGCAGCAGAATCTGCGCGATTATGCCAAACATCTGCGGAAAAAGGAAACTCTCCACCAACCGCCAGTTCAGAGGAACACACCACCGGCCAGACCACCCTCCCCGACACAGGCAGCCTCTCCACCGCCTGAGGCGAAAACGACATTCGTGTCTGTCTCTCGGCCAAATGGGGAAGAAGCTGGTCAGGCCGTCGCTGAACTACGAACGCGGTTGTTGAGCACCATTAACTGTGATGAAGGACAACCTAGGCAGAGAGACATCCACCGGAAGATCTCTCTGCGGGGTAACCACCTGCCCCAGTTGAATGGCCTTATCGACGAAATCCTAACGGAAACGTCGGACCTTTGGACGGTAAATTGCGTGGTCTATGCTGCTGCCAAAATTATGGCTCACTCCCAAAAGAACACCTCTTGGGAGGACAAAGCAGCAAAGAGGCTTGAACAGTTGGAGGCCAAGATCACGCAGACGAGACAACAGGCGTCGAGAATTCAGTGTGTGATGGAATACATCTTATCTGGGCGAACTTTCACTCCTAAAGTTCGGCGCATAGCGCGCAGTCTCAGGTACAACCATCACACGCTGAATAAAAGCGTGCTGCTTACCATTAAGCAGCACGCGGTCAATAGAGTACGGGCACTCACCACGGCCCGGAAAAAACTCCTGAAGAGGAGTAGGGGCGTGAGAGAAAATGCCACCTTTCTCCTTCAGCCGTCCGGTCTCTTTCGACCACCTCCGCCTGTCGTTGAATCTCCGCCACCCGTCCAAGAGGTTGAACGTTTCTGGAAGGAAATATACGAAACGTCGAAGCCATTCAACGGAGACACTCCGGCCATAGGCCTCTTTAAAGAGGTTTGTGACCGCCACCTACAAGATGTGGATGGACCTCTTTCAGTCACCGAAAGTGACGTGAAGAAGGCCTTCACTGGCAAGAAGAATTTCTCGGCTCCAGGAATGGATGCCGTGAATAACTTCTGGTGGAAGAAATTTACTTCCACCCACCAACACCTCGCCAGAATCTTCACGTCCTTTCTAAATGGTGGAAAACCAATTCCACCCTGTCTGACTGAGGGACGCACGGTTCTGATACCTAAGAAGGAAGACTTGTCCAATCCAAAGAACTACCGCCCTATAACCTGCCTCAACACTGTATATAAGGCGTTCACCTCGATCTTGAGCGACCTTATCCTACACCAAGTCCAGCCAGTGTGGGAGGAGGTGTACGAGCAAAGGGACTCAAAGCGGGGAATCGCGGGATGCAAGGACAACCTACTCATTGATAGGTGCATATGCCAGGATGCCATCCGGCATAAGCGAAACCTATCAATGGCCTGGGTGGAATACAAGACGGCTTTTGACACCACTTCGCATGAGCTTTTGATCACCATGCTGAAGTTGATGAAAGTCCACCCAGAGGTAGTGTCCTGCATCCAACTCCTGTTACCACTGTGGAAAACGCGCTTCGTTCTGACCTCAGGCAAGCGGTCAGTTTCCACAGAGTTGGTAACATACCACCGTGGCGTTTTTCAAGGCGACAGCTTGAGCCCATTACTGTTCTGTATTTCCCTCCTACCCCTGTCCCTCAGGCTGCGACGAGGTATAGGATACATGTGCGGTGTTCCAGGTGACAGGAAGCATAAGGTCACCCATTTGTTTTATATGGATGACCTGAAGCTATACGCTTCTAATGCGAAAGACCTCCGCACTGCCCTGGACACCGTACTGGAATACAGTGAGGCTATAGGGATGGAGTTCGGATTGGACAAGTGTGCTTCCATCCACTTGGCGAGAGGAAGATTTTCGGAGATCAAAGAAGACGTGCAACTTATTGACGGGAGCGTCATTCGTCACCTCGAGGACGATGACAGCTACGAATATCTCGGCGTCCCCCAGCGCCGAATGCAGGAGGTTGCAGCAGTGAAGGGAAGGATCACCGCCAAATACAGACAGACTCTCAGAAACATCTGGAGTTCTGAGCTGTCAGGCAAGAACAAGGTTCTTGCCACGAACATGTTCGCGGTTCCTACACTGCTGTATACCTTCGGATGCATGAAGTGGAACGTCAACGAGTTGCAGAACCTCGATAGGGGAACGAGGAAGATGATGACCATCTATAGAAGTCTTCATCCGAAATCTTCCGTCGCCAGATTGTAACTCCCTCGCAATGTAGGTGGTAGAGGACTATTGAGTCTGGAGTGTCTCCACAACGGAGTTGTCCTGGGTACAGCTTGCCGAGTCTTGAAAAGCAGGGACCCCCTGCTCAATCTCGTGAGAGATCACGAGAGTGCGGGAGCAGGGGCGTTTCTCTTCCAGGCGGCAAAGAGGGCAGCGGACGAAACCGGTCTCGACTTCGACCCGTCATCCGACGGAAACGACAATGACACGACCATCATGTCATTGAAGGCAGACGTCCTCAAGCTCGAAATAAAAAAAGCCGAGCAGAAGGCCTTGCTCAAGGTTCATACCGATAAGCCCATGCATGGAGGTTTCTATCGAAACATCGAAAAGCATGGGCTATCGAAGGAGCTGACGTTTGCCTTCCTACGCTCCGCCGGTCTGAAGTCCGAGACCGAAGGTTTTGTCCTCGCGTGCCAGGATGGTGTCATAAACGCACTCGTGTACCGCCGCATTATATTCAAGGCGGAGGTTGCGGACACGAGATGTAGGGCGTGCCGAACCCAGCCGGAGACTTTGAGTCACCTTCTCTCCGGCTGTAGTTCTTACGCCAAGTCAGCGTATTTAGCTCGGCACAACGCGGCCCTACGGGTGTTATACTTTAATCTTCGACACCATTATGGCATCGACGAAACACCTGTGCTGCCCTATGCCCCTGGAGATATTGAGTCCGTTGTGGAGAACGATAAATGCACAATCTGGTGGAATTACTCCTTTTCCACCACCAGGCAGTTGGAGGCGACCAAGCCTGATATCGTTCTCCTCGACCACCTCACACGCTCCATGTTCGTGATCGAGTTTTCGGCTCCGGCTGAAACTAACATGGATGCGAAAGAGGTGGAAAAACGGACGAAGTATCAAGACCTGCTTTTCGAACTTCGACAGATGTACCCCGGACACTCTGTGAACCGGTGGTCCTCATCATAGGTGTGCTCGGTGGAGTTAAGGGCTCGCTGCTAAATAACATCAAGTGCATTCCGTCCTGCGTGGCACAGGCGGAATTAATAGTTGCACGCATGCAGAAGGCCGTCATCCTGGGGTCACTCCGTCTACTGCGGACGCATGACCCGACAGCAGCGTAGCCACACATCGGACGTGGCTGCGATTACTGCACTACCCCTCTCGAGTCTCCGGCCATTATGACGGCAATGAAACCCGATGCTTGCCGTGGACTCGGAGGGTCATGTTACAACTGTAACAATTATAATAATAATATAAAGAAATTCACTCACCTTACAAGAAACTCCCTTATTAGGATGGTTGGACTCGCTGACCATGTGTCATGTCCATGTGCCATGTGAAAAGTGTCCATTAGGCAGCGGATGAAGCTCAACTCGGACACGAAACACCGTTGTTGGCAGTGTTCTAGACAGGATTTAAATCTCTCTATCGATGAAATCAATGAGTAATTGATGATAATGAGTGATGGAATGAAGGTGATAGATGGAAATTGAGTCAAAAAATGAAAATTGCCTTAAAGAGAAGAGCAAACTAAGGTTGGAGCACTGAATGCCCCGTCACACGACAGCTACGCGGTAAACCTCCGCGATATGGATATAAAATAGTGCCTTCTATGTACAGACCATGTGTATCCGGATATTCTGAAGTGCAACCATAATATATTTTGACTAGTCAACTGTCAAATTAGATGTGAAGATTAATCTGGGTAATCAGGGCATATTTTTTATTTTTTAAACTATATTTTGCGTGATATTTTGCATGAGACCTCTCAGAGACGTCTCTGAGACATCATTCTAAGTCAATTTTTCGTTTTTAATAATTCGTCCTCTTTTTCATGAAAAAAGTATTTACAAATGTACAGGATTCATTAATAAGGGTGGTTACAGGAATCGGAAGGTAAATAAAAATTTATCGTGATATTTTGCATGAGACCTCTCAGAGACGTCTCTGAGACATCACTCAAAGTCAATTTTTCGTTTCTAATAAATCGTTCTCTTTTTCATTTAAAAAGTATTTATATGTGTACAGAATTGAAGAATAAGGGTATTTACAGGAATCTGAGGGTAAATAAAAATTTTATCGTCTCATAGTGATCTCTCGTAGACGTCTCAGAGATGTCTTTGAGACGAATGCGATATCTGAGACATTTGAGACTTGTGAGAGACGTCTCAGAGACATTCTCTGCTATGTGGGAGGTAGGTAATGATGAAAGTCAGAGAAAATCCAACAGACTCTTACACTTGCAGTGACAGCTTATGGCATCACCTGCCGTTGATTCGCCTTCCAACAACGTGAAGTTCTATTCAGGAATGCTGAGAGTGGATTATCCAGTAAAATCTACGATGGATAATCGCGATAATATTGATATATACTGAAGGGAATATTATGTATGGTTATTATAGCTATTATAGCAGGAAGATTACTTTCTTGAATTATTTTTCCTTATCCTTCTATAATTTGTTTACCTTTCAATTTAAAAATTTTGGCACTGTGTCGATAGATAAAGCCCAGATGTCAGTGGGTTACATTCGATAGAAGGGCGTGCAAACTCGTAGTTAGACCATACCGTCGTCCAAGGAGTCGATGCTTTGCGTTAAATAAGTATCCTCTCCGAAAATCATCACTTGATCAAACTTAACGTGAAATAGCAAGGTAAAACGGGAGCACACTGAGCTAAAATTCTCTGTAGCAAGATCAGATCGTCGATGAATATTGCAGGATACATGAATCTTCATATCTTACGTGACCAGCCACGACGACGTTCACTTCATATCATGATCGCATGAAATCGAAAAAAGAACTGCTGCCAGGCCGCACGTCTTCTGTAGCTTCAATGGTAGGGGAGGGTTTTAGGGCGTGGCAGAAGGTTCAAGGAGGGGGGATTCCAGGAAGGGAAGGGAGTAGAGGTAAAAAATGGAGACGTGGCGGGGTTGCTCAAGAGGCAGGGTTGAGCCGGGGTGGGAGTTGGGGTTGTGAGAAGGCAAGTCATATGCGCGTATATCACCCGAGAGTCGAATGGGACTATCGCCGCGGCGAAGAGACAAGCGAGTGGCCAATACGACCCGTTCGACCTCAGCCTGCTGTTTGCGCTGCTTCTACTGACAAAGTGGGCGGCTTGTGAGTGGGGACAGACTTTGGAAACCAGGGGGATTGCGTTTGAAACTCCCGAGATATTTCCGATCATGTAACTAAGGAGTCACGCGGTACATACAATAACGAACTATTTTTAAATCACGATGTTCTTATGCTTTTTTGAAGAGTAAACTTCTTTTGGCCCGTTGAGCACTTTTGGCATGGTGTGGCGAGTCAAGCTGGTCTCCGATCCACGTGGCGAGTCAAGCTGGTCTCCGATCCACGTGGCAAGTCAAAGCGGCAAGGAGACGGCCAGGGCGGCGAGGCGGCCGCATCGAACTCTACGCGATGTTTGATGCGCTATAAAAGACCCGCGGAGAAGCCACCGAGGCGGAGTCGACAATCGCCACGCCTGAGTGTAACTTGTGTCTAAATAAATCATACCATTGGAACCATTTCGCATTACTTCCCATTTACCTGCCAGCGAACCACAATGGGAGAAAAAGAGCAAACTCGCGTCACGTACCGTCAGATTCTTCTTTCCGGGGCCCCGCTTAGCATGCCGAATGTAAACTCATGAGAACTGCTCCTTTCAAAGAGTAATATGGCGTAATGGTTGTAGCCGTCGTCCCACGTACTAAATGTCCCAAGATCTAATCCTTGTGATGGAATTATTTTTTGAGATTTTTTTGGGAAACTTTTTTACAATTTCTATCAGATTTTGTTCTGATCTTGTCAAAAAGTTTTTTTTTTAGAATTATTTTTGGGAACAATTCTTGACAAATTCTTTCACATTTTGTTCTGATTTTGCCAAAAAGTTTTTTCCGAAAAATTTATGGGGGGAAATGGTTTTTCATAAAAAAATGGGTGTTTGTGAGAAATTCTTTCGGAAATTTGACCTACGCGCCTGATCTGCTATATCGAGAAATATTATTAATTTTGAATTCTTTTGTAGGCACGGAAACATGGACAAACGTCATGAAGGCAACGCAACTTGTGTTGAATCCACAATGATATAAAATGCAGAAAGTGGAAGAAAGCGGCAGGAAGATCAAAAGGGTAATGAAGCAATAGACGAAATGGGTGAGATTTTACAATTGAATAATTTAGCGGAAGGACAGGGAGATGAAAGCAAGAGGAAGTTAGCCGAATATGACCGAAATTATCTTGGTAAAAAGAAAGGATTGGGGAGAATTGACGTTGATCCCGAATTGGAAGAAAACTAACATGGATCGGAAGACAAAAAAGCTGAATATGCCAGAAATTACCGCGCTAGAAAGAAAGAATGTGCACAGTACACAGGAAGCGGAAAACAAGAGGAAAAAAGCCGAATATGCCAGAAATTATCGTGCTAAGAAAAAAGCTGATGTCGAGAAGAAAGATTGTGTAGGAAATGAAGATGCTGCTCATAGAAAGAGCCTGGATAAAATTCGTTCTAAAAATTACAGGGAGAGACAAGGGACCGATGATTTACTACTAACTATGGAAATGAATGATTGCCAATTAGCGGGGCCCTCCAAAAAATTCCTCTTAATTATGGATTTGTTTATCTCTCCCTGCCCTCTCTATCGGCGACCTGGTGATGCCTGTATATGATCGAGGAAACACCAGAATGGAAAGAAAGCAACATTCAACGAATTATCAGTCTGCGTACCATATCCGTCACCCATTCATGATCACGTGATCTTTCTGACTTTTCCACTACCATGCTCGTGATCTGTGTCAGTTCAACACCATGATATAATACCCCTGGGAAGGCCAAAAGCCTCTGGTGTCTCCTAGTAGATGGAGGGTCAGGTAGTGGTAGCGAGGAGCATCCTTATTTATCAAGCATAAACCATGGCCCCCTTTAATACAGGCCGGAACATGGAAATGTGGCCACGCGGAGTGGGGGTCCTATTGTTTCGGTTTGAAAGCATAGTGTTATGTACGAAGTCAATTCGTGTGATTAAAAACGCATCATTTCACTCGATCAAAAGGCAGAACTCGGCTTTATTTTGGACTCTTGTAGTGGCTTAAGGTTAAGTACAATAGCTTTACGATGCTTTCTGTACGTTGAAGGTGGAATATCAACTTTTCTTTTTTACATTGAATATGCCCCGGCGTTGTGTGCCAGGTTGAAAAATCTACTACCTTTCCACTAAAGATGAGGGATACGTCACTGTGCTCTGTTATCCCAAAGATGAACGCAGCATTGACCACAGTGGCTGAAGAATATTCCTCGGAAGTACTGGAATCCTTCAAGCAGTCTGCATCATGCATTTTGCTGAGCGGGATGTCCTCCGATGAGTACAACTTACACGGATAAGTGAATTCCAAACGGTGAGATCGCCCAAAATTGTCCACTGGTCATCGGCGTGAAGTGTTACTACTCCCATGCGCTCACCTAGTTCCACGGCCCCATATCCGTTTTTGTGAAAATGAAGTGGCATATAATTAAGTGAAGTGCTGTTCCATGTTTTGTGAAGTGTCTTAGGGCTTAATCCATTTGAGAAGTGACTAGCTTATTACGCCGTAGGTACAGTGAATAGGTACAATAGTTCCATTGTCTATTTTTAATTGCTCGCCTCACAGACATTACAAACAACACGGGCACATTACTCTTACAGGTAAAAATCCTCTTCAGCTTACAGCATTTTCACAGCTAAATATCCATGCAATAACTTCTCTCTACCTCAAACACACACTCTCAACGTGAAAGTGTAGCATTTTTTGGCCGCTTATTATTTTCCAAAAAAATACAATTTTTCAACTCTCCCACACACACCTCTAAAGCAGTAGAATTCCAACCGTTGGACGTATGACTTTCAAATTTCCTTCAAACGTGTGACAACACACAAAGTCTGGTACATAGCTAACAGGCAAAGGTCCTGTTTTTCTATAACCAATCATTTTTTCACTGGGGCCGAGTTATTTTTCGGCTAAATAGCCCGGCGAAGGTAAAAATTGCGGCACAGGTCTCAAAAATGTATTTAATTCTTAATTTATGTGACCTTAAATTCCTCTTTCATAGTAATATTACGTGAAAGTGAGTCAAAATTTATTCCTGTCAAAAGTTTTGCCGATAAACTAGCAGGTAGAAGTTCTCAGAATGGAAATACAGGAAAATCTAATCCAAGAATTCTTTGATGGAGAGAAGTTAAGTGAGACGATGTTGTTTTCACAAAAATTGTTTTCCTTTTGCAAATATCTTCACCTAAAAATATTATGGAATCACTTTCTCATCGCTTTTTTCACTCCGATGACAATCCTTACCTTGGGAAAAAATCTTGTGTCAAAGTTAAACAGTTTCCCGTCGTAGAAACCACAAAAAGACGGACGAAGCACATAACCATCTGCACAACCTGCAAGAGAGAAAATACAGAAAGCGCTACCAAAAACTGACAACAATTAATCTTCTTTATTTTTGATGCGAATAAGATAAAGATTCTTTTCAATATCCATAAAAAATTGAATGCTCTGAGACAGTTGAGTCGTCGTTTACCTCTTACTTTCTTTCAAGTAATTCAGGCAAAAATACTGTCTCATATGAGCCCTGCAGAGGTAGACACCAATGAATATTGTTTTAGTGACCCGTTTTCTACGGCATCTGAGCCCGCCGCGCCGTTTCGTACTCGAATAATGAGGGCACATTGGAGCACGAGAAATTCACAACGCTAAACAAATAGAAAAACTTCGATGTGAAAAGCTAAGTCAGCGCGCGAGCTTCTTCCGATCATTCCTTGATGGAAGAGCTTTCATTCTCCCGCTGTTGCATTAGACTTGATTGTGGATCACCGCATTCCTCCCATTTCCATTCAATCAAAACGCACCAACGAAACGAATCCAGTCAGCCAGCTTCTCTCAGATTCCACGCATTTATCTCTAAATGAATATTAATTATCCCGATTTCCCTCGAAGAGCAAATTCTAAATGTCCGAATGAGGTTAGATGTATTGGAATGCATCGGGAGGCCCGTAAATAAAACAATGAATCACGAATGAAGTATCGAGCCCTCGTTAACTTAGTGAATGTTTGGTAGGAAAAGATCTTGATAAAAAATTAAGCCCTTAATATTGTTTGTTCACGCGTAAGGAAATAATGCGCTGCTACATTTCTCATAGGATGAGAGCGTATAGTATTGGAACATGAGTAACGGACCATAAGAGGGCGTGAGAACTTAAACGCAGCGAAATTTCATTGCATTCATTTTACCTTTGGGCGCAAATGTCGCCACAGAAGTCGTTTGCTATCCTGAACGGTGAAAAGGCGGACGGAAGTTGCTAAGGTATTTCTACCAATATAGCTTTTAGCGATTCTGATTGTCGGCTAGCGTCCGATTGGGAATCTTTATTTTTGCTTGCTTCTGAATGCAGGGCTCATGAATATACATACGTACATATGGATCTTAATCTTCGGCACCACTGTACGGGAAGGAGTGTTGCCTAGCTTTCCGCAAAGATAGGTCGCGCTGCAATCGTCATGGTTCCACTTATGTGTATAAAAAATGGCCGGTTTAATTGGGAGGCCAATTCCGATACCATTATTTCCAGTATCTCCATTTGAATCACGGCATATCCTTATTAGAACCACCTTCTCTAGAGTGGCGGCGCTACAATCTACTTGGTCCTGATTTTTCGGTGCATGCGGAATGTTTGGCAACACCCACTTGGGGCAAGTTTAGGATCCATATGTATATTCATGGCAGGGCTATTGGAAAAGCTCTACTGCATTCCTTATGCAAAGCGATTCTCAAACGTTTTTCTTTTGTCTTTTTCACGGGAGTTCTGCGGAATGCTCATCGAGAACATCTATCTGTTACACTAAACAATAAGTAACAAATGCTATACCATTTAAATGAAATAATTACTGACACTGCAAGAGCTTCTATCCCTTTTGTGGCGATCAACGAGTCGATGCCAATGATGATGAGCAGAAGTCTCCATGTTTCATTTAACTTAAAGGGGATGCATGTCCTCTGATGATAGAGAACAAAAAAATCGAAAAGTGGCCTAAGATAATTTTTGTGAAACTACAGGAAAGTTATCAGAAGTGGAAAATGTTGGTTAGAACTGAATTTTCGTTTACAGGATTAACCCCTTTGTTGATGAATGCCGCAAAAAATATCCAATGATTGGTTTAAAATTCTAATGTTTACAGGAAATGAATGAATACAAGAACAATACAGCTGCCCTCCGATGGAGGTACGCGGCACGTAATTTAAAGAGAACACACTGTCACCTAGTTTGGACAATTGTTACAGTAATTGAGAGACGGAATGTAGCTCTGTCGACTGTTTTTGCATTGGCAGTTTATGTATTATTGTATTCGGTGATAAATGTGAATCACATTCGGGAAGATAATTTTCATTATACGCGTGCACCTCGCTGACTTCATGCACCACGCTGGCGGCGCCCATCATGGTCCCTTTTGTGCTATAGAGCAAACATTGTTCACCGAGCACACAAATCCGGCTTCTCTCGTCCCTAATTGTAAGATGTGGCACAATCCATGTGGATCCTGGGCAATTTGATTGGGCGGAGAGATTGTTAGTAAGTAATGGGCTGGGAATTCTGATTTCACGTTTTTTTTTCTCTTACCTTGTTAAAATAATTTCGGGACGTCTCACGAAGATGTTTCTGGGACCTCGTGTGCCTGGACATTTTAAGAAGTGCCTGAGACTAGTCTTGGCCCGCTGAGGATACGTGTGACCTGGGAACGGGACATCACATTCTCCCAGCCGGATGAGAATCTCAGACATGTCCACTGGACGTCATAAAACTGCGCGAGAAGCTGTTGCGTGGAAGGATTTCCTCTCACCTTTCCAATATTGTGCCGCTATGAAGCACCACGATTGTTTGAAAATTTATTAGTGTATTGGAGCACGATGAAACCCAAGCGAAGAAGGGAGCACGAGAGCCGGCGGATAGAATTAGCCGGTGAATATAAATTATTTATAAATCACAATATTGGGAATCATTGAGAGTTAGCGGAGAAACTATCCTAACGTTTAGATTACCTACAACGGTAGCATTACCCCATTGCAACAGATGCTTGATTGTACTTTTATGATATAAATATTGACGGTGATATAGGGTGTGAATATTTTAAGGTGACGTACAGCATTGTCGTGAATGCACATTAGAAGGTCAAGGTATATCTAAGGGGGCAATTCTTGCGTATGAATGAGCTGGGTGTTTACATCCCACAAGGCACACTCCCGTCCCTCATTTTAGTGGTGCCAATTGAGGTATCATAAGATTCCAAACAAATTATACCCCTCATTAATGAAGCTATAGCGCACACTCATGTATGTTTCAACGCTCCTGGATGACAGAGAATAGGGATTTTGCTTGCAGATTGATGAAATCGATTCAGTTGGTGTCTTAGTTTCAAAAACTTATAAAGGGGCTATGGATCATTACCGACAATAACAGGGGTAATCTAAAAATGTACACCAACAGACTTTTAAACCCAGGCTCAATGATTCTGGTATCAGTCATATTATTCACAGGAAACCATTACAAGCTAGTTGTTAATGACAACTGTGTGCTATTTCTAAATTACCGCAGGATAACACTATACATGCAAGAGTAAGTATAAAACGGAAATTTATACTTATAAATAAGAACTTTAATTGGGAAAAGTGATGGGGGTAGGGTAAAAAATATTAAACAAGAATCTCCCAACAGGTAATTATCACTATTGAAAAACACTAATGAACACATTTATTATCATCTTTGGCTGCAAGTTCTTGATAATCGTCAGCAGAAATGTCACTGTCACCCCAACCCCACAGTGCTTGACTGCAAGAGCCATCACCTGTCCTCTTAGCTCGTCTGGAAACCATGTCTGATGAAACTGTTTTTAAATCATATGCCCAACCAATCCACGCAAAAAAATCTATAAATGCAGCGGTTATATTGAGTGAGTAATTCCCTAGCTCAGCCGTCCTGTAGTCCCATGGGAAAACATGGTGGTAGTTGTGCCATCCTTCTCCAAGGGCAGCAATAGACACAGCAATATTTTCCACTGGGCTTATGTTTCTGTTAAAGAAACAGATTCACTATCAGAGTCTTCAAATTACAATATCCGTTACACTTAAGTACACAAGTAAAACAAATTATGTTGAAACTGCACTATTGGTCCGTTGTCGGAGTAAAAAAGTCAACAGAGTTAATTGACAGTTGAATTTGAAATGAAATTTCACTGCTTGCTACAGATGTTTTAATGCACTATATTTTGAAAAATGCTCTAAAAAACGAAATAATCCAATAAGTAAACCACTACATAAATATGTCACAGAGCAAATACAACTTAAAATCATCATTTCATGTTTATTATCATTTTTGGATAACACCCATCCAGAGGAAACAGCATATTTAGCTGATAGTTACAAAAGTTAAATATTTCCTCTCTAAGAGGAGCATAACCAGTGTCAATACGTTTGGGCATTGACTTCAGGAGCTCTTTATCAGTTTCATATTAATGTGATCCATCATGGAAAAGCAAGAGCAACATTATCTACGGACATAATGTGTATTTCCATAGGTCAATGCTCATCAGATGGTTACAAAGCATTCGGGAAACTCGGGAGGCATGTTTTAAAGGCCTATTTTTACTCCGATAATCATTAATATTCCCAAAAATTGAACTAATCATACTCCATTTCAAATAATGAAGAGTTACCGTATTGTGTGAGACATATTCTGAAAATCCATTCTCTTCGAAAGTTTTTTTTTAGCGCTGAATAACAATGATACACTCATATAATTAATTATTCAGTTGCATTCAAAGAGCCAGCTGAATCATGTCAATTCACTCAAAAGTTTAGCACTGACCTGTCATAAGGTTTATTTCCCCACATGTGAGCAGCACTGTTGACGAAGAAGGCAATGTTAAGGGTGACACAAAATCGGAAAAAGAAGTTGACCATGAGTGATTCGATGAGCTTTTCCTTCCAGAAGTGGCATGGGACCCAAACGGGAAGACAAATTGCGAGCAAGGCAAAGAGTGGTATGTACAACCTGGGGAAAAATTAGGTCCAGTATTAAAGCCCTACAAGTATATTAAATCCTCAAAGGTGATGACATCTATAATTGTAGACCGCCATTAGCAAATTACGTTTTTAGTTGCTTTCCAAAGAAAAAGTTCCTGGAAATTAATTAATCTATGTCCAAAGAAAATTATGCAGAAGATGAATTAATTTCCAGTAATTCAATTACATTATTTAAACACGGCTAAAAATTGTCAATACATCAAGGCGATCCATGAGACACTATGCCCCATTCACACTACTATCGTAAGCACCAACGTAGCAACCCTGAGAGCATTCACTATGTTAACTCAGTGCTGCCCTCACCAGGAATTATGATGTACAAGTACAGAGAAAGCGAACAAAATAAGGAATTCCCACGTAACTGAGGCCTTTTGCGGCTTTCGAAATGGTTTACAAAGAAAACGACACTCCTATTTGCTTATTCATCAAAGTAGCACCATCTGCATCACTATTTTTATTATCGTCCTTCATCATTTCAAGTTTCCGCTCCCGACTCCAGGGCCTGACCACTGGCAAGTGGCAGCGTTATGAACTACCACTCCATCGGTAACCAACGCGCGTTCACACGTAGGTTAGTGCCTACCACGGTCGTTACGTTAGTAGTGTGATCGGGGCAGAATGACAGCATATAATAACAATCAGAGATAGTATATTCGCACTTCATTCGGAATGTTTTCATGGAAACCATCCAGAGCGCCATATAATTTTCATTAAAAGTCATTCGAAATGTGATAAAATCATACTTTACTTGTGACGGTTTTTTGAGAAAACCTTGTTGAAATGTAATAAAAGCATTTCATAAAACATTTATGTAATTTTTACGTTCTTTTACAAAATGTATCATTTCGCTTTTTGCCCGTAACTGATGTCAGTATGGGGGTTTGTTCAGAAGAGAGACCACTGTTGCTTAAATAAAGTTCCAATACTTTTTTAGTACAGTCAAGTGTATTCTTGTATCAATATGGCCACGTCAGTTCTATTTCTAAATTCAAGGAAAGTTCTAGGTTTTCCTGGAAGTTATTTCTTCTTCTAACCTTTTATCCTTATCCTTTTATGTATTCTAATTCATTTAACTGGCAACATGAAACATCCTATACATGGTATTCTATTTCAATTTAAGTGAATATAGGCTGGAGAGATGTAAACAAGAGAAAATATTTGATAAATGTATTTCCAGAAAATTAAAAGCAGTTTTCATAATACCGTTGATGTTGTAACTCTTCATGCTGTTGTGGCATGGAGGCCTGCCTCTGCATGGAAAACTCTGCGAAAGAACTTTATGTGACGAGTTGACGAGGTTCTTTGATATAAAATAATTGCACTCGAGGTAGAGTGTACGAAATTGAGAGTGTGTAAAATATTCAATAATTTCGAAGGGACAGCACAAAAGACGTGAAAAACCGAGTAGTGCGTTTAATACGGGCGAATGAAATTTACGACAAAAACAACGTGATTATAAATTTAACCATACTGTACATAATTTAATATCCAGTAGATTGCGTTTTACTCACACTACCAGTCGAAAACAATAATATAAAGACTTATTTAAACTACAATAAAATAACTATCTTTTTCGATGTGACTATCGAGAAGGTTCCTACAGTACGTATGCTTTTATGCGTTCTCATTGCGAATGGATGCCTCCAAGCTTTTTGAGTATGACATAAAAGAATCATTAGTAGGACAAATTACATAAGCACTCGATAGTCGATAAGCCGTACTTCCCTAAAACATTCTTCTAAAATCGGATTCACATAATTAGTCAAGGGCATATTTAAATGCAGATAGCTACACTTAAATGCCACAACAATTTTTCCGTCTTATTAATGCCATCATAATGACTTCTCCAACTCATGCCGGGATAAGAGTAAGCCATTCCAATCACTTTTTCTGAAGGAAGGTTTTCCAAAAAATTCCGGGTTCCTCTCGGAAATTCTTAAATTTAAGTACCACCAATCTGTTCAAGGAAGATGGTGTGAAGAAATTGTCGGACTTCACCTCAGTCGTCTTGTAGATTACATTATAAATTTCGTAATGACTATTTCCGACAAATCCCATGAAATGAGTCTTATTGACCCGTTATCCAGACGTCTTTTGATTACCTAAAAGGAGTTGTGGTATGGTCAAGATAGAGGAAAAGAAATAGGTTTTTCAATCTGGGATTATGATGCCATTTTGGTCATCTTGGTGATCGACTTCGCGACATCTTTATGTTCTCCTTGGGTCAAAGACCACACAGAGGTTAAAACGATGTAAATTTTACCAAAACAGCACGCATTTTAAGGTGGCTGGAGTGGTCAATGAGTGCACATCATATCAATTTTTCAAGTAAACCAAAAAACATTTCTTGAACCACATTTCACATAAGTTCAAACTCACCACATGCAGTAATGGAAATGATATAAGAATTTTATTTTATTTTTTTCCTTGATTAAAGCATATTATGACTAGACTTTTCGGCGCGGTATTCGAAATTCAGATGAAATTATATAGAAATTATTGAACATATATTTGGAAGAAATAATCCAAGGGTGTTATGTCGGTAGAAGAAGGGTGTGTTGGGGATGGAAAGGAGTAGATTGTATGAGATTTGCAGGTGACATGGCAGTATTAGCGAAAACCGTAAATGAAATAATTAGAATGATAGAAAACCTTAGCACCAAATGTATAGAATAAGAAATGAAGATGAACAAGAAGAAGACCAAGTGAATGGTCATCGGAGGAAAAGGGGAGAAAAATAAAATCAAACTAGAAGGGGAATGCACAGAGCAAGTGAAGAGCTTCAAGTATCTGGAGAGTATTATAACAGGAGATATGTCTTGTACAGCTGAGGTAAAAATACGGATAGCATTAGCAAAAGAAGGATTCCAAAGGAAAAGGAAGTTACTCTGTGGGCCTTTGAACAAAGAATGGAGCGTAGAATATATGGAGTGTGACACTATATGGGGCGGAAAGTTGGGCAGTTAAGAAGGTGGATGAAAAACGACTGGAAGCTAGGCCTACGCTTATTTTTGAAAATTGGTTTTTCTTTTGAATTCGTCCCTTCAAAATAGTTGTTTTGGTGAGAAAACAAATACATTTCAGGCTGGTTGATGTGCGACTACCCATAGCCGTGCCTAAGGGGTCAAAGTGCAGGTGCACTAGAATAAGCGGATTTCGATGCTAGACACACGTCTTTATAGTAATTCGCTGATTGTAGAGCACCGCAGGAGCGAAAATTTAAACTATTTTTCCGTATCTTGAAGCTATCATGGAGTAATATTACTCCGCACCGGCCTAGCCGCCGTACAGGCGCTTGGCTGATGGTCGCCGCTACGCTGGCATCCGTGTCGAGCTCTGAGCGCTCCCCCCCTCTGTCCCCACCCCTTCTTTCTCTTCGTACTTCCTCGTGCACTTCTGAGGGTAAATAAATGGTGAAGATTATCTGATTACCTGGATGTGTTTCATTAACATATTTGAAGATACCACAAGTAAGTACAAAATTCAGTTTCGGTCTCTTGATGTAGATGTTGTGTCATACTTATGAATTAATGTTGACTTTTTGATGTCGAGTAGGGACTTCCGGTAGGAATATACGGATATGAGCAAGTCTTGAAAGGCGTCCTCTTTTTGTGTTATTGTTCTGTTGAAATCGGAGATAAGTTTTACGCCTCATTCCGCATGATCATTAACCACTCTAAGGTAAGTAGCAATTTTCGAAAATTTTAACCATTTTTCCGTATCTTGAAGCCATCATGGAGTAATATTACTCCACACCGGCCTAGTCAAAGCGAGCGGCGCCCGTGGGGCGCCGCTCGCGCCCGACGATTTTAGATATTTTTGATCGTCAATTCAGCCGAATTGTACGCTCGTTTTCCTTCGCTAAGTGTTCTTTTCACTCTGAACAGACACCTAAAAGCTTATAACCTGATAGTTCTGCTATTTATGAATGTGTTTTGGTGAAGTGGTTTGATACAAAACTGCTAACTTAGTCTATAGTGATACGATGCATATTAAAGCATTGCTTTGTAATCATTTTGGTATCTCCTGTTATCCTTCCAAGCTAATCATTTGATCCCTGTGGGATGGGGTTAATTTATCGGCAGTCTACTATGTTTCTTTGCCTTCACATAGTGAATACATAGAATATGAGAATCGCATCCTCTTCTCCTTTGGCCAAAGATGTTCAGTCAGATGTTCAGTGAGGCCTTGCAAGCGTGTGGTTGCGTCGAAATCTATTTCAAAAGAAACAGTTTGTTTACACAATGGCGTGGATGCGGAGTGGAGCTGTGATTGACCTTGTTGGGAAAGAATCTGTGGAGCTTCAAGTATTATCAAAGCTTCCAACAATACGTGAGGTACTGAGTTTGTTCTTTTATTACATGAGAAAAAATCATGACGTCCGGGACGCAGCTAGGATTGTAATGAAAGAAGTTGTTGATCTGTGGAACAAAACTAAACTTCCCCGTATCCAAGACATTCGGGTTATTGAAAAAATTGAGTCACTTTATCAGACATGGAGGAATCTCTATAAGAATACCACCACTAATAAACCGCCAAGTGCAGCCGCGAATGCTAAGAAAGAAATTTTTCAGAGTAAGCTAGACTCTACGTTTGACTTGAGCAAAAATGATGCAATGGAACAGCTGGAAAAAAGGTAAATGATGCAACTAAAGAAGCAGAAAAAAGGCTTGGAAGGAAGAAATACTTTTCTTGTATGATCAACGCGGACTGAGGTTAGGAGTTATCGGGGGTGTAGATTTAAAGATGAAGAAGGATGATCAGAGGAGGGCAGTGAGAAAAGGTTGATGAGAAACTCACTGAAGAAGATAAAACGCAAGTTGCCACCGGTATTCTCAATAATGAAGGTTCAGAGGAGCCGCTGAAGAAGAGACAGGTGCAGTTGAGGGATGTACCCAATATGACACTTGGTGACTTAGCCACAACAAGCTCCGTCAGATTTTTCCAAATACTAGGAATTAGTCAAGAATTTTTAGAGTGCCCTGTGACTGAATGGGCTGAAAGAGAGGATTACAAAATACTTACTCTTACTCCCATGGCCATCTATGCCCAAGCTGGGATTTGGCCTCACCAACGCGTGCCCTCCATCTTTCTCGGTCTCTAGCTTCTTCCACTGCTCCCCCTATCCGGTTTATGTCCATGTTTGCTCCATCCCACCACCTTTTTCTTGGTCTTCCCGGTGGTCGTCTTCCCTCTGGTATCCCACTGGTAACATCCTTAAGTATTGAGCCCTGCTCTGCTCTCATAACATGCCCAAGCCATCTCATTATTCTGGCCCTGACACATGCAGTTATGTCATGCTCTTTGTAGAGATCTCGTATTTCCTTATTCCTTTTGATTCTCCATATTTCATTTTCCTTTGTGGGGCCAAAGATTTTCCTCAGGACTTTATTCTCAAATATAATCAGCTTCCTTTCTTCTTTCCTGTTCATGATCCATGTTTCTGCCCCATAAAGAAGTACTGGACGAATTATTGTGTGATATATTTTGATTTTGGTCTTTTGTGATATTACCTTTGAATTTAATATTTTATTACAGGCATACATGCTTTTGTTAGCTAAATTAATTCTGTTCGTAATTTCCGGTTCTTCACTATTTTTGTTTGATATTATTGTTGCCAAGTATTTGAATTGTTCCACTTCTTCGAAGTTATGCCCATCTATATTTATTGTAGTCATTAGCTGATGTTCTGTTCTAGTAAAGTGCATGTATTTTGTCTTTTCGTCATTTATTTTCAGACCCACTAGTTCCGTCTCCTGGAGTAGAATTTTTGTTAGTTCATCCAGTTCCTCCTTGTCTTCATCTGCAACAGGAGAATAACATCATCTGCATATGCTAGGATATTTACTCTAGTTCCTATTTTAATTCCCTGGTTGGTTCTTCTTACATTTTTCAGGGCATCTTCTAGTGCTATATTGAACAGCAGAGGAGACAGACCATCACCTTGCATTACCCCCGTGACGACCTCGAATGCTTCAGATAGTTCTACATCTATTCTCACTTTACATTTCGAGCTTTCAACTGTCAGCTTAGCTAAATTAATCAGTTTTCTGGGAATGCCAAACTTTTCCATCTTTTGCCATATTCGTTGCCTAATAAGGCTGTCATACGCTTTTGAGAAATCTATGAAAAGTCCATAGAAGTCTTTATTATATTCCCAATATTTACTGATGGCTTCCTTTAAAATAAAAATCTGATCTGTAGTGGAACGGCCTTGAACGAATCCAGCTTGGTGGTCTTCTATTATGGAGTCAGTGTATTTTTCTATTCGACCTTGAATTATTTTCGAAAACACTTTATATGCGTTGCTAAGCAATGATATACCTCTATAATTTTCACATTGTTCTTTATCTCCTTTTTTGTGAATGGGTATTATAATGGCTTCCTGCCATTCTTTCGGCATCCTTTCTTCTGTCCATATTTTGGAGATTAACTTATGCAGTTCTTCATGTACTATTCTTCCACCTTTTTTTAATAGTTCAGACGGTATTCCATCTTCTCCCGGTGATTTATTATTCTTTAAGGTCTTAATTGTGTTTTCTACTTCTTCTTTAGAGGGTTCCTCGACATTAGGTTCTACATTCACGTACTTATATTACGGATTACAAAATGGGAAAGCAAATTGCTACTTACCTTAGAGTAGTTAATTATCATGCGGAGCGAGGCGTAAAACTTATCTCCGATTTCAACAGAACAATAACACAAAAAGAGGACGCCTTTCAAAACTTGCTCATATCCGTATATTCCTACCGGAAGTCCCTACTTGACATCAAAAAGTTAACATTAAATCATAAGTATGACACACCATCAACATCAAGAGACCGAAACTGAATTTTGTACTTACTTGTGGCATCTTCAAATATGTTAATGAAACACATCCAGGTAATCGGATAATCTTGACCATTTATTTACCCTCAGAAGTGCACGAGGAAGTACGAAGAGAAAGAAGGGGTGGGGACAGAGGGGGGAGCACTCAGAGCTCGGCACGGATGCCAGCGTAGCGGCGACCGTCAGCAAAGCGCCTGTACGGCGGCTAGGCCGGTGCGGAGTAGTATTACTCCATGATAGCTTCAAGATACGGAAAAATGGTTTAAATTTTCGCTCCTGCGGTGCTCTACAATCAGCAAATTACTATAAAGACGTGTGTCTGGCATCGAAATCCGCTTATTCTAGTGCACCTGCACTTTGACCCCTTAGGCACGGCTATGGGTAGTCGCACATCAACCAGCCTGAAATATATTTGTTTTCTCACCAAAAACAACTATTTTGAAGGGACGAATTCAAAAGAAAAACCAATTTTCAAAAATAAGCGTAGGCCTTCTGGAAGCCCTGGAGATGTAGATATGGAGGAAGATGGAAAAAGTGAGAAGCGAGGAGGTAGTACTGAGGAGAGCGGGCGAGGAAAGGACTCGGATGTAAACGATTAGAAGAGGAAGGAGGAATTGGATTGGATATTCCCTGCAAAGACATTGTCTGCTGACGACGGGTGTAGAAGGAATGGTGGAAGGAAAGTGGGGAAGGGCAAGGAAAAGCAAGTGAATGGTAGACAACATCAAAATAGGCGGAAGGTACGTGGGCACAAAGCGCCTGGCAGAGAGAAGAGTGGAGGAGGAAGAGCCCGTGAGAAAACTAACCATCTGGAGCAGAAAAACAAATGAATGAATATAGAAATATGTTGTTTTCCAATATTTAACTCGGCATGACATCTTGATACTTGTTAGCAACAATGATAATAGTAATAAATGTGTTGATTCACGTTTATAAGAAAATGAGTTCATATATTGGCGAATTATTAGGAAATGCATGTCATGTGCCATAAGGCTAAGTGATGAAATAGGATTGAATTGTGAAAAATCCAAATCGGCAAAATGTAATTTTTTCACTTTTATCTCTAGATATCACTTATATCACACGAAAGCAAAGTTTCACGCAAATCTGTTCATAAACAACAATCGCTCCAACCACCTCCAGTGATTACACTTTTAACTCTGGCTCTCGAAACGTATAGTAAAACCCTAGCCTCCGCTGCTCACGTCTGCTCGGAAATAATAATAGGAAATTTTTGGAAAAAAATCGACCGCAAGCTCAAAAATGCGCTCCAATGTATATGTTGTTAATATATGCTCCCTTTCCTCAGCGCATGACTCGTCTCACTCTGTTTTCAGGAGCCACCATATCCCGCCAAAGCACAGCAGCAGGCCGATCGCATTCTCAGTGTCCGCCCTCGTTGCCGTTGAACTGTCTTTTATTCTTATTCATTGCAGCTTTAAAATGGATAATTATTAATGGCAGTACATAAAAACCCTCGGAGAAGGCGTCAAGTCCTCTAATCAATTAGGTGTCGACTTGACGATTAGCAGAAAAACCTTCTTCACAATCCCCTGGCCTTGGGCGATGGTGGCCTCTCAAATGAAGGAAAACCTATGAAGGAATTTGGCAAGCAGTCCTGCAAAAATATTCGACAGCACTGATCCAAAACATAGGGTGGTCAAGGGAGGATCTAAATATAATAACTTAAAAAATGTTTTTGGATCTATGATTTAAATTTTTGAAATGCATTGCAGGTTCTTAATTTAGTATGCGTCCGTGAATCAATTTCTACACCGCGTCGTCAATCCCATGCCTTATAACACATACTTCCCCTGAATGCTTATGAAATCTGCAAATGACTAAAAAGTACGAGAACTCTTCATAATACAAAAATTAAAGGGGGTCTCCAATAGCCGTAAACAATTGGCACCACTCGTCAGATATCACTAACCTTGCTGTGTTGGTTTGTCGGGATGAGACTTCCACAACAGAGACCAACCCCAGCCTCTCCACCAGAATACCCTCCTGTGGTAGATTACGGGAAGAATGCTTCCACGCCAGTGACCAACACAGCCGTAATCACACAATCCAGATAGGATCCTTCGCTAGGCTAATGGGACCCCGCTAAGGAAACTTAGGGTTATAACCTGGGATCCTTCGTAAGGCTAATGAGACCCTACTAAACGTGCCTGGTTATTAACGCAACCACACACGCACACTCACAAGCACTCAAAATCACTCAATCACACACACACAAATGGGCCCAACTTCTGGGAGAAACTGCTCCAAAAGAGCGCGGTAAAAATCTTGCAGACAAGAACGGACGAGGGTGAGGGTCGAATACGCGTATTTCAGCTACCAAGTAGCCCTCTTCAGACATCCGAAGGAAAAGCGTCACAACAACGCAAGGTTGAAGTGAGCTTCTGGTGGAGAGGCTGGGGTTGGTCTCTGCTGTGGAAGTCCCATCCCGAAAAACCAACACAGCAAGGTTAGTGAGCTCTGCCGAGTGATGCCAATTATTTACGGCTATTGGAGACTTTAATTTTTGCATCCGCCCAGCCGTAAGATCTCACCCCATCATTGTAACTCTTCATAATCCTGTTTCTACTCCGTCGCAAGAATACCAGCAGTATGAGGTCAAATGTTTTGGCTTGCGTAGGAGACGCTAAGGGCTTCATAATCGGGTGTTGAGATGATATAATAAATTGTTATATGATTAAATTATTACATAATATATATTAAATTAAGAATATAATTAAACGGGAAACACTAAAATGGCATATACTAAACTTGAAACTTCGCGAAAACCACGATTGGGACTTGTGAAACAGTGCCTATTGGAAGAATATATAAAAATGGGATTTCTGATATTTTTAAGAAGATTTTTTAAAATCAGAGATTGAAAATGCGCCGTGAAATGAAATTGTGACTGATATATTTTCTTCCAAAAAGAATTTGAAATTTCAGTGGTGGTAAAGCGGATAGTATGAACGTTACATTTTGAGATTTCTAAGCCAGTTTTCCACTCACTTTTCGACTAACTTCCTCGGACGATCATATATTTTTTCATTATCCAGAAGTCTAATGATATTTTTAAATCAACAGTTTATACATAGAATATAAGAGAATGGAAATATCCCACCCAAGAAAATGGAGATCTATGGATATCTCAGAGATATTGCGATATTTGCCCTTACCCGCTCGGAATTTATTTTATTTCAGGAACATATTCTTGATTGGTTTCATCCTGAATTCATGAGTGAACCCACCAGCTTATTTTATAGACATAACAGAAATGGAAGATAGAGAAAGGCTAAAATGTTTTCAAAGACTCAAAAGTACAAAAATATCTTTTATATTATCCAGCCCTTCCGCATGGCATGAAGCTACGATGCACCAATATGACAAACACAATATCATTGCGTCACTGTAGCCAATGCCAAAGTTTATAGCTATCAATTTCCCTCCATAGGCCGCAACGACTTACCCTTATTATTCCATGTTTCCGACATATTTTATGGTTATTTTTCCTATCCTCCAGTTCCAAATGCAACAGTCAAGTGTACCTAAAAAGTCAAAGCTACTCGAGCAAATTTTTATCCCTTCGGACATCTTCCGTTGTCTCGGGCGTGACTTCGTGGAATTTGCTTAGCATTGTAAATAATAAGTTTAACTTAAGTTTTTCCACAGAGATTTATTACAAGACGACATAGGTTATGACGAAGCTAGTCATCATCAGGTGTCGTCGAAACCTAGGTCGTCTTGTTGTAATAAATCTATGTGGAAAAACTAAGTTACACCATAGGGTAAGTATAATTGTTATATTTACTCTATGGTTATAGTTATCAATTATAAAACCTTCGGATATCCTTTCTTCAGCTGTGCGAGAGGGATAACTTTATATCCGAGGTAAGCCAGATGCGTAAACGCATTTTATTCTTCCTACGAGTGTCTCTTCTAATGTAAGCAGCAATATTCCGCACTCTCCTGGATTTAGAGTAGAAGAATTTAGATGATTGCATACCACACAGAGTACGTTTTACGGAATGCACACATTTTCCACATTAAAAGCTATCCTCAATTGAGAGCAGCCTCTAAGGAATGTAACACGCCTCGAATTTTACAACAAAATAGACCATGGCGGGTTTAATCAAAACGATTCGTGGAAACTTACCCTTTTGCGTGATATACGTTGTTGCTGGGGAAAGGTAAGAACTTAAACAGTAAAAAAATTTCATTCTGTAATAACATCATTAAAATAGAAGTGTAGCCATAAACTTATTTCGAGAAAAACATTGCCCTAATTTCGGATTTTGTATTATTTCCTGCAAAAGGTGGATTCCAAAAATATTATCTCCTCTTCGATTTTTTTAAACTTCCAACCAAGTTCTGTTACCGATAAAATCTTTTCATCTGTTACTTCCCACTTCTTTCACTTGCTTATTTGCGTGAATGGTTGCCCGCGTGATATCAGAATCACAAATGCAACTGGATTTCTCAGAACACGAACGCATCTCATATGACTACTAATCCCCATAGTAGTGTGCAAACTTGCAAAGAATAGGACAATGATAAAATGTCCACATTTTCAGTCATGAGGTCTTTACCATTCCTACTTGCCCATTTATTATAGCTTCTGATCTCAAGTGCAGGATAATTGTTTCAAGGATCTGTGAATGGCCAGCGGTAGAAACGGGATAATTCCAACTAATGGGGAGTGCAATTTACGAAACACGAGGATGAAATGAGAGCCCAAAAAGTACAGAAATTGCTCGGAAAGAATAAGCCTACTTTCCATCTCAGCACTAAATGAAGACTGCATGCATTGACCTTGGTCTCCCCTCACAAAGCAAAGCACAGAAGGAGATGAGTGGATGCGATTCCTGGGCAGACATTCCTGCCGTGGTTTGTCGACCAGTTCACACCTTCCGCGGTGACACAACCGCAGCCGACCACACAGTACAAGGGACACCAAGTAGGTAGAGGAGGGGGGGGAAGGGAATGGGGGGAAGGGAATGGGGGGGAAGGGAATGGGGACTGTATGCAAGAATGGAAGAGGGGAAAGCAATATGGAGCACCATTAGGAAGTTCCAGCTGGATATACATTCTGAGACTCAATAACATTTGTAAGGAACAATGAATTTACAAGTATTTGGGAATGATAATAGGGTTGAACAGCCAATGGACTTTCCATTCCTTTGGTAGAATTCCTGTGATGATCGCCTGATGTCCTTCCGCCACGCGCTTCACGATTTCCCTCGCTATCGCTATCATTTCATCTTTCTACGGATCTATTTCACAGCTGTTTTCGTACTTCCGAGTCTCCTTCTCCGATGCCTACGTTTTCAACGCAAGATTTTCGCGCGAGGATTGCGTGCAACGCGCAGGCCTAAGCCGCGCAGTTGGCCACGGAAACGGCCCGAGTGCTGGTCACCATTCAATTCTCTCTCTCTGCTTTGTTTTCGTGACATGCGGGGGAGTGACAATTGAGGTGGTTTCCCGTTCCATTCCTCGATATTGTTTACGTGACGCCATTACTTAAGAGGCTGCCCCATAGGGGTCAGACGATTATTTGCAGCCGTCTCACAGATGAACAGAAGCAGCGCGGACTATCCACCGGTGTAGCCCGTTCGATATACGTTTCATTGGTGGCAATACCAAGAGCAATCCCTTTAGGGATCATTGGTGCGTACAAGTACTTCCACTTCGTCAGGGTTGGAATTCTAAGGTGCATGAGTGCATTTTTTTATGAAATAACCAAAGGAATCAAAACGACCCACTTTAGTCTAACTTCTTAACATTTATGAAGTACTTCAGCGTTGAAGGTTAACATTTTATTCAAAGAAACGCCATATGATCCATAAAAAATGATAATAAGGTAACCTTCGGGTAAAAATTTATGGGAATGGCAGTTATAAAGTGGTCTGCTAGGGGACATTTCTGCAACTTATACATTCTCTACCCAATTTTTATTAGATCCACATTTCCGAAATTTGAATACAGCTTTCCTCAAAGCCTAAACAGAAAATTTTTCTTTTATTATATTAGGCACTGTATAAGTTGCTGCTGTATGACATTAGTGTTTAAGCATAAATGGTGTTTGGGATTGGCATTATCAATCTTACATGCCATATGCCAAACAATGGGCATCTCTAAGCAGACAGAACGTTACCAGCATGTCCTCTATGATTGAAATAAAATACATACAGGATGATTACCTTTTTTGCCACACCAGAATTGGATCACTGTCTAGGTCCTTGATGTAAATAGAGGTACGTTTCTCAACGACTTCTGGGTGAGGTGAAAGTACCAGCCAGCCAACGTGAGCAAACATGAAACCTCTCTTGGCATTATGAGGATCGGCATCCGTCTCACTGTACTTGTGGTGCACTCGGTGGTCTAACGCCCATGCATGCACGTGCCTCTGCAAGAAATAAAGATTACATTCAGGGGTGAAAATTGTTAAAGTTAAACATATAATTATAACTGATTAGAAATTGTTGCATTGGAAATGAACAGGTCTTCGTATATGGTATCTGATACGCATATAACAATACACAGGCTTTTGGTGGCTTTATAGGAGCATGGTGGTCAGGACTGCTAGACATATGATGTCATTAACAGTCCAAGTCGTGCGCTCAGCGCCGCAGTGATTTTTCTCCTGTGGAATATCGCACTTCTGTGCACTTGCGGGTGACTCCGTAAAGGTTACTACCGTGGCTAGTCCCAGTTTCCTCAAAATTGCCCAAGAGCGAACACCACCTTGTGTTCTATGTATGGATTTATCCTCGCGGACTGTGGCGCTTAGCGCACGACTTGGACTGCTTATAACATCATATGTCTAGCAGGCCTGACCACCATGCTCCTATAAAGTCACCAAATAATCCACAGGAGAGAAGGACTCCTCGGTAGCTTAACTGGTTAAAGCACTCGGCGCGAAATCGAGGGATCCGGGTTCGAATCCCGGTCAAGGCGAATGATTTTTCTCCTGTGGAATATCGCTCTTCGGTACATTTATAAACCTTACACGGTTGCAGATCCATACTTCCTTACACGATTTCATTCTTGAGCTCAGCATACGTACTACCCTCTTCTATATCTGCATCGAATCAATAATGCCTCTATTACATTCAATTTCTTCCTCTTCCTCTCTTTCCCAACAGCCGTCCCTCTATCACGGCATTCAGCATCCCTTCACCATCCCATCACCCCTTCCAACACCTACTCTACCTCCATCTGATCCCCTGCGGTAGTTTCCTAAGCTCACCCATCCTACTGAGCACTTCCTTGTTCGTCTTCCTTTCCGTCCACCGCAGTTTCTCTATTTCACTCCACACCCACATTTAAACGTCTGCAGTTATATTCTCATCCCCTTTCCTCAGAGTCCAAGTTTCTGCACTACAAAACACTATTCTCCATAGTAGACTCTTTGCCAGTCTCTTTACATTCTTGCACAAGGTCACAGACATTAGTTATCTCTTATTAGGTAACGCTTTTCTCATTTCACTATGCTTTTCATTCCCCATTTTTCTCCGACGTACTTAATAACGTCTCCAAATAAGTAATTGTTTCATAATGAATAAAACACTTGGTGGTGGTGCTTTAGTCTAGGAAATATTTTGTGGCCAATAAAGGAGAAGGGTGGTGAAATAGGAAATCATTACACAGATTGGTATCATTGCACTTCTGATGCTTCACAACCCTTCTCCTTTATTGGCCACAAAATATTTTCCAGACTAAAGCACCCCCTCCCGCCCTTAACAGTTTTCTTTCCAACCGACTCCTGCCACATGTCCCCAAATCTCTCACACTCTACTTCCTCCCCCCCTCCTACAGTGCTCTGGTGTGGGCAGTGCACTGGCCATTTAAAACCCTCTTATCCCCCTCCTTTCCCTCACAATCCAGAGTTCTCAAGGAAAGGAGGCCTCCATCATCACCCAGTCCCAACCAAGGTGATAGAATACTAACACCTTGAGTCCCAACCCCTGCGTCCGTTTCCCCCATGTCCTTCCGCCCTCTGTCCACTCAAACCCTAAGTTCCCCCTCCCCCCGCCGCTTCACTCTCCTTCTTCTCACCCCCCACTTACCCCCCCCCCCTCTCCGCCCCTACCTTAGCCTTCCTCCTCCTCCTCCCCCCACTCTCTAACGCCTTGGTGGAAACCACGGTCGTAGAGAAGATGGAAACCTATATATGCACGACCTAAACCGAAGAATTATGCACATGATTATGCCACAGTGTGGTGAAACGCGTCGTGCCAAAGAAAGAAATAAATCTGTGGAAGATTACCAAGTGTTTTTATTCATCATGAACATCGAGAACTTCCGCCATATCCAGCCTGAATCAGTTATAAGTAATTGTCATAGGCGTAGCCAGCCACCAGCAATAGGTGTGGCACTGAGGCAATAGGTGTGGCATCATCAGTATGGTAATGGACGCAAACTTTCACGAAATGTTCACAGCGAGGTCAAAATTGAGACTAATTCGATTAAAGACAGGAAGAAAATCGGTTTCCGTGTTTTCAGAAAAGAGGTGGAGGCTTTTGTACAATTTTGACCAATCATGATTAGGGTTTAACTTTGAAAAAAACGAGAAAGAGGGGTTTTATTTTTGGAGTTAATTGACAAATTTTGTATACGCCCACTGCAGTTCTATATTTTTAAAACTTCAAAAAAAGTTTACCCGATAATCGTTGTCTAGACAATAGACATGTCATGAAATTCTCGCCTTTGTAAACCTGTCCATCCAAATTATTTAAGGGGACTTTTAATGATCAATGTAAGTTTTGAAAAAAAAAGTTTCCCCGATAATCTTTGTCTTCACACTAGACACGTCGAGAGACTCACGCCTTCATAAACCTGTCAATTCGGGTTATTTAAAGGGCTATTGGGAAAAACGGAGACATATTTTTATTGCGGGAGGGAAATTTTGAGAAGAAAATTTTGGGTTTCAGGACAATAGGTGTGGCACGTGCCACAGGTACCACACCCGTGGCTACGCCTATGGTAATTGTTTATCCTGCTCCAGTGTTCTCGGATAAGCCTCTCTTTCTTTGCCAAAGAAAATCACTTTATTGTAATTTCCTTATGACTAATCTTCGTTCGGTATTTCTCGCACTGATTTTCAAATGCATCTACCAATACCAGCAGTCCTTCGGTAGATTGAATAATGAAAGCCTGGTCCTCATCGAATTTAAAAAGCTTGATAGCAGTCCTCCAACTTGAATTCCTAAACTAGCACTTCCCATGCCTCTCAGACCATTTCTTTGGCATAGATGCTAAAAAGAAAAACAGGAGATATCCGATAGCTGCCCACCCCGATTCTCCGTCAGCCACCCTTACTACTGCCACCTGGGACAATTTTGAATTATGTTTCCTACTTGTCACCTCGACGGTTATTTCCATTGGTGTGTTTGAGCAAATTGAATGGCTCGTATAGAACGAGGCAAAGGGTAATAATAATAACACAGGCGGAATCTCTCGCAGCTCGCATGCAGAAGGCCGTCATCATGGGGTCACTCCGTCTGCTGCGTAAGCTTGACCCCAACTTATCCGATGGGCGTCGGACGTGGCTACGAATACTGCCCAGCCCCTCCCGAGTCTACGGCCATGATGGCGGCAATGAAACCTGATGCTTGCCGGGGACTCGGAGGGGAATGTCACAACGGTAACGACATAATAATTTATTTCCACCGATGGCAAATCATTTGCATGGCTACGTCATGGAGTGTTCCAATCATACTACACACATACAGTGCATACAATCAAAGACGAGTTCATACAATGAAAAAACCTATGAATGTACGGTCTGGAAACATGCTGGATAATGTAATATGCGTGAAGTAGGTGGGTGCATCGATAATGAGACTGTAAGTGATACGTGGGAGGATTTCAAAGGAAGGCTTGTAAAACGTGCTGAAATTGTGAATTGGGGAAAATGAAAGGCAATGTATGAAGGAGTGAAAATTGCGGTGAGTGAAAAGAGAGAGACCTTCATACATTTATGACAGCCAAATCTGAGGAATAAGGAATTGAAAAACCTTGTAAATTGGCCGTCAAGGAGCGAAAAACGTTTTTGAAGTGTACAGACAGTAAAAGAATGAATGCAAAAACCTTGATAAAATTGTGAAGAAGAGTAAGGAAAAAATGCACGTGGGTGATGATGAGAAAATTCAAAGTGACTATGAAGGCAATAAAAAGCTTGTTCGGAAATGGTTGAAAAGGAAAAAGCAAGGAGAGGGCAGGGGATCGTAAATGCAGAGGTACAGTGCAAGAAGGGGCCAAATCGTGAGGTGAGGGGTGAGATGAATGCAATGAGATGCATTGTCGGAGGGAGTACTTAGAAGATTTATACAATTATGGCGCAGACGGTGAAGGTGAGCATTACGAATTGGGATGTGGGAATGCCAATATTAAAGTGGAGATAAGTGAGAATGAGGTCGCAATGGCAGTGAGAATATTGAAAAATTGCGGGCAGAGATGGGACATCCAGAGAAATGTTAATGTTAGGGTGTACGCCCGTATTGATCAAACGTGTGAATTATAAAATTTTGCCAAAATGTGTTATGGCAACTGATTAGAAGAATGCTATAATAGTTCCTTTGCTTTTAGGGAAGGGTGGGAAGAACGAATGCATGATTATGGAGCAATTAGTCTCGCAAGTATTCTGGGAAAAGCGCTGGGTAAAATATTAACCGTAAGGGAGAGAAAGATAACCATTCACCAAATATGCGGTGTGCACTGTGCTGCATGGGTTTATGCAATGGCTAGAAAAATGTGAGGGCGAACCAGAGAAAGAATATTGAGCATTTGTGGATTTTGAGAAGACGCATGAGTGCAAGAGCAAGAAGTGAGAAGAGCAAGTTACAATTGAATGAAAGATTAATCCAAATTGTCAATAGAGGCAAAGGAAATAGACTCTAATTAGTCAATATCCTTTGCTTCTATTGAAAATTTGGATTAATCTTCAATTTAACAGGGTGGTTTCCTATTTTTTTTATTGCCTAGATCTGAAGATTATAACCCCTGGAGTACGTATTTGAAGCCGTTCGATTTAAAAATGACGTTAAGTATTTTTCCTTATAAATTAAAAAGTGAAAAAATTCAACGGCGCGAAAACGCGACGGCAAACTATTGCATGCTGGTTAATCCTACGTGTGACGTCAGAGGTACGTACGCAACTTGTCAATTGCTCTCCTCTTTAATTACCTAGAAATTGCCTTAGGAAAAAAACCAACTGGACCGGGAATCAAAACAAGGACCTTTGGCTGACCAATGGGCAAACCATCATGCTACCCAGGCTTCCTGATTTATAAAGAAATTTGAGAGGATTGAAGGGAAATAGATGTTCAGCCCCTGGGGTCAATCAAGGATTGCACTCGTAAGGGAAAATCGACTTATCAGAAGCCACTATCCACGAGGATAAATCCTGTAATATCACTTATGAATAGTAGTGAAGACTCAAGTATCATGGCACATTGGGTATGAATTAAAGTAGCATTTCCAAATTCATGCTGACAAACGCCTTTGAGAAATTGACAAATAAAGCAAGAAGTTTTGATTTCACCCCAGGTTCCTTTCTATGAATGTCCCATCACTGGAATCCCTGTCACAAGTTTCTAGACTTGAACTGGTCGACTCCCAAATGGTCGTTTCCTCTTTTATCCAACCTTATACTATCGACTACAGGTACCGTCATAGATTAAAGAATGCAGAGGGCTCGCGCAATAATAAAAACCAAAGATTGCCACCCCACAGTGACTACCATCCCAGGAGCTCGCAGACAAGTCCCACTCCAGCGTCTCTTCTATTCCCATGATGGGATGCTCTCGTTAGCAAAGCAATACACGACCCTTTGAGAGGTGAGGACTGACCTGGTCGTCGAGGGAGGATAAAAGGCAGTGTATGGCACGCGAAGACGAATTTTGATATTTTTCCCCCAGTCTGAAGAGTCGCACTTGATGGTTCAAGAGGACCTTCATCAATTAACATATGAAACACAAGAGCCTTCCATTTTTAGCATACATTTTTTCCATCTCAATTCTCTTAACTCTATCACATAAACAATTCTAATTCGTTTTCCCATAAATCATCGTGTTTTAACATTATTGCTGATAACTAATCCACTCGGCCACAGCCGATAGTATACCTTAATGGATTTATGTAAGTGGTAGAGACAGAGCGCATCGAGCGTCGCGACGCGTCGTCTTCAGTCCTCGCCGAAAGCTCGTCTTAGTTATGCTTTAAATCATCGGAATCTGGCATTTAACAATTATGCTATAACTTCCCTTGAAAACCACGATCAATAAGCAAAGACGTATAATGCAAGGTTGTATTTTTATCAAGAAATGAGAAATAGAAATTAATAATAATAACACATAATATGAAAATTAGTTCACATATCAGGGTAGCTGAGGATGATAGGCCATCGGGTTCAAATCGCGAAGGACGCACGTTCGATTCCAGGTCAGATGTTATCTCTAATTCTCTGTTGAATGGACTAGGCTGGGATCAGCTAGGGACTCGGAGGCTACCCGTTAGACTTATATTATTTGAAAAATAAAGATCAGGAGAATCTCAAAATGACACGGAGGATATTATTTTAAATCCGCACAATATATCTATATTCCATCCAAAAGAATAACGCAGTTAACAGAAATGCAGCCAAACACCTTAACAATACAGGCTGGGGACGTGACCAACGAAACCAAGATGGTGGTCTTTGTTTACATCACATGGCTGAGACAACATTGATCACTTTTCATTACTTTCTTCCCCAAATCGGTAATTTCATAGAATTCTGCTTGTAAAATGTTGTTAAGCGTTGCCAAAAGTAACTAAGCGTATTTTTGCCGCCATGATAACGTACTTTAACGTATTGATGTGCCATACGCATTGGTGAAAATGGGATTATTACTAAAACTGCTTTTTTCCGCATCAGTTTTCCTAGGCTCGTTCTCCTCTCTAATTACTTGTCGAACCTTTCACTTTTACCACTCGACCTCGTGAGATTTCTATTAGCACGGTTTTTTTCTTCTTAGTTATTAATGTAGTAAAAGCATGTCTTACTAGAATATTGATTTCATGGAATATCTACCTATTTTACAGCGTTGTGAATTGAGTTTGTTGCCGACACTTTAAAAACCAGGGTTGGGTAGTATACGTAGTCTTAGCACTCCCTACACACTAAGCGCGCGCGAAAACATTTCATCTACATCTACATACTACCCCGCAAGCCGCCTCAATAGGCGTGTGGCGGGGGGTGTTAGGACACCAGCCGTTTAAATATAAAAAGGAAACGCTCTAATGAAATTACGCCTAGCATTTATTAAAGTCCCTTATTGCTCGGGGGAAAAACGAATTCCCATACCTATCCGTTCGGCAAAATATCTCTCTTAATTTATCGTTTCCCATATGCGCGAACACTCCGCACGACATGATAATGCATCTCCAAGTGAGTAACAGTGTCCTCCGTTGTTATGATCAGAGTTGTTATGTTACGATGTTAGATCTTGCGAAACACATCTTGCGCCCTTCCTCAATGAAATCCTAAATCAGGTGAATCGAAAAAAACAGGTTGACGCGTTATCCTTTGATTTCAAGAAAGCATTCGACATGGTTCCTAACAAAAACTAATATTTAAATTACAATCATGCGGGTTAATCCAAAAGGATAGTTAATTGGATATGTGACTTTCTAAGCGATTATAAGCTAGAAGTAGTTATTGATAGTATTAGCTCTGGTATGGTAAGAGTGACATCCGGCGTCCCACAAGGAAGCGTGATCGGTCCCCTTTTATTCATTATTTATATAAATGATTTAAGTTCTCCAGTCAGCAGTAAACTTCGATTATTTGCAGACGATGCGGTCATCTAGAGCGAAATCAGCGAAGATGCTGACTTCTATCACCGGACCTGAAGAACGTTAGATCGTGGTGCCAGGAGTGGGGGTTTCAACTAAATCTTATTAAATGCGTTGCAATCAGGGCCGGTCCTAGGCATTTTTCAAGTGTAAGCGAAGTATAATTTCGGCGCCCCCCCCCCCCCAGAAATTCCCCGAGGGGGGGGAGGAGGGCGGTTCCTCCCCGAGACAAAAATTGAAAATCGAGGCCTCATGAATAGAAATTTAGGAATATTTTTGTCTTCTAATAATCTTAGGGCTATCAGATACGAGGCAGTTTTTGTTGAGTTGACAAAAACTGCCAGTGCCGCGTGTTTAAACATACGAATTGTTTTGTTAGGGCCGCCACGTCCACCTAGGGAACAAAACACGTGAGCGGTAATGTGCGTCCAATGGCGAGTCAAGTCCAGCCATACGTCTGTTCCGTCCCACTCAACGGTAAGGATTGATGCGCTGTCCAATACAATTACATCATCTGATGGTTGAGTCGACGGCCGACTCAACGAAAACGAACAAGTTCTCATAGCCTTTATCCACTCATCTGGGTATTTAAATTCTCGGTTTCCTACCCGTGGTGGGTATTTAATTTAGAATCGAGGCGTATTTTTACCTTTTTTTAATGGGAAGTTTTAAGCGGTCAAAATAATTTCTAGTTCATAAAATTTAACAAATCTTTTAAAATTAATCAGTCTTCACTTTGTTGACAGAATGGGCTCTCTCATGGAGTTTTGTTTACCGAGTGAATCTCAATAAGGTCGGGTGAAGTGCAATCTCCCAAAATCAGCAGAAAAATTAACGCAGCGCTACGCAGTACAAAAAAGCTAATCCTTAAGCAGAAAGAGAGCTATATCCAATGATTACAATGGTTATTGGATTTTCTATTAAGTAAAAGTTATCAAATACTTTTCCATAAGTTCCCACGAGTGCGGTGGCTTTTCTTATTTTATATTTTCTCACACTGTTGACGACAAACTGTTCTCATTAGTAGCTTAAAATTGTAGGAAAAGTTTTACTTATGCTTTATATCAGCCAACTTTTATTTATTTTTATTCAGAATCAACGTAGTTATATTTATTGAAATATCTTTTGGACTAGAAATTTCGAATTTTGTAAGGTAAAAAGGTCCCCTGCTAACTTTCTAATCTTAAGAAATAGATCCATATACTTATATAATATTTGGATAAAACTATTAATTTCTCTTTGGAAAGGAATTTAGACTTTATCTTGATTAGGAAGGTAGATATGAAGTTTTGAGTGTATCGGAATTTTTTCGCGAACCGAAATTCCGTCACCGAACTTTCCCGCCTATTTGTCCACCCAAGTAAGGAGCAAGAGCACCAAGGAGGGATCTTTACTCTGTGGTAAGAGTCTTAGCATGAGATGGCGCTTGAGGTTCTATCGATTCTCCATTGGGTAGGGTAATCATTTGTGAGTTATCACAATATGTGATACATACAAAAGCCAACGTAACAGAAATTTATCAATTTTGGCTGCTCGATTGACGAAAGCAATAACGAATTGCTCAATCGGCGTTCAAGAATGAATAGATCATCCTAAAAATCGACATTGCTGTTGAAAATAAGGAAAAATGATTTGGGCATTCGTATGAGGCATGGTCTGACCCAGAGTACTCCCTCAACAGAGGGTATGTCGGGCATTTCCATAAGATCCGTTAGGAAGGTACATACATACCACAAAACGCCTGAAGAACCGAAGGGATGTGACCGTTCACCGTACAGGATCGGGAAAAAGAATGGTTGAGGGTAAAAAGTGGATTTGGTATGGAGTGGTATATATTGGATTTCTCAGCGTAAAAAATAAGTGTGGTCATTAGTAGAGTTCCGAAAGGACAATGAGGCCAAAAAAAGTGTTCCCAGCGCACTGCGTGCGCACACTAGCGTTTCATGTTTTTTCTCGAACCCCTCTGCTCCTCCCTGCCATCTGTACATCGTTTGTATATGATTCTTCCCGTTGAGTAATGGGCACCTCTCTCGATGATATATGCATCGGTTTTTCCCTTTGGCTCTGAGGTAACTCGCTCATTGTCTTTCGATGACCCTCTTGCTCGTTTCCCTCGAGTATTTAAACAAATGTCGCACAAGTCTGCTAAGAAAGTTCGAAAACCTCAGGATACTCGCAGTCTCCTATGAACAAGGTAAGGAAGGTATCGTCTTGCGTTGAAAAAATTACACCAAAGAGGACGACAATTTTTTAATTCCTGAAAACAGCGTGAGGTATTTGATGAACGATGATTTTATGAATTAGTGGTTTCGCAAGAAAACGTTCTTCGAAAAATTCGAGAGAATTCTCATTCAACTCTGCAAAATATCTAACAATCCGTGAACATGGATGATAAACCTCACTTTTTCATGGGGATTAGAAGAGTAAAATATACCAATGGCTCTCGAAGTTTTCAATCAGGACGCGATTATAATGCAGCAGTTGAGAACTGGAGCTGAGAAAGAGATTAGTAAATTCTATGAGTGATCCGTAATGTTTTCAGACTGAATAAAACACGGAGCTTGGGAAAAAGAGAGATGTGAGGAGGCTTTGATGATGTGGTGTGCGAGGACGATGGTGAAAGTAAGATGGAGAGACACGCTGAAGAGCAACAATTGGGTGCTTAAAAGGGTTCGAGGGGCAGAAAACTCGTGGACAATACCAAAGAGGAAAGAAAACTGGATGGACCATGCAGTGAAAAGGATAGGGATAAGGAATACGATGATAAACAAGGAAGGGAGTGGTCGTAATTACGTCAATCGAATACACTCACAGGAAATTGATCTAAAGCTGAGCTGGCTGCACACAGGATGCGATTATATTTCATTCACTGAAAAAAGATCACTGCCATGTGGCTATCAAAGGGCATGCCATTCTAAATTGATCCTTTTCCAAAAAAATACCGTCAGAATAATTTGAAAATGTCCCATGCAAGGAAAATTTACGTAGGTCACCTTTTAAGATTCCGTAGTGGTGTCCATACAGTGCCATCCGTTAGAAATGTTGCAATTTCCAAATAAAGTGGACTATTTTAGCTCCAGTTTCGTAAATATTTTCCTCAGTAATAAAAGTATTTCTTATAGTCCAAGAGTTTCCTTTGTTTACATGGTACGACAAATAAGACTGATGGGAAAGTTTTCAAATTTCAATGGATTTTCACCTGTGAAAAAAAAGAGTACCAAGGGTTTTTCTTTCAGAATGCAATTAATCGCAGAAACAAGAGTTTATACGTGGAGGTTTTCAGTGGAAATACGGGGGAAATTCAGTGGAAAAAGGTATTCGCTATTCAAGAGGACAAGGTAGACAATCAGAACTCCTAAAAATAATAATGTAGAAGACGATGTAGCCAATATCTACTCCCGGCGTGAAGCAGGCAGCTGTGTGAGGACATACAGACTGAACAGACTGAATTCTACATCTGTCCTGCGAGGAGTTATCTGAGTACAGCTATTTGTTCTGCGCAAACAGTGTACGACAAATAGCTCCTCCCAGATAGCTGTGCCTTCATCAAAGTGATCGTCAACATTGAACGGATCTGACACAACACATAGATGTTCTACTTAGATTAAGTCATAGAATTACGTGAATGAAATGGATATTGAAGCAAGTAAAAGAGAGAAGTACAAACCTGCCCAGTTATAGTGAAGAGGAAGACCAGCAGCAGGCGAAGGGGCCACTTTGCCTTGTATGCACGGTGAGACCAAAGTCTGTGAGCACCAGCTGTGATTCCAAATCCAGATGCATACAAAACAAAGAATGCTTTGGAAAGAAAACAAAATTAGGTTAAAACAATCAATAAAGAAAGTAACTGGCAAATTAAAATCGAACGCAACCAAAAATGATCAAAGTTCATGCATATAATTTGAGATCATAAATCGACAATAAAATAAATATTTTATTGCATTGGTTCAAATTCAATCGAATGACTATCAAAAGGATGAATTGCCAAAATTTATCAATATCTACTCAACGGTTTCTGTTGGCCGCACTCAGGCCACATGGATTCCAGTTAACACGATAAAAGTACGCTTCTTTTGTCCATTCCCAACTAACATAAGTAACAGTTCAGTAGGTACATATTTCAGTTTGCAACAGCATGGACCTAATAGGAGTAAGTAGGTAATAATTTCAATACTTTACCACGTATGATGCCTAACGCGATGTCGAGGTGGCATCACTGACTTTCGAGACACTTCACGGCAAATCCATGTTTCGCTGTGAAAGGACCCAATTACAAAGAGGTGAATTGCATTTACACATCGGAATATCTCATGGAACTTGTCCAAATCATTGGCAAAGCTTTGAAAAATTGAACGATATGATAATTTACATTCTACTGACTACAAAGTCTTCTTTTTTCAAATTTCGAGTACCGCGCCGCAAACTATCAATTGATCAAGTCATAATATGCTTTAATTAGAGTAAAAATGTCAAATATATGTATTGTATTATTTTCGTCATTGCATGTATGGTGAGTTCCTTACAGATGTAGATAGATATAAACTTAGAGATAAACAGATGTAGGTACATAAATGAAATTTAGTCCTAGTATTTTTTCGACTTTCTTGAAAAATTGATAACTGTGCATTCAATAACTCACTATTATCGTTCTAGCCAATTTAATATTTTATATTTATTACAAATATAATTGTCCCTTATTCTGCGCATAAAATTTCATTTTAACCCTTTTAACCTCTCTTTTCTGCATTTTATTATATGCACTTGTAAACGTAGTCCTTCCCACCTGAACAGGTTGCACAGTTGGCTGAACTTCTTCGGAGAAACAGATTTGCCACTAAGCAAAATCTTCCACCTGCATTTAGCCCTCCGACCTGGGTAAGATTCCCACCATAATTCATATAACAATTAGACCAAACTTCTGATAATATCGTAACATTTTTACAAATTTAGATGCTCTCCGCTGTACTTTATCTAATGCTGAAGCCAATTATTTTTTAGGACTCCACGCTCTAGCGGCCTAAGCGCACTGCGGCAGTAAAAATGCCTACAGTGGCAACAGAACAGACTGGAGATCTTTTATTGTTGAGATTTAGTGGACGAAAAAGATCGCGATTTCGTGCTAAGATAGCTTTTGTAATATCGAAATTACTCTCTGCTACTTGCAGACAGATGCAGAAGAGGTCGACATTAACTGGACGACACCCATCCAAACTCGAGCCGAACCCGTCGATACTAAACATACTATGTAACGTAATTATGAACACGGCCGTGGGAATCAAGACCGGGAGCTGATATCTCCGTTGTGGCACGCCAATACTCAATTCCGAGATTCATCCTACTGCAATAGGGCCCTAGACACTAGCAGTACATCCTTAGAGAGGTGCAACGAGAGAAAAATGGCACAGCTCCCTTAAATTTTCATCATAATTGTCCAGAATTCTTTAAAAAGTCCCAACTTGCGATCAGCTCGACCGCCTATTTTGCGATATTGTTTTCCCGAAGAGCGTATCATAACGTCCATCCTCTTTCTATCCATTCCCATCGATTCTCATAGACCCTGAGTGAGAGACACACCTAAGTGTTTTGCAGGTTCTACATGCTATAGTTTGATTAATGGTGTAATATTCGTTGAAATAAATATACTTTTTCTAAAATTCATAACTATCCTGTCAACTTTAAATCTAATCGCCAAACACTGCACAGATAACTTAAAACTCTTAGGTCTTTTCAACGTTATTCCTTAAGAATAGCTGGAGATACTCCGGTACAAAGGTTCCGGTTCTGAATCTTGCTGGTTAGCACGGTGTTGATAACACATATATCACCGTCATCGAACGTATTCTACCAAAGAAATGGAACGTCCACTCAGTCCTGGCAATAATTTCATCTCGTCTTTCCTCCAACATTTCCATTATGTTCAACATCTTCTTTATTCATCCATTTTCCAGTGTGAAATTCCATTTAAACTCTTCTTATCTTTTGCCTCTACATGTCATCCAAGGTTTCTACCCTTTTTCTTCATCTCTCTCGCTTTCCCAACACCCCTCCCCCTCAATCACCCGAAAGACACGCTGCACCCCTGAAAGACACCCCAGCAGATATTCTCCAGCAAATTTTGCTACCTCCTATCAGACCACTTTTCTTTACCATTATATCAGACTTTTCATTCGTTTTTCACTTTATCCAGCTTACTCTGTTCATCTTCATCTACACATACTTCTCAAAAGCTTACAATCTACGCTCATCTTCCCTTTTTTTCCATAAATTTTCTGAACCGTACAATGTTAACTTGCATATTTTGGTTTCAATTAATGTTTTCTTAATGTCTCTGCTAAACTATTCCCTCATCATTACTGTTCTTTTCGTAAATGCATACCTTTTCCAAGGCATTATCAAAACATAAGTTCTTACTACTAAAAAGTCCAGAATACTGCTTATGGATGTGAACTGCTCCACTTGCTGTTATTTACGTCCACCAATCTTCTAGTCGTCCTACTTCGAGATAATCTCATTATTTGTGTCTTTCTTTGGTTAATTTCACACTAAACCTTTCACACGGTGTCTCCTGTGCCCTCACAATTCACTTCAGTCGCTTGACTGAATAGATAACCAATGTCTGCTCGACCTCAACTCTAAATGATATTTTAGCTCCCCTTCGCCTTTCCTTTTCACTTGAAATACCATTTCCTCCACATAAAAGTTACGAGAAAGTGATAGTGGACACCGTTGTCACATTGACCCTAACAGCGCACCCCCTACCGTCATGACCACGTCCTATTTCTCATATGCTCCTCTAACCATTTCATAAGAGTAAGCGATAAAAAAAACAACTGCGATAATGGACATATTTGCCTCTCCATCTCCGCCCATTCCGCCCATCTGCCCACTCTGCTTCGAGACCAGCGTGCACCTTGTCTGATACAAGTCTCGATTTCTATCGAATCGCCTCTCTGTCTCTCAAATTTACAGCTAACTTATGCAGTATTTGAACAAAAATATACCAATGTGCCCTGATTTACGCCTTCTAGTAGTCCACGAAATCGAAGATCTTTCCCGGTCACTATTCAAAGTTTCTTTCCATGAGCGTCTGAATCACTCGGTGTAGCTTCCCGCGTTCCTCCTCGCCTTCCGGACCCAAACTGGACGTCACACACGCAGTCATTTGCTATGTTCTATAATCTTCCATTAATAGTTTTAAGAGCTGTATTTGCTGTGTGCGAAATTAAACGTGTGGTCCCGTAGTCCTCACTCATGCATCTTCAACTGACTACATGGCATCTTCGAACCACATTATTTTAGAAACATAAAATGTTGGCGACTAGAGAAAATTACTACTTACTAGTAGTGAGTTACTACTAGTAGTATGTGAGGAGGTTCAGGAAGGGGAAGGCAACTCGGGATATGCAACTGCGTTGATGAGAACACTTATGGAAAGGAACCTGACGTATAATCAGAACGTTTTTGCTTCTTTCGCAGATTTCGAAAAGGCGTTTTCCAGAGTTGAGTGGGAAAAACTAATGAGTATACCAATAGATTGGAGAGACAGTAGTAGATTCGAAACTCCCATAGGGCCCAGACGGCACATGTGAGGGCGGCTGACGGAGAATCAGGGTGGGCAGTTACAGGTCACGAGGTAAGGCAAGGTTACGCGCTTCGCCTTGGCTTTTTAACATTCATTCCGAATAAATGGTAAGAGAGGCATTGGAAGAGCTAGATGTGCGAATCAAATTAGAAGAACCTCTGATAACGCCGCATAGTAGGGCGAGGTCACAAAAAGGTTGCCAAAACTTCAAACACACTTTGATTTTTACTAGAAATTGGCATTCTAAGGTTTTAGAGTCCGCTAATCACTAATCTGATTTTTGCTAGAAATTGGTATTCTAAGGTTTTAGAGGCCACTAATAACTAATCTGAGGTCAGAATCATTATTAAATAAAATATAAAATCTATTATGGCACCCCAGTGCTTTCAAAAGATAACAAGTAAGGTAAATGAGGGAGTAATTGACCATGCACCAGTAGTTGACCGTTTAGGATATAAACTGTCATAATAAGCCTTAATCTGGTTCAAATATTGTAAAAATAGCGGGAAAGTACACTCCAGCCATCTGGCTGTAAAACATCAAAAAACAGTACACATGGGTGGCATGTAGAATTAAAATGGCTGACAATTAGTGTTCATGTGCAGTGCTGCTGCCTTATTTTGAAGTTTTCTACCGCCATTTGCTAAGGAGTCTTTGTGGATAAGGCTGATTTAAAGTGGTAAGTACCTTTATATTTCAATGTAGTTATTTACCTTTGATATAGGAATGTTTGATATGAATAAAAAGTTGTTTATAATCTGTTTATTATTATCTGGAAGTCAGTTATGAGGGTGGTCAAATTCTGAATCAGAAATGTACAAATTTTCAGTAATTGACCGAGATGGTCAACTACTCACTCATTCCTTCCTCTCTTTAAACTCATCATAATTGACATATTTGTAATGTTAATAGCATACCAAAACGTTTTATATAATTATTTGTGTAACAGATTAGGTTTTACTAATAGTTGACCAGGGGTCAACTACTAGATTATTAGTGTGTCAACTTCTGAATCTATTTTATTTTAAATATTGCAGCTTAACTATGCCTGCTATTAAAGGCCAGTTTCGTTGTTACACAGAGGAAATGATGAAGGAAGCCATCCATGATGTGAGGACAAACAACACACCAGTCCGTACTGCAGCAAAGAAATATGGTGTATCAAGAATCACACTGAAATACAAAGTGGAAGGGAAGTCGCCAATTGAAAGAAAAATGGGACCCCATACCATTCTAAGTCCTGACGAATAAACTATTCTTGCCAATTGGGTGTTACAAATGGCAGAAGCAAGGTTTCCAGTGACTGTGAAGCAACTTCAAGACAGTGTGCAGCGCCTGATGACAGACCTTGGTAGAGACAATCCCTTTCATGACAACCGTCCAGGGAGGACATGGATCCAAGGCTTTTTGCAGAGAAATAGCAATATTTCTCAACGAATAAGCCAAAACCTTACAGTTTCTCGGGCATCAGTGACACAAGAAAATATTTCTTGTTGGTTTGCAGAAGTAGAAGATTATTTGAAAACAAATGATTGCTTCCAAGTACTAATGGACCCCTCACGAATTTTTAATTGTGATGAAACTGCATTCTTCCTTAATCCAAAAGGGAATAAAGTTCTTGCAAGAAAAGGAGATAAGACAATATACCAACAAGTTAATTCAGATGACAAGGAATGCCTCACAGTGCTTCTTACTGGCAATGCTAATGGTAGTGTTGTAACTCCTTTAGTAGTCTACAAATATGAGCGTCTGCCTCCTGAAATAACACTACATTTCCCTCCTGATTGGGCACTTGGAAAAAGTGATTCAGGGTGGATGAACTCTGAATTATTTTATGAATTCATAAACTTCTTCCACCCTTGGCTAAAAGACAATAATATAAAACTTCCTGTTCTATTATTTGTTGATGGACATGTTTCCCATTTGAGTTTACATACAAGTCAGTTCTGTGAAAAAAATGGTATCATATTGGTAGCTTTACATCCTAATTCTACACACATTCTACAGCCAATGGATGTTGCTGTGTTTCGAACTCTAAAAGAAAATTGGAAGCAACATGTCCATAAGTGGCGTATCAACCATTTAGATGATCCCATCTTGAAAAAAAAAGATTTTGCTAAACAGCTGAAAGAGGTAGTGGATGAGCATGTTACTCACTCTGTGTTAGCTAGTGGTTTCTGTAAATGTGGACTCCATCCCTGGGATCCGATGGTACCTAGGGTTCCAGGACATAATGATTGCAATGTCAGACCAAAAAACACTGTGCAGAATGATGACTTATGCGCACGCTTGAACTATTTCAAGCAGGGATTACAATTTCTGAATGAGAGTATGGGGAAAGAAAAATTGGACTTATTTGAGCAATCTACAGATAATTGGGAAGGGGAACTTTCTGACCAATCACTCTTTATGCTGTGGAAGAAAACTAAGTTAGAATTAAATAGCCTTATCAACTCATCTGAACCGACTTCTTCAATTGACAACACTACCCCTGGAGATAACGCAGCTACAACTGTCTCCAGACCAATGGACATATCAATGGGAAGTGATTCAACTGAGCAATCTCCTGCAAGAAGCATGCTCTCAGTTGGAGGCAATGAAAATACCACCATCTCAGGACCGTCAAATGTACAGTTTCCCATGGTTGAATGTAATGAAGACACTGCCATCACAAGGCCATCAAATACAATTGTCGAAGGCAAAGAAGATACTGCCATCCCAGGATCTTCTAGTGCACAGTCTCCCATGGTTGAAGGCAATGAAAACACTGCCATCCCAGGGCTATCAAATGTACCATCTCCATTTAAAAAATATGTGTTCAGTCCACCTGTAGGCAAGAAAAAGCCACTGAAGAAAATGCCAAAGGAAAGATTACCCGCTATAGTGTCTGGAGAACTTGGCAAAAAGTATTTCGAAAACAAAATAAAGAAAAAGAATGAGATGGAAAGACTTAAAAGAGAAAGAGTGGCTGAAAGGGAAAGAAAAAAAGAAGAGAAAATGAAAGAGAATGAGACGAAAAAAAAGAAGGAAAGTAATAAGCTGAAAGCTAAGAAACAGAAACGTTATGAAGAGTCTGATTCAGAATCATCTATTTCCATTCCTGATCTGAGTGATGGTGAAGGTTCTGACTGGAACAAAGGATTTGTGGAAGAGGATGATATGGATTCTCTGGAAAAGGAAGATTTTGTGATAGTTGAATATGAGGGGAGATATTTTCCAGGAAAAATAGTGGAAGTTGTGAGTGATGGTTATGAGATAGCCACTATGGTTAAGAGTGGCCATTCATCATACCGGTGGCCTGTTAAGGAAGATAAGCTTTACTACACAAGGGACCAGATAAAAAGGAAAATCCATCTTCCAAAATTGTGTTCTCGCCGTGGGTCATACCTTATTCCAGAAATGAATTTTTACTCGTCATTTTGTATGTAAGAAAATGTTGTCACTTATTTGCTGTTACTACAAAAATAATTTGTCATTAATAGCTAATTAATACCATAAAACTTGAGGAAAATAACAAATATTGCTTTTGGTAGTTATTTTCCCTCCATGAACATATGGTCAACCACTGAAACAATGCATGGTCAAATACTAGAAAAAAATATTTTTAGACGGTCAATTACTAACACAAAATCTTCCTTTTTTAAAAAAGACACACACACTAAACCATGTGGTACTTTTAAAATATTGATCGACAGTAAGCTAGTAGAGAGTATGGTAAGTAATTTGAGGTGATAAAACTATATAATTGGCAAATAATTATCAAGGCATGGAAGATTTAAGATTTAAAAAGCCTTAAGCGGTCAATTACTGGTACCATTACCTTACTGATGAAAAGTTAAAATGTTCGTGAAAAGTTCGGTGAAAAAGTGAAAAGTTCGGTGCCCGTGCATTTTGATGTTCCCTGAATGAAAATACTAATTAATAAATTAATAAGCAAATAATAAGTTCAGAATGTTCTTAAAAAGCATTGAAATTACAAAATAATTCAAATAATTTGACAAAAGTTAGAAACGAATTGATTTCTTATGGCCAATAAATGTAACCAATAGGGTAGTTTCCTTCATCAAAGAAAACAGAATTCATTAATTGCGAATGGTGCCCCACCATAAACGTATTCATTACACGCAAATTATTTGGATTAAAATGTCTTGGTTTCCAAGAAAATTTAATGTTAATTTTAAGTTCATTTGAAAAGGTTCGGAAATGGCGGGACAGCGGCAGCTTTTATGATGACGTAACAGGTAGATAGTCAACATTGCGAGGTATATGGAATTATCATCGACTGTACTTACTATTATATTTCAGAGTCCCTAAAATCTGGTGAACATGTATTAATATACCTCGATTAAAATGCTCAAAGTTCGGAAAGTCTCCTCCATTGAGCATGCCATTAAAAGACGTTTTCTAAGCTACTACGCTCCCTGCTAGTACAGAGCTACCGCGAAGGCGTTCTTCGCGGCAAGCGTCGCATGCGCAGTGAAATGAACACCGAAACTGCGTACCTGTGACTTCGCGTTCTGTGGTGTTCCGGCTTAGTTGTTTACGTTTTGATCACTTTCGTTTTGACAAACATTTCCTTTATCTCATCTTCTACTCCTCTCATTTACCATTCCTATAAATCATATCTTGCATATTCCATTAGTTACCTTTCATTATCAGTTCCATTTCTGATATAAAAAGGAACAAGGTTTCATGAGAACAAGTTCAATGGCTTTACAAACTGGTTTTGTACGGACAATCTACCGAAAGTGGATGTGGCCATGGTGGTGGAGTTCTTTAGAGAAGATGTTCGGCTTAGTGAAGGTGAAATCAGAGGAGTAAAGCCAGGAGGGCTATTACGGATCTTGGGCGACTCACTCGTCACTCACTCGAACTTGCCCCTCGCAAGTCGCCACTGCGATTACGGAACTGGGTGCGACTCGTTACTCGCTGGCGACTTGACGGGCAACTTCTGAGTGTATGAGAATCTCCAGTACAGTTTTCTGAGCCAATAAGCAGCCTTGTTACAAGTTACGTGGTGCAGCAGACGACTTGAAAATTACGAGTATAATGTGATATCGTCACTTAGCTATATAGTAAATAGTACTTCCACAGATATGTACAATATTTTGTGCATATTTCAATGCAATAACATTGATGCTCGGATGTTAGGTACGAGAATCTGCAGGAATTAGTGGAATTTCATTCGAAGCGGTCAAAATTGATAGTGCCTATTTCGTGGCCGATAGAAGCAACTTATAAATAGCTTGAAATAATAATTTAGGAACTAATAAGGGCACCAATGGATACAATAATAACTCGAAAATATCCAACGTGTGAGCTTCAATCATTTTCACTCATGAGCTAGCCAAAAATGCTTGAATGAAACGGTTATATACCAATGGGAAATAATTCGGCAACTATAGTATAGTATACTACCTCCCTAAGTACTGTATTCCACAGCAGCACAATTTGTTTTCAGCATATGCTTTTCACTTAGAACATTTTCACCACATATGTGTGATGTGAAACATGTTCAGCATAAGGCAGTGGCCATTTATCCCGCTTATTAAATGCGTTCTCCTACAATGACTTTGCAATATACAGGTAAATACTTGATGTATTTAATTGACTCTCCTTTTAAGCTTCCTTGCCTTTCACTGCAGACTTGCTTGCTGCCTACTGAGCTGGCGCATTTTTGGCCAGAAATGTGAATTATACTAGGTATTGATGGAATAGGCCCAAGTAAAAAAATTAAGAAAAATTAAGCACCGAGTTGTTATATTACAGAAAAAATTATGTTTACATTGATTCAGTAGTAGTAGAATATATATCCACCTTTAAATATGGGTCTGGAGGGCAAGTAAATGCCAAAAGGAAAGGGTATTTTACAATTCAAAACATTAATTCTATAAATCTGATATTTATTGTACCATATTGTACGACTATTATTCCTTCATTCGTCGATTACAATCCCTGATTTATTTTACACATGAAACTAATTGAGGTAAGGTATCAATTTCTGCTATGATCGTTGAGGATCGAGGTAAATGTAAGAAGAACAATAATACTTGACAAATTTATTTCTGTCACTTTTCTGATAAAAATATGTCAACGATAAATTAAAAAGTATCAAATACCGATCCCAATCACTTGCATCAATAGCATGGAGGAGCACATCAATAACATACTATTAATTATATTTCTCTGTTTATAGAACTTCATCCACATCAACACGATTTTACCCACAACTTGCACTAACCCTTCACTAGCAAATCATGACTCACGACGTCCATATAACGAAGATAATGGGCATACATTCTAGAGCCAACGGACTTGTCAACAGAATCAAGAGTTGATTCGAAAGCAAACAACACAATCTACCAAACAACAAATCCATTGTTTAGTTATAGTAACGAAAATCAAGTACGCTAGAGCTAAAGGATAGCAAAATGAATAACATAAATATATTATTCGAGCCATTTTCATTACTGTTCAAGCACAATAAAGCTTCTGCTATAACAACTTCGCGATAAAACATTGTCGTTAATCCAAATCTCAACCGAAAGATAACGCAACACCACTATGATTTTTAATCAAACAATGTATCTACATTGTTACAATATTCACTGCAGGTAAATATCACTAAGTATCACCATGGTTGCACGAATAACTATTTAAACACATCGATGGATAGCGGCGAAATGAATACAATAGAACACATTATGTATTACGCACTGCACTCGCGTAATCAAAACACACGTGAGAAGAACAGGGTACCGATGAACTCGGATAAATTTATTCCTTGGAATCAACGCTACTTCACCGGCAATTCGTCATTTTTAACCTAAATCCATGGCTTATCATCTCTATATTCGTGCGTAAACAACAGACAATATGGACGGAAGACATCTTTAAACAGCAGACTATAGCCAAGCGAATCGGAATCAAGCCGGCGACTCGACGAGTGAGCACCTTCGTCGAGGGTGACATGGGGAAGCGACTATTCAGTCGCCGAAGGGGACAGAACGGTGTTCCGTAATCGCTCGCGGTGAGAGCTGAGTCACCGGCGACTCCGAGTCACCATACGGCCGGCGACTCAAGATCCGTAATCGCTCAGGGTGAGAACTCAGCCTGAGTCGCCCAAATGCTAGTTGTCGCCGGTGACTCGCGGTTCCGTAATAGCCCTCCAGGAGGGCTATTACGGATCTTGGGCGACTCACTCGTCACTCACTCGAACTTGCCACTTGCAAGTCGCCACTGCGATTACGGAACAGGGTGCGACTCTTATCTCGCTAGCGACTTGACGGGCGACTTCTGAGTGTATGAGAATCTCCAGTACAGTTTTCTGAGCCAATAAGCAGCCTTGTTACAAGTCACGTGGTACAGCAGACGACTTGAAAATTACGAGTATAATGTGATATCGTCACTTAGCTATATAGTAAATAGTACTTCCACAGATATGTACAATATTTTGTGCATATTTCAATGCAATAAAATTGATGCTCGGATATTAGGTACGAGAATTTGCAGGAATTAGTGGAATTTCATTCGAAGCGGTCAAAATTGATAGTGCCTATTTCGTGGCCGATAGAAGCAACTTATAAATAGCTTGAAATAATAATTTAGGAACTAATAAGGGCACCAATGGATACGATAATAACTCGAAAATATCCAACGTGTGAGCTTCAATCATTTTCACTCATGAGCTAGCCAAAAATGCTTGAATGAAACGGTTATATACCAATGGGAAATAATTCGGCAACTATAGTATAGTATACTACCTCCCTAAGTACTGTATTCCACAGCAGCACAATTTGTTTTCAGCATATGCTTTTCACTTAGAACATTTTCACCACATATATGTGATGTGAAACATGTTCAGCATAAGGCAGTGGCCATTTATCCCGCTTATTAAATGCGTTCTCCTACAATGACTTTGCAATATACAGGTAAATACTTGATGTATTTAAGTGACTCTCCTTTTAAGCTTCCTTGCCTTTCACTGCAGACTTGCTTGCTGCTTACTGAGCTGGCGCATTGTTGGCCAGAAATGTGAATTATACTAGGTATTGATGGAATAGGCCCAAGTAAAAAAATTAAGAAAAATTAAGCACCGAGTTGTTATATTACAGAAAAAATTATGTTTACATTGATTCAGTAGTAGTAGAATATATATCCACCTTTAAATATGGGTCTGGAGGGCAAGTAAATGCCAAAAGGAAAGGGTATTTTACAATTCAAAACATTAATTCTATAAATCTGATATTTATTGTACCATATTGTACGACTATTATTCCTTCATTCGTCGATTACAATCCCTGATTTATTTTACACATGAAACTAATTGAGGTAAGGTATCAATTTCTGCTATGATCGTTGAGGATCGAGGTAAATGTAAGAAGAACAATAATACTTGACAAATTTATTTCTGTCACTTTTCTGATAAAAATATGTCAACGATAAATTAAAAAGTATCAAATACCGATCCCAATCACTTGCATCAATAGCATGGAGGAGCACATCAATAACATACTATTAATTATATTTCTCTGTTTATAGAACTTCATCCACATCAACACGATTTTACCCACAACTTGCACTAACCCTTCACTAGCAAATCATGACTCACGACGTCCATATAACGAAGATAATGGGCATACATTCTAGAGCCAACGGACTTGTCAACAGAATCAAGAGTTGATTCGAAAGCAAACAACACAATCTACCAAACAACAAATCCATTGTTTAGTTATAGTAACGAAAATCAAGTACGCTAGAGCTAAAGGATAGCAAAATGAATAACATAAATATATTATTCGAGCCATTTTCATTACTGTTCAAGCACAATAAAGCTTCTGCTATAACAACTTCGCGATAAAACATTGTCGTTAATCCAAATCTCAACCGAAAGATAACGCAACACCACTATGATTTTTAATCAAACAATGTATCTACATTGTTACAATATTCACTGCAGGTAAATATCACTAAGTATCACCATGGTTGCACGAATAACTATTTAAACACATCGATGGATAGCGGCGAAATGAATACAATAGAACACATTATGTATTACGCACTGCACTCGCGTAATCAAAACACACGTGAGAAGAACAGGGTACCGATGAACTCGGATAAATTTATTCCTTGGAATCAACGCTACTTCACCGGCAATTCGTCATTTTTAACCTAAATCCATGGCTTATCATCTCTATATTCGTGCGTAAACAACAGACAATATGGACGGAAGACATCTTTAAACAGCAGACTATAGCCAAGCGAATCGGAATCAAGCCGGCGACTCGACGAGTGAGCACCTTCGTCGAGGGTGACATTGGGAAGCGACTATTCAGTCGCCGAAGGGGACAGAACGGTGTTCCGTAATCGCTCGCGGTGAGAGCTGAGTCACCGGCGACTCCGAGTCACCATACGGCCGGCGACTCAAGATCCGTAATCGCTCAGGGTGAGAACTCAGCCTGAGTCGCCCAAATGCTAGTTGTCGCCGGTGACTCGCGGTTCCGTAATAGCCCTCCAGGAGGGCTATTACGGATCTTGGGCGACTCACTCGTCACTCACTCGAACTTGCCACTTGCAAGTCGCCACTGCGATTACGGAACAGGGTGCGACTCTTATCTCGCTAGCGACTTGACGGGCGACTTCTGAGTGTATGAGAATCTCCAGTACAGTTTTCTGAGCCAATAAGCAGCCTTGTTACAAGTCACGTGGTACAGCAGACGACTTGAAAATTACGAGTATAATGTGATATCGTCACTTAGCTATATAGTAAATAGTACTTCCACAGATATGTACAATATTTTGTGCATATTTCAATGCAATAAAATTGATGCTCGGATATTAGGTACGAGAATTTGCAGGAATTAGTGGAATTTCATTCGAAGCGGTCAAAATTGATAGTGCCTATTTCGTGGCCGATAGAAGCAACTTATAAATAGCTTGAAATAATAATTTAGGAACTAATAAGGGCACCAATGGATACGATAATAACTCGAAAATATCCAACGTGTGAGCTTCAATCATTTTCACTCATGAGCTAGCCAAAAATGCTTGAATGAAACGGTTATATACCAATGGGAAATAATTCGGCAACTATAGTATAGTATACTACCTCCCTAAGTACTGTATTCCACAGCAGCACAATTTGTTTTCAGCATATGCTTTTCACTTAGAACATTTTCACCACATATGTGTGATGTGAAACATGCTCAGCATAAGTCAGTGACCATTTATCCCGCTTATTAAATGCGTTCTATACAATGACATTGCAATATACAGGTAACTACTTGATGTATTTAATTGACTCTCCTTTTAAGCTTCCTTGCCTTTCACTGCAGACTTGCTTGCTGCCTACTGAGCTGGCGCATTTTTGGCCAGAAATGTGAATTATACTAGGTATTGACGGAATAGGCCCAAGTAAAAAAATTAAGAAAAATAAAGCACCGAGTTGTTATATTAAAGAAAAAATTATGTTTACATTGATTCAGTAGTAGTAGAATATATATCCACCTTTAAATATGGGTCTGGAGGGCAAGTAAATGCCAAAAGGAAAGGGTATTTTACAATTCAAAACATTAATTCTATAAATCTGATATTTATTGTACCATATTGTAAGACTATTATTCCTTTATTCGTCGATTACAATCCCTGATTTATTTTACACATAAACTAATTGAGGTAAGGTATCAATTGAGGTAAGGTAAAGTAACTATGATCGTTGAGGATCGAGGTAAATGTAAGAAAAACAATAATACTTGACAAATTTATTTGTGTCACTTTTCTGATAAAAATATGTCAACGATAAATTAAAAAGTATCAAATACCGATCCCAATCACTTGCATCAATAGCATGGAGGAGCACATCAATAACATACTACTAATTATATGTCTCCGTTTATAGAACTTCATTCACATCAACACGATTTTACCCACCACTTGCACTAACCATTGTTTAGGTATAGTAACCAAAACCAAGTACGCTAGAGCTAAAGGGTAGCAAAATGAATAACATAGACATATTATTCGAGCCAATTTCATCACAGTTCAATCACAATAAAGCTTCTACTAAAACAACTTCGCGATAAAACATTGTCACTATCCAAATCACAACCGAAAGATAACGCAACACCACTATGATTTTTAATCAAACAATGAATCTACATTGTTACAATATTCACTGTAGGTAAATATCACTAAGTATCACCATGGTTGCACGAATAACTGATTAAACACATCGATGGATAGCGGCGAAATGAATACAATAGAACACACTAGGTATTACGCACTGCACTCGCGTAATCAAAACACACGTGAGAAGAACAGGGTACCGATGAACTCGGATAAATTTATTCCTTGGAATCAACACTACTTCACCGGCAATTCGTCATTTTAACCTAAGTCCATGGCTTATCATCTCTATATTCCTGCGTAAACAACAGACAATATGGACGGAAGACATCTTTAAACAGCAGACTATCGCCAAGCGAATCGGAACCAAGCCGGCGACTCGACGAGTGAGCACCTTCGTCGAGGGTGACATGGGGAAGCGACTATTTAGTCGCCGAAGGCGACAAAACGGTGTTTCGTAATCGCTCGCGGTGAGAGCTGAGTCACCGGCGACTCCGAGTCACCATACGGCCGGCGACTCAAGATCCGTAATCGCTCAGGGTGAGAACTCAGCCTGAGTCGCCCAAATGATAGTTGTCGCCGGTGACTCGCGGTTCCGTAATAGCCCTCCAGGTACTCTTCTGACAGCTTTAAACCACAAAATTCTCCTCTTCACGCTTAGTGGAACCGCGACGTAAGCTTTCTTGCCATCGCTAATTGTTGTTGTGTGACACTGCGGCACAAAACAATTTTTATAAAGCAATGTTTTCGGAGGCATGTTAATGACACTCCTTGGGGAGTATGATGCTGATCAGCTGATGCAGTTAATCACGAGTTCCCATCAATGGTCTGTGATCACGGTGAGGGGTGATCAACGCATTTTAGTTGTTTTAGTACTTGTTCATACATAGTTTGCTTCGAGATTTTGCCATCCATTATGCTATTGACCGTAAGCCTTTTTTTGCTAATTTCATGTTGTGGCAATGACACCTCGACAAAGTGGATAAATTAAATTAATGTGTATTCGTATGAGAGCAGGTGCTACGCCGCAGCGTAGCACCTGCTCTCCGTAAAGTTATTAAATGACGATTTCGTGCTTGATTCTCTCAATATTTTGTGTACCAATTTCATTATTTCCCATTTATAGTATTTTCATTGCCTACTGACGAATTTTTTCTGAACTTACATTTAAGGAAACAGTAGGTAATCGTTTTAAAGTGAATTCTTGACGTGTATCTCATTTCTGTAGCCATTATTTCTTCCGAGTGGCCCCCTCGAACATTTATGAAGCAAAATATGTTGCAGTGCATAATTAGGAATATTGGTAAACTATACCCCTGAGGAAAAAGCCGAGTTAAAACGAGGAAAATCCAGTTAAATTTGAACTCGGATCGCCTCGTAGGTACGAGCTGTCACCTCGTTGTACATGGTTTTAACGGTTTTAACTCTCAAGCCCCGCAAACATATTCAACACGCATGACAAGCAGTCCCGGTGAAAAATCGAAATACCTAGTTTCAACTCGTTCGATGTGGAATTCGTTTGAAGTGGTTTCAGCTTGTAGACGAGGTAACTTGTCTAAACTCGGTTCACCTCGTTTGAGATGGATCTCGTATCAACTGGTTTTACCTCGTATCTCACGCTTCTCGTTTTTACTTGATTCACCTCGTCCGATGTGGATCTCGTATCAACTGGTTTTACCTCGTATCCCAAACTTCTCGTTTTTACTTGATTCACCTCGTCCGATGTGGATCTCGTATCAACTGGTTTTACCTCGTATCTCACGCTTCTCGTTTTTACTTGATTCACCTCGTCCGATGTGGATCTCGTATCAACTGGTTTTATCTCGTATCTCAAGCTTCTCGTTTTTACTTGATTCACCTCGTCCAATGTGGATCTCGCATCAACTGGTTTTATCTCGTATCCCACGCTTCTCGTTTTTACTTGATTCACCTCGTCCGATGTGGATCTCGTATCAAGTGAATATCTAGAGAACTGATCCAAAAATGAGTGAGATAAAATTTTTTGAGTAAAATAGTACACATTAGGAGGCAAGCCTCCTGAATGCAAGAAATTGAGAACTTGCTTGAAGTTTGTGGGTATCATGGTGAAGTGGGTGTCTTGGTGTGGTGACGTGGAAATACCCTTGCGTAACTTTAATGGTCGGTGGAAATTGCAGTTTAATGGTGTTGTACATACATGGTAGAATCTTGATTTGTTAGACACAGTCACCATACTTATGTTTATATCCAACATGTTATGTTTGTTAGTGCAGTATATAGTTACTATCTGTGAGTACTTAAATTTCAGGCTGGGGAGGAGGGTCAAAGTAAAAATTGCTGAGGTGTTTGCCTTCCTTTAAGTTGTATTTTGTGCATGACAGCAGTGTTTACGTTCCCTTAATTTCTCAGCGGGATCTGTTGGTTTCATTGAATCATGGATGAGTATTTTTTGTATAGTCAGGAGTAACTACTGTCTGTGAAATATGTAGTGACACCCGATTTGAGAGACTAACTATCCTGAAAGAGGAAGCATTTAAAACCGTGTAACGGTAACATTAACTCTACATGGTCCTTACAGGGCATGAACAGGGGAGACTTCCTCTGTTGAAATCCATTGTTCGGGGATTCTACAACTATACTGGCTCGCAAGCAGATTAGTATTCAAATCTATGATGAATAAAAATCAATATGGATTATACTGGTATTGATTAACTTTTTCTATAAGCTATCCATTATGTTGTCATTTTAACGCATGCCTCAATCCCGCTGACAATCATGCTTTTTACAACAACTTTTCTATTTAAGTAATGTAAACAATTGGTTTTCAGGTAACTTTTATCAATAATTTAGCTTTTTGCTTAAAAATAAAAAATTAATATGCATAAATTTAACGGAATGCCAAGTGCTTGAATATGAGCAATCTGTTTTTACTCACCAAAAACCTTTTGATAACAAAATTTAATAATCGTGCAGTGGGGGCAACAAAACATTTTATTTTACTGCGTTGTAATAAGTTTCCTTTTTATTTTACTTTTTTACAGAAAGTAAGTGTATTTTTGCTGTCATAGTGACGCTGTTTTATTATTTTGATTTCCTGTAAATTAGGGTGGAAGTGGGGTTTAAATTTGCAACACTCCTAACTTCCTCATAACTTTACACAACCTCATCCCTTTGGGCGACAACACGTTGAATCGAAGTAGTCTGTTCTAGATAAAACGGGGCAATGCTAGGTAAGACGAGTTGATCATTGCACATTTGAAACTAGTTAATACGATGTAAAACGAGGTAAGGTGATGCTAGCTGAAACCAGTTGAAATGGGGTAGTATGTACTAGTTCAAACCAGTTGCTTCTCGTACAGGTCAAACGAGGTAATACGATATGAATCGAGGTGGCCTGTTCTAGATAAAAACGGGTTAATTCTAGGCAATAAGAGTTGATTATACCCCATATGAAACGAGTTAATACAATGTGAAACGAGTTAGCGTGTTACTAGCTGAAACTATGCAATACGAGATTAAACAACCTATTCCTCTCTAGGTAAGACAAGGTGGTTCAAGAAGAATCAAGCTGTCCAGAAACGACAGTTGATACCACATAAATCGAGGTAATATTACCTACCTCGATTTATGGCCCGCAGGCTGTGGGACTACAATGTGCGCCCCCTGAGGATTGCGCCCCTGTCAGCCGCCCGCCTGTCCAGCCCCTAACTACGACGCCGAAGCTAACGTTCGGGAATTGGAAAAATATTGTTTATTCAAAGAAAAATTGCATTTATATTCATACCATGTGGCAAAATAGGATAACAGTTATCTGGCATTAATCAATGGCAATTAACTTTTATCAAGATTTAATGGTTTTTCCTCAAACTATCACGGAATTATCATGTAATAATTATAGTAATCGAAGTCACATTTATCCACGGAAGTGACTAGATATATACGTCTTTCTCAACGCCTTTATTTTAATAATGGGTGCGAGAATAGGTGCGTAAAGTCTTAGGATCATTGCGCAGTAGCATATTCAAACTGATTGATGGCGAATTAACTTTTTCTTATTTTGAGAGAGCAGCAAAGTCAGTGGAGAGGTAATGCGGTATTAATCGAGGTAGCTTGTAAAAGATAAAACAGTACAATGCTAGGTAATAAGAGTTGATTCTTGCCCATATGAATCGAGTTAATACGATGTGAAACGAGGTAAGGTGATGCTAGCTGAAACCAGTTGAAACGGGGTAGTACTAGTTCAAACCAGTTTCTTCTCGTACAGGTCAAACGAGGTAATACGATATGAATCGAGATAGCTTGTACTAGATAAAACGAGCTAATGCTAGGTAAGACGAGTTGATTCTTGCCCATATGAAACGAGTTAATACGATGTGAAACGAGGTAAGGTGATGCTAGCTGAAACCAGTTGAAACAAGCTAATGCTAGATCGAACGAGCTGCTTCTCGAACAGGTCGAACGAGGTAATACGATATGAATCGAGGTAGCCTGTTCTAGATAAAACGGGCTAATGCTAGGTAAGACGAGTTGATTCTTGCCCATATGAAACGAGTTCATACAATGTGAAACGAGGTAGAGTGTTACTAACTGAAACCATTTAATACGAGATGAAACAACCTATACATCTCTAGGTAAAACAAGGTGATTCAAGAAGAATCGAGCTGCCCAGAAACGACAGCTACTAGTTGATACGACGTCACTCAAGGTAATTCGAGGTCAATGTACGAGTTAAAGCAAGCAAAAAGCGGCCATAACCGACCTCAAACGAGTTGAGATAACGAGTTAAACTGAGTTGAAAACAGGTAAAAACATGCTAGCTCAACCCAACTCGTTTTAATTCGCACAATCCCCAGGGGTACGTCAAACTTGTTTCTTCCAAAAGTTGGGTCAAACTATTCGAGCAATTTCACATGTCTGCAGAAATATGTCAGGAACTAACATTTCTTTAGTCAGTAAGCTTCCATCTTCTGTAGTATGCTGTGCAGTGTAATTGTTTTTAGTAAAATTTATTCTCTTACACTCCACTCCACAAGTGAGCACAAAACCAGAGCGAAAATAATACAAATCATGTTACGGAATGGATTTATAGTTAGGGAAATATTTCGAAATGAATACGAATAAAATGGTTTATTTCATGCTTTTCATACTAACTTTACCTAAAAAATAGTAGCTAGCACCATTAATTTGAGAATATATTTTTATATTATTATACGATTTTCATTCCCCATACCGTAACCACAAATGTATTTCATTATTTTGATGAGGTTTCTGTATGCGACTAAAGCAAAAGCTAAATTAATAAATAAAGCTCATTTCCATTTTACACCAAGTTTACTTTTGTAAATGGTTTTTTTTCCCGTCAATAAATTAATTATTAATATTGAAGCTTACTCGCCGTAAGCTGCAGATAAGCAGCTTACGGCGAACCACCTAGCGGCAGATAACGTAGTTGCGTACGTACCTCTGACGTCACACGTAGGATTAACCAGCATGCCGAGTTTGCCGTCGCGTTTTCGCGCCGTTGAATTTTTTTCACTTTTTAATTTATAAGGAAAAATACTTCACGCCATTTTGAAATCGAACGGCTTCAAATACGTACTCTAGGGGTTATAAACTTCAGATCTAGGCAATAAAAAAATAGGAAACCACCCTATTAAGACAAATCAGTCCGAATGAGTCCAAATTCGTGTCTCTCGTTCGGCAATTTTCGTTCCGTTTTCACCGGTCACTGTAGAAGTCAGAAATAACTGCACACATTCCCGGAATTAAACGTTTTTGTTTTTTTTTCTGCGGTGTTTTTCTCGTCCAGAAAATACACGGGTTAGAAGTTGCTATGAGCCGATGGAAAATATTTTCCAAAGTTTTAGAACTACAAAACTTTCGCAAGTGAACTCCCCGATGTCTTCAAGTGTCTTTATTCCGAGCTTCCTGAGCATTGTCGGATTGATAATAGAGCATTAGCTATTAATTGCGCACCACGTATTATTAACTTGTGCTCAAAAGTATAAGCATGAAATAGCATGTATATCTTCATGCGACTTTTTCTGGCCTGCACTGCACTGCATATTTTTGAAACCTCTCGCAGTTAACCTCGTTGCACTTCCAATGCCCTTTGTGACCTTGATAAGTCTTTGTTGACGGGGTGATAAGTTCAGCAACAATCGCTTCTTCTCTCTCACAGAAGTACGAGTAATATCATGGGAGAATGCTGCAGGGGAGGGGACGTGGCCTTCAGATAGCCAGAGCCAAAACATTCTTCACCGCATAACAATCGGAAACAAACGTTGACTCGTTCATTACTCAAGAAAACTAATATTTTCCGCTATTTTCCCTTTAACCTAATTGCTCTTATTTTCCCATCTTCGTTACTTTCTCCGTTAATGCTTGCGGGTTATGAAGCCAAAAGAGCATATATTTCATAAACTACCGCTATAACAATTGCGTAGCCAGAGGAACGAAAGTTGGAAGTATCGAAATATAAATAAACTAAGAGTGAATAGGGAAAGATTCATTTTGACTCATTCAAATTTCTGCTCATAATAAATTTTTGCACTTTCATTTAAATTCCGCTGCAGTGTACTGTCGCACCAAAAATTTCATTTACTCTTGAGTCTACCCATGGTAAGTTTTAAATTTAATTTAAGTCTCCTCGGTACTATTTACAATCGAGAGTGTGCATGTCGCTTAGATCACGAATGTGAAGAAAAAAAATGCTATCGGAGCAAGATGTGGACCTAAAGGCAGCTAATTGTTTTCGCTTAGTAAAAAGAATAAATAGAACGAAAGCCTCGAGCTTAAATCTTTGTGGGGCAAACCGGTATATGTTAATTCCTGACAATATCAACATCGATGTCTCACAAATAATAGCGCTTAGTAAGGATCTTATAAATTACAAATGTATACATGATAGGATGCGAAATACAGATAGAATTAGCATACAATTTTTTTCTTCAGACCTTCAAGACCGGTTAAACGTTGTAGAATAAAAGCCGTGCACTTCCTAAACAGCTAAACACAAATTATGTTAAACTGCAATTTTCTTACTTTTATTTTTGACGAGCACACTTTGAACGAACGGTTACTTAACCATGAAACTAAACTAAGAGCTTGCGTACATCCCCTTCCACTGTAATAAGCAGCAAACATTCCTCTACCAACCCAATATTTCGAAGCTTTCCACATCAACAGTTTGATTTTCGAGGTTTTGGCCTGCTTTCTGGAGTTTGGCCCCACTGTGTGTCGGCTAGATTCACTGATGACCAGGCATTGGTTCGGGATTAGTCGATCATCCAAGGGATTGCATTGCAGGCATTGGCACATGCATTAGAAATCAGTTCGTGGAATACAAAATGAAGATTAATCATAAGAAAAAAGTAATGAGATATTGTAGGAAAAGAAAGCAAAGATGATCATAATAGTGGGAGGGCACAAACTAAAGAAAATAAAACAATTTAATTTTTTGGGTAGTACCCTAGAAGAGAATAGGTAAAGTAGCAAGGACATTGGAAGGAGAATTTCACTAGAAAAAGAGGCATTTGGCAATAGGAGGGAGCTGCTGAAGCGTACCTTGTGTCTGAATCAAAGGAAAAGGTTGGTGGAGAGTTTAATACGGAGTGTAGAGTTGTATAGTGCAGAAACATAAAGAGTCTGAGAAAAGAGGACGAGAGCAGGTAACAGGCGTTTGAGATGTGGGTGTGAGGGAGAAAGAGCGGTGGACGGAAAGAAATGGGAACGAGGATATTGAATGGCTCGTAAGGAGAGGAAACTCATGGAGATGAAGAGGAGGCCGAGTGGGTGGTTAGGAGAGGTAATGAGGGGCGTTGCTGAAGGACGTGACAGACGGAAAGATAGTTGGTAAGCGGGGAAAGGGAAGGAAGAGAATAACCTTTATGGACGGGATGAAAAGAGGTAGGATGCACGTTGAGCTGAAGAAAGAAATCGTGTTGTGAGATGGAGCCCGGCGCCAGTAAAAGTCTAGAGGATTTTTTATCTTTTCCATACAAACCGATGTTAACCGGTAAATCACCCTAATATGAAAATAAACTTCATTTATTGGATTCTGACCCAAATGAAATATTAGTCAAAATGCAGTACGGTTTGAAATTAAATTAATGATTCTTATAGTAATTATAACAACAATAATTACATAATGTTTCAACTTACGAACAACAATTTCTATTTAAGATCTTTTAATTAATTTCACTTCGTTATTGTATATAGAAAAGACTGTGTATAGAGAAAAGGCGGTGTACTTAATCCAGTTAACAATGAGAACGTCAGCAGAGCTGAGAATTTTGCTGACAACGAAAGTCTGCGGAGTTGTATTAAGTGTTCAAAGAAGAGAATCTTACGTCCACATATCCACGTACTGAAATCTTAAATTCAATATTCGAAAGACAAGTGAAGCTTCCCAAGCGTCCAAATAACGGAAGGGGTGCACTAATCGGTGAAGATTTCAACCCGCTGACAGACTGGAAGGCACAGTTTTATAAAAACTGGCGGAATAGCTATGAGACTCTCTTCTCCGTGAATTCATATCGAACTCATAGCATCAACAGACCACACCGACCAGAAAGTACATTCATCTTGACTTTTTAGCCACAAACAGAAACAAAACGCTCAAAACGTAGTTGCTATGAACAGAACCATTGATCAATGGTCAGCAAACGCTAACTTTCTAATTAGCACCTACAGACAAAACGACGACGGCAAAAAAGGTAAACTTCTTCCGCCGTACGGATTGCGAATGCCTAAAACGGGAATTATTGCGCTCATTTACAAAATTTAAAGATATAAGCCAAGAATGTTGCTTTGAATACTTTAATATTATTTCTGGGATACTTTCCTTCGGACCACAATGCAACGCCGTCAAAAATTGCAACGCCCAATAAATTAAAAGAAGGTAAACAATATGCCAAGATGGTACAATGCGGAAGTTAGGAAATTCCTGAAGCGACTAAGGGCCAGACAAGCCAAAATAAAGGATGCATGGAAAAAACTTCCCGATGGAGAAGATAAGAAAATATAGTAAGGCCCGGTTCAATTACCTGTAATCAAATAAGTTATCGGCATGAAAACTGAAGTTGAACGTACTCTCATCGATGACGCTCACGTCAAGTAAGTAACCCACAGCCTGATCTAACATGCGCAACCCGAACTTACAGTTATCATAAAGTCAACGAAAAACCTAACTCATCTTGGGGTTTATGTGAATCAGATATTATAACAGGCCTGAAAGTATTAGGAATATATATCTTTAAATAAAACAGCAGCAAGAAGTACTTTCGAAAAGCATTAGCATAATTCAAAAGTAAATAATTGGGCGTACGTTTACACAATAACTCAAAGGCATTTTGGTCTTACCTACTTTCGGGAGTCTCAGAGTTGTAACTCAATGGTAACATAACTGAAAAACGATCTTAGAGAAAGAGTAACCGGCGACTCATTGACAGACAAAGCAAATCTTCTGAACACCCTTTTTCAAAGCATCTCTACACTGCTCCCAGGAAACAACCGCCACAACGAGGCTATACACCATTTTGGCAAACATTTTGATAGGCGTATGTAATTGTTTATTTCTTCAATCTTTCCACCTACCAGCGATTATTCATTGATATTTTTAATTTCTTAAACTTGTGTTGGCATTTCAATATGATCAAAACGTGATCACCGTCGACATCTGCACCAGCGTACCTCTGGGAGTTTTTTACTTTATTAACAAGTCGCTGTTTCATTAGAATATTATTCATTTGGAATCTTCTTCTGCCTCCTGACAGTTTTCATGAGTACCTTGTTTTCTGGTGATTTGCAAAAAGAAATGCTCGTAGCCTAGAGGACAATTTGCTCGCAGGACCCAAGCTATTGCTCACCACTTTAGTTCCGCTTTCCCAAACTATTTTTCCCTACTCCCTTACTTTCTTGGTCTTCTCCTAAAGCCTGATACCAATCTCCAAGGACTCAAGTTTTCTCTCCCTTTTACCTCCCTCATTACTCGTATTGCATCGAAGATTTCTTCCACTTCATCGTCTTCACAATCCGATGAGAGCATTTAAACTTGGGAATAACAATGCGTCCCTAAGTTTTTTTCTCGATCCTCACCGTCATGTCCCTTCTCTGTATTAAGGAGAGCTCTTCACTCCTTTAACTCTTTTTTCTTCAGTGCTAGTCTCACACCAATCAAAGGTCTAAATCCAAGAAAGGGATAGTCCGGTAGTTGCCACTCCAGAAGTCCCCTTCTCCAGGCCATTTCATTTCACTGATTCCGAAAATGTCCTGGATCCTTCTTCGTATTTTTACATGCATTTTTCCAGTCACCCGCAGCCTCGAAGCGATATGACGTCCCAGGTAGCAATCCCAAGTCTCTGTATATCGCACTTCACCGATATACTCTCTCGAGAAGTCTCCGCATGATAATCCCAATGGGGACTAGCTAACTTCCGGAATATTTTACTCGAGAAGGTTCTTTATGTCTTTTACCATAAATAATACTACAGAAGAAAGTTTATCTGCTCCTACTATGACAATTTTAGCTAAAGCTTCCATTTCCTTTTGAGATAAACAATCAGTAAAATTTCTTACTTTTAAAAATCACCAATTATGATTAATTGGGGATAGATAATGAAAATCCAACTGGCATCAACATCGTGGTTACGAGCAAGATTCGAATGTTTCAAGGCGATGCAGTTTTATACCACAATATTTGCAGAGAGAGAGCCAGAAATTTGACTAAAAATACCTAAATGCTATAAACGAATAGTAAAGTAATTGAAAAATTGCATTAAATTTAATGTTTAATGTTTTATAAAAAGAATTTACAAGTATAAGTCTTCCAACTAAAATAGCACCAATACTCAAAACTGAATGTACACATGTAGAATCGGAGTAAAATACTGAGCTTTGACCCTTACTCGGGACCTCTTTTTCGGGAGAAACACGAGCGGGAAATCTGCGGACACGCTACTCGCAATTTGGGATTTATTTAAATAATATAAGGAATATGTGACAAAAAGGTGAAAGAGTGTTGTAGTGTTTCGCTCGTCAAACCTCACGCGCCGCGAGCGTGTAGCACCCTTACGAATTGATCTCAGAATTAGATCGAATGCATCGGAGGGAACCTAGATTTGTAAAACGTTGTTGCAATAAACTCAGCAATGTGATTACATTTTTGGATCAGAGGAAGTAACCTCACCATGATCGGAGGGGAAAATATGGGTTGAATCTTTTACCTAAGTTGAAATCAAAAAATGTTTTGGAAAACATTCATCATATTTTATTTACACCACGGCGTATCACGGTAGAAACTGCCAAAAGTACTAGATAAGGGAAATAGATTGCACAACGGAGATTTTTAAAAGTCATTTTTTACAGCGGAAATAAGGGACTTGAATATTACTGAGGGAAATTAAATGGAAAACCTTACGTCATATGAAGTAGCATGTATCATTTTTAAGAGAGTCGACGAGAATTGTCACCTCTCCCTCAAACATGTCCTGATGCCGGAAGAAAATTCGGGTTCAACTCGATAACCTGTAACTTCTTTAGACGATTGGGACGGAGACAGAAAGGTAATTTTACATAAGTAAGACTGACTCTCAAAACATGTAGCAGGTATTTGGAACTCATCGGATAAAGAGTTCAATGTCCAAAAAAGATCGACAATATTCGCAACTTTTATTTGTAGAAAAGATTTTGTAACTGGGTTCTTGATACAACACGGATGAGAGCCACTATAAACTGAAAGAAAACAAGCAAGATAAAGACATTTAGAAAAGTACTTGAAACCCGAGTTTATTTATTCCACCGAGGTGGTCATAACATCATTATATCAACAGATTCGATCGGTCAGATAAAAAAGTAATATATAGGCACAAGAAGTGATAGTTCAAATACCCGCCCTCCATGAAAGATGACTTTAATCTCTGCCAAAAAAGGTGATGAATTAGCTCGAAATTGCCCCGAGGAATAATCCACCAGGACCGGGAATTCCTTTCCTAGTTCAAAGCATTTTCACGATAACTGTGGGGCCGTTGATATTTAGAAAACGGAAAAACAGCTTTTTTCCGAATCTCCTACATGACTGCACCATGACAAAATCGACCAAGTTTGGCGTCGGGGCGTGCTTGGCCACAGAAGATTCCTTAATGTGTGGTCACATCCCATAAGTCGGACGCTACGAATGTACAGAAGGCCGTAACATTATGAACAGCATGACGGTCATACGAGCAAGAAAGAGCCCACCTCGAAGATTTAAATTTTATTGCACAGCGATTTTTGGGATTTTTTTCAATTTTGAACTGAGAGAGATAAGATACAAATAAGGAAGCATAAAATAGTATCCCCTGGATTCCTCTGGGTTCGTATGAAATAAAGCATTCAAAGAGTTGTGATGTTGGCATGTTATGCATCAGTTGATGGAGAGAGCGAAAGAAAGTGTGAAAGATGATTTTTGGGAAAAACTGAGAGGTTTTGCATTAATGTGACCCTGATGAGAGGAAAAGAGTACAAGGTGACCTCAAAGGCTAGTTGCTGCAAGAGAAAATACCCCTGGGAAAGTGGTTGGAGCCATTTGGCGGCCCTCAAGTGGATGATAATGGTAAAAACTTGGCGAGTGTATGTTTGGAATAAAGACTGCTTGTCTCGAATATATGGGCAAAACAAAAAATACTTCTTTATATGCAAATCAAAGGGATGGATTGACAGAGCATGGTTGATTTAATAGCGTAAGATGAGAGATTGAGAGAGTTGGTGAAGGACACATGGGTAATGACAGGCGCTGAATGTGGAACAGACCACAATGTGGTGGACCCTCGAGTGGATCTAGGTAGAAAAGGCGTTCCAAGGGAGAGTGGCGCGCGTGAGGAAGTGAGAGTAAAAGTGGACGTGTCGCTAGGCAACGAAATACGGCATGGGTGCGTGCTTGAGGATAGTACATACAATCCTCACATGGTAGAGAGACGGGGACGTATATATCGGCAATGGGAGTGTGCTCGATGCGTAGGTGATGTTGAAATTTACGACTGTGGAATGAGCTTAAGGCGTGTGCGGAAAAGGAGAGGTAGGGGGGGAAATGAAAGGCGATGCTTGGTGAAATGCTGCGTTGATAAAAAGATAAAGGCATATAGGGGATTGATTACAGCCAAATATGAGGGCGAGATAAAGAGGCATGCGGTGTGCACGGAGAGAAAAAGAATGAAATGCAAAAACCTTGTGAAGGTCGTGAAGGAGAGCGAGGAAAGAAGAATAAGTATGGACGAGGCTGAGAAAATACAGATTTACTTTGAAGGCAGGAAAATGTTATTTCGGCAATTGGTAAAATGGGCAGAGCAAGAATAGGGCGGGGGAACCAACACAATAAAGAGAAAAGTTGCGGGGTGGTGTGGATTAAATGTAAAGTCAGGGACTGTTAGAGGGAGTACTTAGAATAGTTATACAATGATGATGCAGACGATGGAGATCAGGAATTTGGATGCGGGAATGTCAATAGGGAAGTGGAAATAAGTGAGAATGAGGTCTCGACGGCAATAGGAATATTGAAAAATGGAAAGGCCACAATCGTATGCTGGATATCCATTGATATGTTGATGTGCGGGAGTAAGTTACTCATACACCGTATGCGCAAATTGCTAAATAATGCTTGAACATTTGTGTTGTGCAAGTTGATTGGTAGAATGCCATAATAGTTCTTTCGCACTAAGGGAAGATTTGGAAGAATTTCCAACCAATTATTCTATTGAGCATTCAAGGAGGTGTTGAAAAATATATTTGTAAGGATTACAACAGTTGACAGAATCTGGGGTATGCAGTGTTGGTTTGTATGTACCTTGGTAAGGCATCTACCGATGTCATTGTTCCCCTGACTGCTTTTGGGCATCCCCTAGGGGATCGCGGGAGCGTTAGAGGTTATATCTTGAAGTGGGATAGGTGTGGAATCACCCCGTTCCACACACCCTTGGGGGTCTTGCATGGCATTTGGTAAATGTACGGATCAGCCATCTGAGCTATAGTAAATACTAAAAAAATATATGGGTGTAAGAAAGAAAGTATATTGTGAATTTGCGTATTTTGAGAAGGCATTATTATTACTATTAAGTGATCTACCGGTTAAGGTAGGTTTAAATGGAAGTAAGTAAAAATCATCTGTATTTTTACATGTGCATGTCCCTGTCTACACCTATTTCACTTTTCACCTCAGCTTACTTACTAATCTTCTAAATTCGGTCCATAAAACCTATTCTCTTTCTTCCCCGTCCCCGCCCAACATCCTTCGCTCTATCACGGCCTTAAGCAACCTTTCACCCCTCATTGCCCCTTCCAACCACCTACTTTGCCTTCTCCTGATCTCATCCAGAAGTTTCCTTTCCTCACTAAATATCCACTTTCGCCTTCCAGTCCATCCACCTCCTCCTTCTCCATCCTCCTCCACACCCACATCTCGAACGTCCTGAAGCCTATTCTCGTCAGAGACCACGTTTCTGCCCCGTCAAACGTGACTCTCCTTATCTAGCTCTCACCAGCCTTTTCTTTATATCCTTACCCAAGGGTCCCCGTCATCAGCTCCCTTCTAAAACTGAAAGCGTTTTTCGCTAGCGCTATCCTCCTCCGAATAAATTTCTTTCTTTTCTTTATCCTTCTTATCTTTCTTTATCCTTCTCGTTTACATTGACCCTATTCTTTCCTCTGCCGCAATTGCTATGCCCGTTTTTATACTTCATAATTTTTCTTAGATTGTTCCTATTTTCTTTTCTTCCCCTATGTTCTTTAAACTAACTCTTGGTATTCCCTTCTTTCCACCCCTTTCAATACTTACACATCCCACCTCTTCATTCCCCGACTTTTATAAAGCCTTTTGAATCTAACATCATATCTCATCATAACTAAGTTATGATCAGAGTCCGCATCCGCCCCCTGATAGCTGCGCGAGTTATTGGCGTTCCCTAAAACTCTAAATTACCATGGTGTAATCAATTTCATATCTACCTGTATCCCCCGACATTTTCCAGATGTACCTACGCCTGGGGGGAAATTTAAACCGCGTGTTTGTTACTATTAATTTATTTCTTTTACAAAATTCGAATGCCTTCTCGCCGCGGTCATTTCTTGTTCCTGGCTCATAACTTCCAACTCCAAATCCATCCCTCACCTTCCTCACCACTGCATTCCATTCGCTCATCACCGTAAGGTTTTTCTTTCCCGGTACTTCTCTATGTCGTAAGGTGAAAGAAACCTCTTTGAATCCACGTCAGAGCAAGGTTGCCAGATTATTTCAAATCAACCCACGAAAACTGCCATGTCTAATGCCTCTTCACTATGGGGCCATAAACGGTGATTTCATTCATTTTAGGCAGGCCTTCACTTCTCTTTCTTCTACTTCGCTTTCGCACACCCATTTATTTTTTTAAGAAGCCCTGGTCATTGGCAGGTGTTGGCAAAGAGTGTGTTTCAACAAACCACGCCTCGGAGTAGGTCCAGCCCCGATGTGATGATTGAAATTTTTTCTCGGCTGTGAGACATCACCTGCTGGAGCCATTTCCTGCCAGAGTGCGATTGATGTGAGGGTGTCATTGAGAGGCTGAAAACATGTGGAGACCTAGGGAAAGTCCTAGGGGAGAACTCGGAGGATTCCAGCCAGGATTTAAGATTTCTTTGCCTGAAACTGATGTTTTGAAAATTTTAATCACATAATATATATTGTAAATGTGACGCGAGACATTTTTTTCAGTTTCACTTCCGGAGTTTGAGTGGAAAATGGATTCTACGTGGTGGAAAATTGCCTTACTTGACGACAAAACCTTATATTTCACCTCTACAACTAGTCATAGTTTTTAGATTATTACAAGGCTGTTGGTGATTGTAAAACAGTGCCTACGCAAATACATGCTTGTGTGGTCAATCGACTGCTCTGCAGTGCCCGGAGTCGGGGAATGATGAAGAGGTAAAAGGGCTCCGGGACGCAACCAGCACGGCACCGGGCGTTACATGCCACGCGCAGCCACGCGCCTACCAGTTCATATCTCAATGAAAGCGTCGAAATACGCCATGAGGATGGAAATCTTCGTTCCTCAGCAGTTTAAAAATGGGTTGATTGCTATACGGACGGTTGTCTAACACATAAAAGAACCACGTATTGCATCAGTTGAACTTTGACCCTGGCGCAAGGTTACGGCGGGTCGAATAGCTTTAATACTGAAAAACATACCTGTTTTCCCACCAGATTGATAATTTCTAGCGTATGAATTCCTATGCCTCTCGAATTTACAAAAATAAGCGCTGCCCTTCTCCAACATACGTGTTGTCTTGCCGGAGTTGTAACACACACGTGCTGTCTTGCAGTCTCCGTGGCCCTAAGCCAGTCTCCTTGTATTAATGGCCTCTCAACCTTTATTTATATAATGATTGGCCGACCAAAAAACATGATCTTGTTAAGAAAAAGGCATCATTCAAATCTCAAGTTAAAAAAAGTATTCTACGAAACTAAAAAAAATAGCTTTTGAATAATTCTGCCTCGAGAGGCGGGAAAAACTATGCTTGAGCTTCGAAGAAGCATGCTGCTTCTGTAAGCATGAAGTATCTGTACGATTATTGGACCTTGGAAAAGAAGATTTGAAAACCTCAAAATACGCCGTGATTTTGTGATGGAAAAACAAAGCGAGGGCTTTCCCATCAGTCAATAAGATTTAATGAAAAGACTGTTGAAGTTTCAAGGGAATTAAGATTGCAGTCCGTGCTTTTCAAGTAAGCCTCGGTTGGTGTAGAAGGATATTGCGTAGAAAAATGACTTTTTCTTATTTGACGAATTTAAGAACAGCGTCTTCCACGTAATTATGCAGAGAAGTTATTTCATAAACTTGCGTAAAAAGCACGGCTACTGTCTTGGACAGATGGGAACTACCGATAAAACTTCAGTTTGTTTAGATATGTCAGCAAACATCACCATAATTACTGAAGGCGCTAAATCACTGTCGTGCAGAATTAGTTACACGGGAGATGAGGAAACTATGAACACCCTAATGGCTGCCGCCATAACCGAAGGGCGAACACTGACCACTTATGTAATTCTAAGGCGTGAAGCAAAATCAAAGGAAAAACTATCATGATGGGTGTGCGGGAAAAGGTACGGATGAATGGTGAACCCATGCACGATAAACTAAATATAACATGAGTTAAGTGCCCGGATCCATTACTAAGTAAAAGGGGAGAGCTCGTACTTGGTGCTTCCATGGGTAACCTGAAAAAAAATGCGAACGATAGCGTGGCTGAAATGCGTGAATGCCTAGTTATTATTCTCGAAGCAATGACTTTCCAATCAGTTAGTATAAGTCTCCTCTGACATAATTTTTTCAATTACCAAAAAAATTGCAAGGTCGAGATGTGATAAAACGCCTCTCAAAGATAAAGAAACCGTCGGTTTCTGTATTAGGGAAGGAGGACAAAACAGCATGGGACTTCATCACCACAGCGTATTGTGCATGGATTTGATAAATGCTGTGCATCCAACGGATAGCCGCGAAGACGATGTTTTTTTCGGATGAAGAAAGTGCCGCCAGTGAATGGAGTATAAACCGTGGAAAGGGAAGGTGCGACCCCTTGCGTGTCTGCTCCATTCCCCACGTGTACCCCTATCGCACCAATACATCATCTTTCCGAGTCGGAAAGTGGAATGCTGTGCGCCATGCGCTTTTAAAGGCTTGAAGGAGTCTCGTAACCACAGTGTGGAAATGGACGCACTCATGATCCGTGAGACGTATTTCCTCATTGTATACCAACATTTGGTCGGATGATTTAGAAATCTAAAACTGGAGCATTAGGTTGCTGCTTCTGTCACTGCCGCCCGACGGCCTTTCTTCGTAACTGATGCATATACCCATTTAGGTTATATAATGCGGCGTAAAAATAACAAAAGATATTTCAAAATCGTGTAATTTTAATAATTATCAAAATACGCGTTGTACCCATAAAATCTGTGGAAATCTCGTAAACATTCGCGTTATCGCAAAGGTGAAAAATGCAGGCCCCTATTAATTACGATGCCTCAAGGCAGAACCCAGTTTTTCACAAAAAACGCTGTTTTTCTAAATTTTCCGGACATCGGATCTAATTTGTCATCTCTTCAGTCATTACCGTCATATTACATGTACACACTTTTGTATCTTTACCAAACGCCTTAACATAAGGTAATCAACCTTTACCAGTCAGATCAACTTTGGGTTAAGGGTCCTCACGAAAAAAAATATTTTTCCTTGAGCTCAATCACTGCAAAAAGAGATTGCACCAGGAGTTGGGTTTCCATTACTGCGGACTCGAGAAGGAAAAATGCACGCAACTATCGCCGAAAGTTCCTCTCAAGCAAGTGAAAAATAAGGGCTTTTTCAGGGGAGGAAGTGTGACAAGATATAACGACAGTGACTTATTTGATGATCAATAACTGTTATCTTCATTTCGGTTCCCAGAAAATATCAGTTTCGTCATGTGTATAGCGTCAAAATCAACACACAACATATACGGAGAAATGGAGAATTTATCAACTCAGAAATACCCATAGAGCGAAAAATTAAGCGAAATGAAGTCAGTTATAGACGACTTGCTCGATTAATTTTACCTCAATGCACTTTACTTGCTGGTATTCGGGTAAATCCTAGTCTATTTGCTTTCACATGGTAATGGTTACTCACGGTACGCCTTAACGGACAATAGTTGTGAGAAGAAATCCTATAGGGATCAAAATGCAGAGTTAATTTGAAGGCAATAATTAGCTTTTATGTAAATAGTTAAAATGGGGAGATAGGGAAATTAATGCAATAAAAAAAACATGGCGAAATGGTGTGGGTTGAATGTAACGTCCGGGACTGTAGGAGGGAGTACTTAGAATAATTATACAATGATGATGCAGACGGTGAAGGTCGCCAATTTGGATGCGGGAATGTCGATAGGGAATTGGAAATAAGTGAGAATGAGGTCGCGACGGCAGTTGTAATATTGACAAATGGAAAGGTCATAAGCATATGAGGGTAGCCATTGATATGGTTGAAGTTACTCATTAATCGTAATAGCAAATTGTTAAATTATGTTAGAAAACTTACGTTATACCAACAGATTGAAAAATTCCATAATAGGTCTTCTCACTTAGGGAAGATTGGGAAGAGTTACAGGGCAATTAGTCTATAAAGTATTCCGGGAAAAATGTTCGGTATAATATCAATCGAAAGGGTGTGGAAGATAACAGCCGACAGAATCTGAAGTGCATGGTGTGGTTTTATGCTTGGAAGGGGACGTTCGGTTCAGCTATCTGAACTTCATAAAATACTAGAAAAACGTATGGTTGTACGAAAGGAAGTATATTGTGCATTTGTGGATTTTGAGAAGACGTATGACAGGGTGTATTTTGGACGGTTTTCAGTGACGATGGGATGCGAATGAGCAGTTACGGAGTACTGTGAAGGGGTTGGATGAAAATAGCCGAGTGCGAGAGTGAATGGGGACTCGAGTGACTCGTTTGAAATAAAAGGGCGCGTAATTTTTCCGAAGCTGCTCAATTTTTTATGAATAAATGTGTGAGCTGCGCATGTAGTAATAATGTCGGTGTGATGTAGTAGGGGTAAATTTGTGAATTCCATTTATTCGTCGATGATGCTTTGTTGCTGTCTGAGAGCCTACAGGGATGACAAGGGCTCCTGGATAACTTCTGTGAAGCAACGGAGAGAATGTATCTGAGGGTAAATGCATCGAAGTCCGAAGTAGATGTTTCTGATATCGGGAATGGAAAGAATGATCGTTTGATGAGGGTAAATGATGCTATAATTCAACTATTTGATGATTTTGTGTAGGGTAAAAAAATAATATCGCAAGAATAAAAATAGGAAAAGAGCATCAGATGAATGTACAATCAAGAAGGGTTTAAAACAGGGTTGCTGCACCTCCCCCACATTATTCAAGATATAGTTGGAACAAACCCTCAGACAATGGAAAAGAAAATGGAAAGGAATGGGTATCCCTTTGAATAGTACTGACACCTTGTATACATTGTGCTTTGCGGATGACCAGATGCTGATAGCCCAGGACCATAATGAATTTATCTTACAAGATACGTAAGCTAATTGAGGAATACAAGAAATGTGGCATGGAAATAAATATCTACACGGCTCGGAATATGTGCATTGGAGGAGCACAAGAGAACATAAAGCAAGGAGATGGACAAGAGATACAATACGGCCAAGAATACAACTACTTGGGTGCTAAATTAACTCAGAATGGAGCCTTGGATGATGCCATAAAAAAAACAGAAATTTACAAGGTAAAAGTGCAATATCGATGATGAATAGCATACTATGGGATCGAAATATATCTAAAACAAACAAAACAAGAATACCTATATAGCAAAATTATGTCTCTGTTAAGAAATATTATCACGCACGGGTGTGAGATATGGTAGATTAAGGAGAAAACAAAATAATTTTCACTGTTAGAGAGATGGATTACTGGAGACGAGCTGCAGGGATAACAAGTAAGGGAAGAATTACAAATGACACGATAAAAAAATAATGGGAGTTACACACACCATAGCCGATAACATTAAAATAAAAGAGCTGGTATGGCATGGTCACATGCAACGAATGTCAATGGAGAGACAACAAAAACAAATTGAAATGTGGAATCCACAGGATAGAAAAAAAAGAGGAAGACCCGGCGTAGTTGGAGAGAAGGGAAAGAGAATGCTATCAGAGTGAGGTCTGTGGATGAATAGAGAGAATAACGAATCGGATAATGTCGTAGAACATTTAAAAGCCGGAGGATTTGAAGGTGTACATTGGAGGAATGTCAGCGAAAGACGGAAGAATTTATACCTACAACCGTAAAGCTTTATGGCGGAAACTAGTGCAATTGAGTCAGTTTCCTGGGCCTTATTAAGCTCTTTTGACTATGCCTACATTGGAAGGAAACGGCGTAATATGTGTGTACGAACGTAGCTTAAACAACTGCCACAGAATTTCTGGTATAATTTCAGCAGATGGTGGCACTAGTCACAATGTCTCTTACTGTACAGGAAACAATTTTCCTACCCACCGGCGTTAAGTGGTAATGTCGAATCACACGATAAGACGGCCTCAGAATATGTGGAGGCCATACATTTTGTAGGATCCGTGTTCAGAATAACCATGGAAAAATTGCCGGCCTATTGTAATTTCTAGGACTTAAATACTTTTCATTGACTATAAAAAAACGTTTTCCCTTGGTGTCTTAAGTAAGGGCTCGTACTTATTCTCATTGTTAGTAAAGCGAATACTGAGAAGTTGCTGGGACGAAATAGTTAGTGAGAGATGATACTTCGCTAAAGTTGGACCAGTTAACTTGAACAGTTCGCTAAAGTTCGCCAGTTTACGATAAGAATATGGAAACCTTCAAATAAATATTTAATACGTGAAACAGATGAAATACAAAGAAAAACTGCACGCTTCATCAAAAAAATCAGAGAACGAAAAGACTGTGAGATCGCGGTGGAAGGAGCAAGTTGGGAGCTTATAGAGACTGACAACACCTGCTAGGCAATGATTACTTGCACAATTCAGATCGCGCGAGTTTCAGGGCGACACCGAGGATATCATTTTGGCCCCAAACAACATCTCTATAACGGACAGAAGCATAAAATAAGATAGATGCACTGCCGAATTGTTAGGCGTACGAATGCCTTCTTCTCACGTACCATTACTGACATACATGGAGCGAGACAGTAAGACACTCCGTTAGCATTGGTACCTCCCCTCAAATTTCGTCCTTGCCCTTTTCTGGTTCATTTTCCCTATTCCTTACCTTCATGGCCCATGTCCTAAGGGGTCATTCAAGTATTACTTCAGACTTTTTTGGGGGTGAGGGGTTGGGATCATCTTAAATTGTCTTATGTAGGGGGGACAGGGGGTCTGGAACCAATTTACTTAAGATTTTGTCCGTCTTGAAACATTGTATCGTTTTCGTATGAAATTTAGCAGTGATGTGAAGCATCCGCTCGTTAATGGCGTATTTTCCGTAATCTCACCGCTACACCAATTCTGTCACCTGACTGGCTAGCTACATTACCTACATTCTCAATGAATGCGGTACTCCAACACTGCATAATTATACGATATCCAGTGCTCAAAGCTGTACAATGGCTTCTATGGAAAGATGAACCTACAGAAAGCGACCATTTAACGAAGAGCAGATACAAATAACTAACGTCTTACTTAAGACGGAGAGAGAGGGAGGGGAGTGGGAAAATCTTACAGTGTCTTACATAGGGGAAGGGGGGGTGAAAAATGGCATAAATCGTCTTACGTAATACTTGAATGGCCCCTAATACCTTGAGTAAAACGCCCTTGCGGCGGATGGAGGCTTATTGTGTAGACGTAGATGCTTGTATCAGATCGCTGTCTCATCCATGGCGTGACATATATGTTAACAGTGGGGCGAATAATATGAACCATACATTCATTGAAAATCTACCAGAAATTTCGTCAGCTAGTCCACAAATGATTCATGGTGTTAGCTCAAATCACTAGCGTTAATTAGAGCAAAATTAGCGGAAGCCACGACTTTCCACCAACCTTGGACTGCTCGTTTCCAGTACACTTCCGCCCAGCGCATGTGCTAAGTGCTATTGGAGTCACTATTGAAAGTAATTATGCAAAATCTGTCCTGTTATGTGTGATGCACTTAGGTTTTTAGGTGCCCCAATGCTCTGGTCATATATCACCGTCTGAAACCGTTATCCCAAGACAAACACGACATGTACCGCGACCTTTGGATTGTCGGAACGGCGCGTTACCAACCAGGATAGCACGCTTGGCGCTACGCTCTCACTGTCAGTTACGGAAATACTCGATAGTATGGAAATGTAATCACCACTCCTTTCACAAATTGGAGATCATGGATCATTACTTCAAAGCGATTTCCTCACATGATGAATACGAATGGCAAAGAAGAAAAAAATATCCTTCCGGATTTGCGTCCCACTGAGTCACGGCGGGAAGCTCGGACGGGAACGAGCCACCTGCCGATCGTCGAAGTTCGTGGCAACGCATCGTAGTGTAGTGCCCAAATCGTCCCCGAATGTTTTGGCCCCGAGCTGCAAGTGGGTGGTAATGGGTGCGGCATGATATTAGCAGTCGAAGCACCTTGAACCGAAGTAACTACTCCTGGAATCAGAAAGGAGGGAACATTGACTGGAAGCAGTGAATGCCAATGTCAGGGTCAGGGCTCTCAAGATGTCATCCTGATGACAAACAAACACTGCCGCGCAGCAAGGGAACCTCAGAACTGCGCTTCTATCTCCGAACAGGTTATACGTTCCCACGGCGGCCGAGCCTAGAAAACGCCACTGCGGGGAAATATCTTCCGTAGTCCTCGGCGTGTGCCACGCCCCCGCTGAGTGACCCAATGAAGGTTGCGCGCGCCGCCGTAAACAACGGGAGCTCTTGGCCCGTTTACAATGCCTCAACGGCATGCACGAACTACGCTTATGCATGTCGAAGCACATGAAGCACGACACTCATAACCACCGAATAAGGCTGCAAAACAATTTGGGCCATTCAAAACAGTTTCGTGATCGAGCAAAGTATTCAAAGATCACGCAGGATCGGCACGGCAAATACGTCATCGATAGAATCACGGCTTTTAGTGCCCACTCGGGTCCCGCGGTAGGATCACTTACCCCAGACAGTCGTGTAAAGCCGAGCCGAAGCGAATATGAGGTAGAATCCGTAGACGCAGCCGCAATGGATGAGCACCTGGACGCACAAGTCCGGCCACTTGAAACTCGCCCGGAAGGGCCGAGCACACGAGACACCACCGGCGTCGTCCCGCGTCATCGCGTCACCACCCTGCCGCCACTCGCCTCCTCGCTGCCGCGGGGGCCCACCTGATGCGTCCAACATTGGAGGAGGGATAAACAGCCGGTCCAACTGAGCGCAGTGAACGCGGAACAACGAATATGGTCGAATACCACTGACTGCGCCGCACCCGCTTCAACACTCTCACGCACCAATCAAATGCACGCGCTCTCGTCTCTGCAGGAAGGAAGCGCCCTCTCTTTCACTCTCCGACACTCGTCGCTCCCCTCCCCCCCCCCCTCCCCACACTGCCCGCGACCAAACTCGTCGACCCCCCTCCCTCCCCCCGCGCGCCGGTATAAAGCGGTATAGAGAAGACACCGCTGCCCTCCCCCCCTCTCGACCCCCTCCCTCCCGCCCCCCGCAGCGGCACTCCCTCCTTCGCTCTTCCTGAAAACCCGTGGAAATAAAAATTAAAAAAAAAGAGGAGCGTTCCTCGGCGGGCGGCTAGCGCTTATCTCCCGCCTCCTTGTTTACCGCCCCCGCCTCTTGAATCCTCCGAGGCGGAGAAAAAGTTTCGTGGCCGTCATTTCCGACGCGGCCGTTCGTTTCGTTGTTCCCCTCTCCTTCCGAGGACGGGCGGGCACGGCGGCGGATGTGACGCAACATTCGCCTCTCCGGTCAGTGTGCCGCGTTCCGCCCGTGGAGTTATGGCAGCCGCCGTGGGTGTGACGGCCCAACCAAACTTCCCTTTACACCTGCTGGATGCATCTACTTCTTTGGATCGGAGGAAAAAGTGCATAGTATTGCTCTAATCTTTTCGTATTACTTCCGTCCCTCCTTAATTTTTATCTAGGCCGGGAGCTCTTTCAGTTTCCGGCTCCGGCCGAGCATTCAAGAAACAGAGAGATTCGGGCAAATTTTGATCAATTAGGCAGTCGTTCCAGCGTATGCTAATGAAATAACTTAATGGCCATTTATACATTCATGGACCGAGAAGTTCAAATACTTATCGCACAAACGAGGTATTTTGCGTAAAAAGCACTGTTCTATCACTTCATCGTGGAAAGCCTTTTACACTTCTGACCTCGCTGAGAAAGCGTGTAGCTATGTAAAATAACGGAAGGAATATGATACACATGGAAAATGCGGATAATTAATAGCTTATAATGTTTATTTAAAAATTCAATGAAATTAGTTATGTTTTATAAATTTAATTCAAATAAAAAATTCATTCAGATTCACAAAGATAGTAATAGCACACAGCAAAGGAGCAGATAATAACGTACAGCGCAACTCACAGAATTAGAATTCCCAAGAACTGAATGGCTCAAGACAAGTAAACATTGAGATTAGCAGCCCTGGTAAACTTACAAAAACACAACTCAATGGTCCATTAAAGTTTAGTCTAGTCCATTAAATTTTTTGTTACAATTGGAAAGACAGCGTAGTTGTTTTATAATTAGATGCATTATGAACCCCCGACTCGATGGAATATAATGCCCACAAATTGTTTTGCATCAATATTCAGGTGGCTTACAGAAAATCGTGAATAAGTAATTTTCATCTACATCTACAAAATACCCTGCAAGCCACCTCAGGGGTGTGTGGCAGGGGGTGAGTATTCACCAACATGCTTTTCACTATACCCTAAAGTTAGTGTAACTTAGTGTTAGTGTTATTTTCTCTCCTAGGAACCACTACTGTAGTTACGCCGCAAGATTTTAATGTGCGATTACGCGCACAAGATTTTATAATGCGCGTCTCATCTCTGTATTGAAATTCTTTTCAACCTACGTTTTATTGCTATTATTAAAAGCGACGACCGAGATTATCGAAACTCAGGGCATCCGTTTTACAAATTTACTTGACGAGCTCGAAATCTGTCTTCCCTATATCCATCCCGAGAATTAACGAAATACCCTTCGTGGAGTATTCCTCTTTCAGAATGCTGATATATAACGAAGCATTCCAAATCATATAAACTGAAACTCAGACAACTATATTCTCAGTACATTCTCACTACTCGAGCAGTGAGTTTACATGTCCCGATGGATCCTAAAATGACCAACTGTGGGTGTTCACATGTAACATAGGGTGGCAAAATTGCAAAATTTAGGGTACATTCCCAATGCAGTATTTATACAGCCGAGTTACTGGTGATTAAGGTTGCCCGTGAATACCCATTTGTTAGGATTCTTTAAGTTCCCTGCGAGCAGGTGCCACATTCTCGATAGTTATCTAGAGATACACGGTATTTTAACTATCATGAAACTCAAGGGAACCTGGATTACATTTAAGCGGGTTCCAGGTTATGTAGTCATTGTTGGAAACGAACAAGTTACCTCGGCAGCAGAAGGAACCCTCCGCAAACAAGAGGTTAACTTAGTTTTGTAATTATTCACGAAGACGCAAAAGGTAAATGAAAGGGAATACTATTAAAGAAATGGCAAACGTCATGGGTGGAAACAGCAAATGCAAGCACATTGTTGGACATTCCAGCAGTTGGAAGTCATCGATCAGGAATCGTCGGCGCGGAAAAATGATGCTCTCGAAGATGAAGTTAGGTACGATGCCTTTTCTCACTGCTTCCTATTTACACCTGTTAAACATGTGTCCACCTCTCTGTAATGATTCTGAACGGCAAGGCGTGTATTTCACACACGCCTTGCCGTTCAGCATCTGCTGGTGAACTGCCATTAGCGTGACGATTAAAAAAGCCCGAATTAATGTCTCAAGAGTTTTCTTCAGCCTATTTTAAGCAATGACCATTCACGAATCGAGTACATAATTACATTACTTTACGGATGGGAATCTTCTCTCACTGCTCTACCTTTTTTGTATTAATTATACATCTATTTTATGCACATGTAATTCGTATTAGCTATTAGACAGCAACTAACTTACTGAGGGTGCGAAATTACCTCAGAAGTCTAGGAACCTGAATAAATCGAAAATACCTACCAAAAGCGGTCAACTAAGTTATTTTTGTTTTGTAGGAAATTAATGCACTATTTTTTTAAATTTTCACCAAAGGAGGAGACTGTTTAGGCGACATTGGGCAATAAGTTTTAGGTTTTGCACTATGTACTTATCACATCTCTCCCCTGTCCTCATGATTTTTGATTAAGGAAAATCTCCGATATTAGTCTCCTTTCCCTCCATTTTACATAATATTTTCTCAACCATAGCATCAGTCTGTTCCACTTAACCCTGCCAAAAGCCTTACCCAAATCATTAAAACTACACTCCCATTTATAATTTTCTCATTGTTTCCCTCGCCAATAATTCTCAGCAGGCCTATTGCGTCCCTTGTCCCGATCCCCCTTCTAAATCCGCATTGTCCCTGCCCAATCGCAAAATTTCATTTACAACACAGTCTTCAATTAATTTCACTCGACAATATTTTTGCGGCATGGGATATCTACCTTATAGTTCTGTGTTCTCCTCACTTCTTTGTATTTATCACTTTTGTGATAGGTATCATCATAATTTCTCCTTAGCCTTTAAGCCATTATATATCACAACTGGCCGCTGTCCCAATTTTTAGCCCCACCACGGCTATTTCTATTAAATTTTATAATATATTACATCCCTGCTGGAATACATTACGCTATTCTCATCCTTCAGTACCAGATCTTCTTTCTTAGGTGTCTTCTTCTCCTCGTTCAACCATTCCAGATATTCCCTTCATTTCTTCATCACCTCCAGTGACGCAGGATGAATTTTTGATCTGGTGGGAGAGGAAGGGGGGGATAATCGGGCCTAACCACCCACTCCAGAGATGTGACACACATAGTTTGAGCAGGGTAGAGAGGGTTATGGATTTGTATGTCGTCATAAATCACGACAAAGGTCACCATTACTAATATTTATTAGCACTCACTGAAACATTTTTTGTTACTATGGTCATTTTACACAAAGCCAAAGGCATTGCTATGAAATTTTTATGCTCCTGCCTTGCAATTTTTGATTTTTACAGAGGGGGCAAATGATTCCCCCCCCTACCGGTCCTCCGGCTGTTGGACAATGCCCCCCTATTCCTGCACCACTGACCGCCTCCTCGTTTCTATCTCAAGATTACTTCTCCCTCTGCCCTCCTTATATATCAGTTCCGTTTCCTTCGTATTCATAAGTTCAAATTTTCTTCTTCAAGTTATTTTTCCATTCCAGTGCATATTTTCCCCACCCATTCTTTGGGTCTCATTGGGACCCATTGGATCTCATCTGTTTCTCTCCGGAGCTCACTGTAATTCTTTCTTACCTTCTATTATTACATTATTCTAAATTCTTCTTCCTCCATCTAATAGAGCAATTCTTGTTTTATCCATTCCTTTCTTTTTTGTCCTTTATTACTTCTTTTTTTTCTTTGATGCTTCTTTTTTACTTCCTCTAAACACGTTTTCATCTCCCACTAAAGGGCCCATCTCCTTCCTCAGTTTTAGATTTATTTACTCAGGTAATGGAAAATGTATTTTTTTGAAACTAGTACTACTCAGCTCTAGTTATATCCTGTAGCTCACCTGCTTCCATTTGTTCCATTTCCCCTCTTCCATGTTTTTTTAGTTTTAGATACAGTTATGAGATGATTAGGTTACGATCCAAGCGCTAGGATAATTTTTGCACTTTTTACGCTATTATTGAGTGTCTATTGTATCATTATATAATCTATTTTATATCCTTTCCCACCAAATTGAGGTTTCCGATCATAGCTTCTCCTTTTATGAGTTTCAAGGAGTGTGTCCAACTACTATGTCATTTTCCTTAAAGACAATAATCGTCCTTTGTCTTTTTTCCTTCCTGTTCCCCAACTCTAATTTACCGACCATTTTACCTCCATTACCTTCCCCTACGATAGCGTTCTAGTCTATCATTACTACTACATACGTAGGGCGGATCAATTTTCACTCTTTTTTTAATTTCGCAACGTCTAAGGGGGGAAGATTGGTTTTTGGATGCTATTTTACTATGCAAAATGTCACCAAAATCAAGGTAACCCTGCCTGTCTGTACACTCTAGGCTTTTAGGCTTAACATAGTGGAAATATTTAGCATCCATACTAAATTATATACTTTGTATTTTATGCAGCTTTTATCAGCGGTACAACATAACATTTCTCCCTAAAATTTCTGGAACTTATGATAATAATTTACATAGCCGCGAGCAATGGGTACAACCCCAAACTAGTGCACAGAATTCTACGAAAAAAAAAACAGAAAACAATAGCCATTAAAAATATTTACTCCTCTCAGCCCGTAGAACAAAAAAGACTTCAAGTGGTGCTCTCTCCCATTCCTGGGAGATATATAAGATTTCCAATCGCCTGCCTACCGTACTTAAAACAGCCTTTTACCCACCATTAACCCTTTCCAAGCTCTTAGTTAATGGCAAAGACTAGCAAGAAAGACTTTTCAAGTCAGGACTATACAAACTTAATTGCAATAGCAGTACTTCGGCGTGATGGAAATAAGTTTTTTAACTTCTCCAGAATGTCTTCAGCATCCTTTGATGAACTTCACGAGAAGCTGACAAATGAAATCCAACACCAGAATACTACAATGAGAAATTGTATTCCATCACAAGAAAGACTTTCTCTTGCATTAAGGTAAGTAAAAAGAACAAAAAAACTACCTGATAGTTTTTAAATCGAATTGTGGTAAGATAAAATCAAAAAGGCGTGCATTTAATTAAATTATTTTATTACAAAACAAAGGTCTTCATCATAATAATAATCTAATCTTATAGTCTAATCTTCTAATCTAATATAATAATTATAATCTAATCTTCTTGTAAACAAATTAACATGGTTACCAAAATACAAATTAACTCTCTTTAAATTACGAAAAATCAAGTGTGTTATCTGTACACACAGATGTAGAGGGGGAAGGGCTCGCCGAAAGGTCATTGTCTGGAGTTGTGGTGGAAGAGTGGCCAAATTGCTGGTAGAACTCTGAAGTGGTCTGTTCTTGGTGGGTCACAGGTGGCTGTTTTTGCGAAGAGCATGGTTGCTGGATGTTTATATTTGAGTAATTGGGATTTTGTGGATTACGGAACTGATAGGTATGGGAAAATGGTTTTTGGAAGTTGTTATCTGAGGGGAATTGGTTTGAACATGACGGTTGAGGATGGGGAAACGGTTGAGGCTGTGGGAGGTGATAGTTCTGGAAGTTGTAGGGAGTGACTTGCAATGGTAGAGGTTGTGAATTTTTTCTTTTGCTATTGATTTTTGCAATAGCTCTAAGAACATCCATTTGGAATTCCAGAACTTCGCCATCATCAAATTTATTAAGGTGGGGTAGAAGTCCTTGGAAGAAAGACATGTGGGGACTGGGTGTTGGTTCTTCCAATGCTTTCAACATTTTTAACTCTATTTCATCTGGACGTCGGCGTTTTCTGGGGTTCGTAATGTTCTCTTTGCTTTCTCTGCGGTGAACTTGGCCTTCAATTTCTTCCGCTTCTTCATCATCAGCATCTCCGTCACCAACGACAACATCTTCCAAACTGTCTGCAATTCCCCTAGATTGATGCAGTTTATTAAGAAACTGCATTTGTTCAGCGTATATGTATTTTTTATTTTTGCAGCACCGGCTCCACTTTTCTTAGATTCTTTAAGCTTTCTCTTTGATTTCGAGAATGCATCAAGAAGATTGCCCCATCTCCTCGTTACTGCTTTTCCTGAAAAAATTAAGAACACAATACTAAAGCAAATACTATGATGACTTAAGGTCAACTATCAAGTATCGGGGGAGTTACCGGGTTACAGATTCTGGACCGAGGTTAAAAATGTTCACACGCTCCGAGGTTAGTACTAACTAAGAAGTAATTATATGTAACTATGGTTATGTTGGTTTTTAAAATGATTTTGTCAAAAATAATAATTTGGGCTATTCAAACTCGTAGATATATTTTTAAAAATTGTTAATATCTTCAGAACGGTCAAAGATATTTACCGAGGCAACATTGTAAATTCAACCGATTCAGGCGTGATGTAATGGAAGTTCGACCTATTGAAATAATAGGTAGTTGCACTTTGCCACAATTATTTTAATGCGTCGACGCGTTTCGGCTCACAGAGCCGAAGGAGTAGGTTAAAGAGTGAGTGAGGAAGGAATTTGACCATTTGTTTTCGGGAAAGGGATCTTGAGGAGAGGAGAGTGGGTGATAAAAACTAACTATATCCATAGTTGGTGATAATCACGAAATTAGCGTACACAGAAACCCCTGCTTTAGTGACACAATTATTCCTAGAGACTCATTTCACCCGACCTCCAAAAAACTATCCGCTTTTCTTTCAATATTTTACACATTCAAAATGAAGTACTAGCAACCTACAATGACAAGTGGCAGTCGGGTGTAGATATATGAAAGAATATAGAAAAGAGTTGAGGGGTGCATTTAAAACACTGCACCCTGTAAAAGTATTTACTAAACTGAAACAGCAATTTTTTTTCCAGATATCTTGCGAGTGGGTGCACCTTCACCGATCTACAGTACTACTTTAGAATTGGCATTTCTACTGCAAGAATAATAGTAAAAGAAGTATGCGAAGCTATTTGGTCAGTTATGAAGAGTGAATGCATATCTAAACTATCGAAAGATAAATTTGAATCCATCGCTTCTGATTTTGAAAAAATGCAACTTTCCCGCATTGCATAGGTGCTGTTTATGGCAAGCACATTCGCATAATTTGCCCAACAAGAAGTGGATCCAAGTATTTTAACTACAAAGACTATTACTCTGTAGTATTAATGGCAGTAGCGGATTCAAAATACCGTTTTGTGTATGTTAACGTTGGAAGCTATGGCAAAGATTGCGATCCCTCCATTTTTAAGCAATTTACTCTTTGGCAATCGGTATTGGCAAAAACATTACAATTACCAGAAGAAAAATGCCTACCGGGAACCGAATCACCGAAAGTTCCTTACTATTTTGTTGGAGATGAAGCATTTGGGCTTCACAGACATTTGATGCGGCCATACGGTGGAACACATTTAACACTACAAAAGAGGATATTCAATTATCGTTTATGTAGAGCTCGACGTTATGTCGAGTGTACTTTTGGAATTTTGACAAACAAATGGCGTATCTTCCACAGACCTATAAACGTAGATCCTGATTTTGCAGTTGATATTATAAAAGCGTGCATTGTTCTTCACAATTTTGTTCGTGACCGGGACGGTTATCTGTCAGAGGATACTACTACAATCACCGAACTTGAAGATTTGTCAAGAGAGCCCATAGCACGAGGTGGTCTTCAAGATAACAATGTTCGAAACATATTATGCAAATATTTTGTAACGCCTGTTGGTGCTGTTCCCTGGCAAATGAATAAGATATGAGTAATACTGAGGATAGATATATCAAACTGAAGGGAGTAATTTTTACCTTAATAATATTGGTTTTTGTTCATTTTTACACAAAAATTTTAAACGTCATTTTCTTTTAAAGTAAGCTATTTTTAAATAAAACCTATTACGGTATGTTATTATTACGATCATTATTGCAAAATACATGCCAAGAATTTTATAGGTGAAACATTAAGTTTAGCCCTAATGGTACAACTATACACAATGATTATACAATTTTTTGGAGAAATATTAACAATTTAATTAATAGTATCTGGCGTGATTTGGTGGAAACATTTAATCGTAGGAGTGGAAGGAATCAAAACTTTCCTGTTTCCACATGGTTTTTTATTCTTTCGGACCATAATTTTGTAACAAAGTAACATTTCCAAGGTAATGAGCACAGGGAAATTGAGCAGCATACATATACCATGGTCCGAAAGAATAAAACACCATGTGGAAACAGCAAAGTTTTAATTCCTTCAACTCCTACGTTTAACAATATTTAATTATAATAAATTAGCTTTAACATGAGCAAAGTTCCAACCAATGTTTCTATATCCATAAAACTGTATATCAAATACTATAGGCATGGTAATATAAGGTACTAATAAAGTATGAATACAAATAGTACTACTTACCGAATGCATTTTTTTCTTTAATTTCCATCTCCTCAAAATCCTCCTTCAATGTGCAGCAAACTTGTCTCCATGCCTCTATAGTTGCATTTCTGTCTTTAAATGTATCCAAAGTTTTGTCCCACAACACTGGTCTTGCTTCCACTAGCGAAATAAGCACATCATTGTCAAACACTATCTCTTCATCCATTGCAAACGTAAAAAGCAAATACGGATGTTCGCAATCGACTGTAGGCTGAGAAGACGCAGCGAGAACTGGAGGGAAACGGCCGGTCGGCCGGTAAAAATCCGGTGAGTGTTCAAGCTCCCATTTGGTCACGTTAGCCACTGTATAGCCGGCATCGGCCCGGCGCCGGTGGTCCACAGTGGCAATGGCCGGCTGCTAACCGACTTTTTATCAGTGCCGGGTCGTGGTTGGTCAGTGTGCAAGCTGCCATGGCCTCAAATGGTTCACTATTGGAATTTGGACGACCGATTTTTTACCGGCCGTTCAAAATCGGTGGGTGTGCAAGGGGCCTAACGGGCGGAGCATGAAAAGTGGGAACCGAGGTACGGGAGTGAGAGGTACGGACGGTGAAAGGGGAAGGCAATAAGAGGGGCGGTCGCTTGCCTCATCGATGACCTCGCAGGAAATTTTTGGGAAGTCAACCCGTCAAGTGCTGGCCGAATGGCGCCCGGGATGGGAGGTGGGAGTTTGAATGGTGGAAACTAAAATGAGGCCTCACTTCGCGACCTTGAGCGTCTTGACTGCAATTCGCCTCCTCAAACTTCCAAGTCATTCTAGGGGCCATTCTTTGTGCATGAGTTAAGTAGGATGTCGCTCATCTTCTGCATCATACTTTGAAATATTTCCATATTCTTCATAAGCATGCTGGAGAAGTTTGTCATCTCTTTTAGCATGGGGCTTACGTCATTGGCTGATTCGTCATGAACTCGACGTTGTTCCCCTATCCATTGTTCTTGATTTCATTCTGGTCGTTAGACGTGGGCTCACTCCTCGCTCCTGGGCCGAGTTTGAGTTCCGCCAATTATACCTATTCAATTTTTCTTCTCTCCCAGACATTATAGCTCGGGATTCTCGCTGGTCTAGATTCGTTTTTCTCAGTTTTTCTAGTGTTTCCGCTCTCGTTATTAATTCTAATGTTTTTATCCCTCCGTTCTTGTTTACTTCTCCCTTAGTTTTCTTGTATGTCAGATGTGCCTCTCTCTGAAAAATCTTATATAATCGTCTTATATTTGTACGGTACAATGGAAATTGAATTATTTAATAGTGCATTCAAATTTTCCAGGGATTTTGGGTGGAAATCTTTGCCCCTTTGGACGGTTATCACATCTTTTGACGGTCTTTGTGCTTTGGCGCGATCTGCTGAACTGATACGCACGGAAACCCTATGTAATTTAGTTCTTCCCTGATGATGATAAAAATCGATATCCGCGTCGAGCCCGTGTATGACATAGCGGACAACGCCATCTCCTTTTGGTGCCCAAGAGTATTTCTGAGCGCCACTACTTCCCAGGAAAGAGTTTACTTTGGCGTAATACTCCTTTGGTTTCAACTGAAGTCGTTATCCGTCGTGCAGTTTCTTGATTTGAAATGTCTCTTCTTTCACCATGATTCTTATTTTTCGGATAAATTCCGTTGCATTGAACATTCTGTGGATGACTATAGCTGGTGGCCATTTACTCCGTGGAGGCTCTTTTGCTTGTTTCCTCTAGTCCTTTTCTTCACCTGATACCTAGTCATGATTGACATCAGAGAGAACTCCGTACTTTTTTTGGGTTGGGACTACTACAAGAGCAGTGTCGACAGGGCTGTCCCGTTTAGTGATGGAAAAACCGATTTCGATTAAAATCAAAAATCGAGTTTTAATAGTCAAAGATCGAGGAAATCGAGATCGAGCCATGATCTTCGAGTTTCGATCCAAACTCGAATTTTCAACATCGATCTTGACCATTTCGTTTGATCTCAGCAGCGCGTAGGTGTCAGCTACCCTAATCCCGCGCGCTGAGCGCAGGCGAAGAGCATGGGGGGTGGGCAGCGGCGTACTGCCTGCAGGTCGAGTCATGTCTAGTGTCGAGTACGTCGGTCGGACCGAGTTGCCGGTACCATTGGCCCACGTAACAGCTGAGGTTTATACTGACAGCAATGTGTCCGTTAGCAAAGTAATCCCTCTGGTAGCCTATATGAAGGAGGTAAGCAATAATGAATTTGGAATCTCATTAAAAGTACGAAATATCATTTTTTTTTGTCTTAACAATTTTCATAACATTCGCAGACCACACGTCAGTTTGATGCAGTAACGCGGGTTGGCAAGCACGTGAAGAAAACCCTCACAGACGAGGTGGACAGAAAATTCGCTCGAGTCGAGACGCATCCTATTTACTCTTTAGCCACGTTGCTTGATCCGAGATTCAAAGCAGTTGTTTTGGAAGCTCGATTCACGCCAATGCTGCCAAGAGAAACCTGGGTTACTGAAGTCCAGCTCCAGCGTACTATCAGCATGAAAAGTTTTTCACAGATATACTCCACGCGCGAGGGTCCCTCCCTCCGGTGAGTGACGCACTGGGAGTCTCTTGCGCGTGGGAGTAAGTCTGTGAAAAAACTTTTCGGATGATAATACCTACTGTTTATTGCTGTTACTTCGTTTCACCCCCTGATTTTGAAGTAACATGAGATTCATTTTTATAGGTCATAAAATCCGAGATTTCATTAATGAAGCCCGTGCTGCTGCTGACCGAGATGCAATGGCAGGTGACGATCCTGGCCTCCTCCCCGACGACGCCTTTGAGCCTGATGACGACGAGGAACAATATCCGTGGGCGGCGCTTGACAAGCGCGTCCGCATGGCCAACGCCAACCAGGACCGCGTTGGGGGAATGCCAGTAGAAGTTAGGCAATACCTCAACAGGCCATCCGTCGATAGGAAAGTCAACCCCAATCCTTTGAAAGCCTGGGATGAGATAAAGGGTGAATACCCCAACACGTACCGTTTCGCGATCAGAGTGCTGAGTATGATTACGTCATCCGTCCCATGTGAAAGACTTTTCTGTAAGGCCGGTAAAATTGGAAAGGCACGCCCTAGATTATCAAGAAAGTATCTCAATCAGTTGATCTTTCTTAAAATTTTTAGTGAAGCCGAATGGTTTCAAGCGGTGATCCCCAAACTTGAATGTGCGTTAATTTGTAAATTCTTACCACTAATAATTCAAGAATGTATTCTAAGTAAATTTTTAGGGATTTTTTATACTATTCAAATATGTATTATGAGCGTTTTTCGAATGAATAATAAACATGTTTTTGTTCCAACAGTATTTTTTTCAATAAAGAACCGTCGATTTTTTCGATTAATCGATCTTTTGGTTTAAATTTCTATTTTTGTTGAAAAGTCGAGCTTTTCATTTTGATTAAAAATCGAATGCTCGAAAAATCGTCTCAAAAAGTGTCTCAAAGAGATTAGATCCCGCTGCTCCTGCTTTGTTTTCATTTTCAGGGAATGTTCTCTCAAGCCCTGTGTATTAAGTAAGTATTAAGCATATTAAGCATACAAGTATTAAGTAAGGCGTTTTTTACCACGTTTTAACCCTCCCCCCCCCACGTAAGACAACGTAAGATGTCACGAATCCTCCCCTCCCAATCAGACGTAAGTTATCAGACATTTTTGAAACCATGGACATAGATAGGAAACCATGGTGGATTATAAGTCAAAATCACGAACGTAGAATTAACGCAAAATGCGCAAAAACTAACCTCATCACGGATATCGATAACGGTTTTTGATAATTCGCGATTCGCTGTACGCAAATCTCACGAAACATGAGATCTTTAAAAATGCGACATCTCCAAACTAATGAACGCAACGAATTGGTAGCACGTTTTTCTGCAGTTTAGCATACATTCAGGCGTACCACCCTGATCCTAAGAAGTAAGATTTTTCCTCCTAAAATAATTTTAAAAAATGATAAGAATACGAGTTCAGAAGCGACTTATATCTTATGTAAGACTGTCTCGGGGACCCCTTCACCCCCTGCGTAAGACAACGTAAGAAAAACCCAATCCCCCTCCCCCAAAACGTCTTACGTAATACTTGAATGGCCCCTATAAATGCCTCGCGTTATTGCTATTGGAGGGGGTTGCTAAAACTCTCGTGGCTTGGCGGAGTAGTCAAGATCTGCCCATTGATTTGCTCATTCTCTTCCACATGTCGTGGTTTCTGTGATTACTTACTCAGTATTCTCACTTCTATCACCACGTTTACCAACCGATCTCAGATCGATCTGACCGGCTCAGCTCGGTATGGTAAACGGAACGGGCTGGCCAGATCGATCTGAGAAGTGAGCCGAGTCAGCCCGCTTTCCCTAACCGGACTGAGATCTCAGATCGATCTGAAGAGGTCGGAGCGTGGCGCTCTTCGTTCTTCATTTGGTTGCCAATGGAAAACAAAATATAATCGATATCATTTTCTGCGTGACTTGTTTTAGGAAGGGTAGGGAGAGAAGTGTGCGGCTGAAATAAGCAAGAAATTTCAAAATTATTCAGACTAATGAATTCAATATCGATATTTTCAGACCGTGTTGGCAAACTAGGGGATCTGCTTCAGCTCGCTTCTTAACTCTCAGATTGTTCTGAGTTCAGATCGATCTGAGATCGATTGGTAAACGTAGTGTATGGCCAATGGGGTCGGGGAAGCTGATGAAGAGCCAGCCCTCACGGACAAGCAGCCGATCCGACCGGTGGGTGATACGGGCACAGCTGGTCTTGCCCAAGCTCCTCCCTAGCCTACCACTTATTCCCTAATGAGTTTACCTGCCCTGTTTCCCTGGAAGTGCAAGGAGGCTCACTCCGAGGAGGTCCTCTTCTCAGAAGAGGTTGCCGAACGAGACGATCAGGGGTAATTCGCGATAACAGGCGCCGCTCGGGAGTGAGAAGGTGGGTTTAAGTTAGCCACCCTCACCCCAGAACGACCTGCTACCGCTCTGATGGTCGAGACTTTCCCAACAAAGCCACAGTGGCTTGAAGAGCCGCGACAGATTCAGTCAGTTACTTGAATTCGCCAAGTCAGGAGCCAGATTGGCAATTCGTGTCTAGATGCCCCCGTGATCAAAAACATCGAATCAATGCGGCCAAATCCGTGTTCGCGATGCGAAATGCGATCGTAAGAACATATGAGAACGTAAGAACATATTGCCCCCTGCCACACACCCCTGAGGTGGCTTGCAGGTTATTTTGTAGATGTAGATGAGAACATACATAAGAAAAATAACGAAAAAAGTCTTTTGATCAGAAATATTCAAAAATAAAGACTTAGTAGACAAATGTACCCACTTCACCGCCTGCCGGACTAATTGCCCAGACACTGTTTTTAAGAACAAATTTTGCTTCTACAACACTGACTACAAAGTGGTAGCAACGCAAGATGGCAGTTACGCAGGAGGCCCTTTTCAGCGGAATAGTCCATTTCCCTACGAACCCATGGCTCCACAGGGGGGAATTTGACAGTCTCTGCACACCCACTAGGCACTACGGAGGTTTCCAATTTCTCAAACCTTCAATGTCAGCTTCAAAATGCCAAATGCGGAGGTACGTGCAAGTATCGGTAAAGGGAAAGGACAGAAGGGAAGAGAGGGATTCGACGAGAGAGAGTGATACAGAGGGTCCAAACTACTTCGCGAAAAAGGAGGCACACACACGCAAAGCAAGTGGATAAAATTAGCCATCGCTAAGAATTTACGTAAGACGAGTCGAAACCGGACGGCAGGCAGTGGTGAGTCATCCCACTTCTCGAAGCGCTTTCGTTGGCAGCAACTGGAAAGGTTTTCTGACTAACCCTCCACACTAAACAACCTTCATCCCCCATTTCGCAGGAATTTGAAAGTTTCGTAGCCCATGTCCCAAAATCGTCCACAGCGCAGCGCCAGGAACTTTTGCCACAGCTAAACCATAGAATAATCTCTAAGACAAATCTGTTTTTCATGGCAAGTTATAATAAAAACGAGTTGATTTCTCCGGGCATACTGGCATGAGAATTCCAACATGGAAGAATATTCTTCCGCGGATCATGAAATGGGTGATAACATTTATTAATGTGCCCTTAGCACGTTTTACTGATCGGGGAACACCAGCGCACATATTGCCATTCGCAGGAATTTTGAGCATAACACAAAGCTGAAGCCAACAACAGCGAATCATATCCTTGTTGTTTAGTAATTTTTCTTTTCACGCTTACATTTTTTTTCACTGAAGCTACCAACGCTAGGAATGAAAATGTAGTATTTCATCAAACGTCTTATGTGATCTATATAATGTTTAAACATATATTCATTACAAGCATAGTTCTCTCAATTTCTTTACCCATTGACGGCATGAACGTAACTATGCAAGGTTAGTTAAGCAACTTTTGCGAACCTTGGTAACTACGTCTTCTCGTCCGCTGAAGATGGACCCAGAATGTCTGGTCCATATTTATATAAGTCTCCGTGAAAGAGAGTCGAGATGCCATTTGTTCCTCGTTTAGACGAGGCTTCCTGCTCGGTCTGTCTTGTCGATTTCCTCCTTCAATAACCCTACTTCTGTAGGTCCAATAACTGCAGCCATATCCCGTTTCCTGCTGCAGTGAGGCCAAACCACGTTTAGAGATAGGGTGCCCCTGCACGTAATCTCTAATGGCCAAGTCCTGGTCAGCAGTCGTGTGCATCGAGGTCTGCCGGTCCTTGGCCTGGAGCTCCAAAGCCCTGCTGCCACCGTTCCCACCATCTATCCTCTAACTGCTGGGGAAGTCTCCGCAAACGGAGCTCGTTCCATTTCAAGGGCTGGCTTAGCGATTACTGTTTGGAAAACACTACCTTCTACAAGAGTTGAGTCGGAAATAAAACAAATGAAGCCGCATAACTACTATTCGTGAAAATAATTCGAGAAATGAGAGAGAGAGAGAGACAATCCCTAAATCAGAACACTAATATTGATTCATATTCCACCTCTGTTAAAATATTCTAGCATTTCAAAATTAGAATAGAAAATAAAAATCAATACTCATTACCACAGAGTAATCATTAGGGACTCTCCTTGAGTTTCAATTTCCATGTTAACATTCGATAACCGACTTCAGATTAGCCTGGTAAATTAAGTCCTACCGAGTCATCCCTAAGGTTTGTGGTTCGAGTCCCTCAGTTGTCTTTTTCTAACTTATATGTTTATTAAGATGAGAGGACCAATTATACCTTTAATTTAATGCTTAGCTTCATAATGGTCTTTAACAATACATTTAGGTTTATGAATTTTAAGTGCATAGTAATTTATTTTATAATTAAAATAGGACTAGTTAGGTAAATCGATAGTAAAAATTGCGATTATTTATTCCAAATCCGTGGCGCTTATCTTCTTCGATAAAGTTTGCTGAACCTTTATGCAACTCGAAGGAAAAAAATGGACACACCAATCAGCGTTAGTGGTCTTAAATACGACCAATTTAGGCGTGGTTCATGTAGAGAGGTCAACTAGGCTTATTGTAGCTGAAAGTCTACTTAATGGAGCACATAAATGGCAATTTTCCACTAAAAAAATAGTACTTTTTTCAAATGGAAAATTGCCATTTCTGTGCTTCATTATGCTGAAATTCCACGATATCACGCCTGATTCTTCTCTTTTTGAAAGTCTACTTAGTCCGCTGATGGAGATTTAGGTAAAATTAACAGAATGCCGTCAGAAGATCTGCCTTAGATTTCGCCGCCATACCATCAGTCACTTCCTCCTAAATTCTAACTGGATGAGATCGATCAATGGAAGCTCGGAAACATGAATATAATGTTTCTGAAACTGCTTAGCGTCGGAACCGGAATAATTGTTACAGTGGATTTTTACAGACATCAATTTGATACTGGCTTTCAATGAGCCGGTGAGCATACTTAAAAAACTATTCATTCAGTAATCCTAAATGCAATACTGTCATGTTACATTCCCATAAATAGTAGATTCAGAAATAAAATTTCATCTTTTCGAACTCAGAAAAGCTGAAAATTAAGCGTTGAGCTTGCATGGGTATCGGCCGAATCACAAGGGCGAGCGGTGCAAGCCACGAAAATTCACCTTTGAATACGTACTTCTTTCAGACTTCTGAAGGGACTATTTTGGGCGCCCATTCGACGATCGCGCTCCCTCTCCTCCGTAAAACTATAATTCCTATGACATCTGTCGTATCCGCTCTTAGAACCATCAGTGTGTGCCAACATACATTTTGAGTCCACTGTGTGTCTACGAATGTATGACCGAGCTTGCAATTTGTATACATAAATCTTATACTGTCAAAACCTAGGCTATTTGCATTAAAGTTGGTGCTCAAAACATTACAACTAAATAATATTTTCTTAATTTACGTCAGCCCATATATCTGTATTTGTGAGGGTGACTACATTACCTCAAAGCAAAAGTCTATACTTAGTTTATTTCATTTATTTTAATATTAAGTAGGGCTTACTGGTTTTAGTCGTTATTAAAACTTTTACAAATGTAATCTGCAGCCTGGTGGCTCTTCTTTGAATGTTATCATTTTGAATTTTGCTGATAAAATAAAAATATTACAGAAAAATAGTATTTTCTGTATACTTGTATTTTTTTATTTCTTTCCAACCAATTTTCATTTTTTACAGCATTAAAGAAGAAATGAGTTTGAAATACTTGTGTAGGGTGCCGCGGGTTGATTGATGTGAAGATGCAGGTCTTCCGCGTTTTACACCGCGTTGGTCTATGTTTCCTTGGACGACAGTTTCGTCGGCGTTGTAGTCGGCTTCTTCTGGTCGATGAGGTGAAGGTGCAGCCATTCGTCGTCTTATATATCTCAAGCGTTAGACCCGACTCCTACGGGTGAGATATATAAGACGACGAATGGCTGTACCTTCACTTTACCGACCTGAAGAAGCCGTCAAGCCGACTGAAACGCCGCCGAAACTGTCGTCCGAGGAAACATGGACCAAGGTAGTGTAAAACCCGGAAGACCTGCATCTTCACAAGAATGACATTCTTTACATCGTTTGTTTACGTTTTTCAAATGTGATTAGAGAGATTTACTCAATAATTTATAACATCTACTAAATAATATAGCCGCACCAAACCTACGATCCAAGCGCTTCATTTCTTTTAATTTTCCGAGGGAGGTCCACCCGGACCGCCATTTCGTAGAGAGGTATTGCATACCCTCCAGGCGCCGCGGCCAGTAGTGAACCCCCAATACAACGAACTTTATCCGCCACTGCCTCACTGCACATGCGTCGGAAATTCTGACCATAACTATCTTCAGGAGGATAGATCAGAAGATAGAAGAATTCCTGTATGAAGACCAATTTGGTTTCAGGAGTAGTAGGGGAAAGAAATAAAGCTATTTTAGCCGAGAAACTTCCCATGCAGGGTTTTCCAATCAGCGTGGGATCCACTTACTCCCTTGTTCCTTATCATTCTTACTCCGTCTCGGTCTAAAACGCTCAACTAACGCAATACAGTGTAAACGGAAATAAAAGCAAAAAACAACGACGAACCGCAAAGCACAAGAATTGTATCAGGACTACGGCACAGAGTATATATACTCTGTGATTATGGCTTCACTTGGTCGAAGGGCACATGGGCGAGGGAGAGTCCTTGAATCACTTACCAATAGTTTGCTTGTGCCCTCGCTGAATCGGTTGTTCCCTTACTGACTTGGAGAATAGGTAGTAGCCGGTCAAAAAGTGTGCTCGGAGGGCGGAGACCTAGGGGATCGCGTTGGCATGGTGAATAGAGTACAGGCTTTCGATCCCGAGGGCTCTGGTTCGGATTCCGACAGTGACAGAGATTTTCAGAGGAATCACGATCCCTACTTGGGTATTTGTGGAGAGCACTTAAAGAGAAGTACTTCGTCCGTCAGATGGGACGCTAAACTGTGATTCTGTTGGCGCCTTTCGTTCAGAGTAGTCTCTCCCTAGTCAAGAGAAGAGTAGAACGCAGGGTTTCTATCTACCCTTCCTCTATTCCCTGCACAATCCTACTTTTACCGTCCATATCCACTACCCGCACTCGCGTCAATGACCTTACTCTGCCATTTTCGTTATTTTTTGGGTTACCTTTGAGAAACTTGAAAGTCCCGTACGTAAGGGGTGAAAGCATGCATAGGAAATATTTAAATGTATGAATTGTACATTCGCTGATTTTCGTTTAATTTTAGTTCCCTAGCTATGTGGTCATCTCTGAAAAGCGTTTTGAGCGAGGCCGAGGAGAAAGAGAAAGTTGGGCTCTGTTGCCATGGTGACGATAGTTGTGAGTCACCGACTCCCGCTGATCCCCTATAAAAGAGTCGCACTCATCTGCGGTGGAAGAGGCAGCCACAATGGAGGCTCAACAACATCGCTATTGAATGAATAAACAAGCAATTTTTTCATTAACATATTCTTTACGTAGTCTATTATCCAGTGTCTGCGGTTTTTAATTCCCATAGACACAATAGCAATAAAATAGCAATAAAAATCTGTTATTTATTTTCCTGTTACAACACTCTACTTAACGATTTCTCCATATAACAGATGCACCTTAACTTGAGTAAAACCTCATGCGTGTATGTTGCGCGATTATCTAGTGATATATCTAGTCCTGGTCTAACGTTACTTCCGGAGTGCCTCAAGGTAGCGTTCTTGGACCTTACCTCTTCAACCTATTCATTGATGATCTCGCCCCCCTCGTCCGTTCTTCCCAAGCCAATACCTTACTCTATGCTGATGACTGCAAACTATTTAAACGGATAAATAATGTCGCAGATTCTAATATGCTACAAGATGCCTTAATAAAGACCACAGATTGGTGCAGTCTCTGGAGGCTGAAATTGAACTTAAAAAAGTGCACCACAATGAAAATATCTACGAACAAAATTCCTATCCATTTTGATTATGTAATCGACTCCTTGCCTCTTAATCGTGTGTCATCCATGAAAGATCTTGGAATTATTGTGGACCACAAACTTCTGTTCTCTGAACACATTCATGCGATCAAATCAAAAGCCATGTCACTCTTAGGACTACTCTACCGGTTCACAGATATCACTAGTACTAAGGCACTCCAATCCTACTTCTCCTCCATAGTTCTTCCGGTGATCACCTATTGCTCCCCTATTTGGTCAATGTCTGCTCCCACTAATCTTGCCACCCTTAACAGCGTTACAACCTTTTTTGCAAAAATTGTAAAATATAGAAACCCAAATCTCCGCGAGACACCTACTAGCGCAGTTTTATCCTCTTTATCCCTCCCTAGCCTCTCCCGTCTCCGACTTCAATCAGATATAAAATTCATTTACAATGCCCTTAACTCCCACATCGACAGTCCTGATATTGTTTCCTTCCTCAACATCAGAGTTCCTTCCCGCCACACCCGTTCGACCTCCTTACTCCACATGCCTGCACCCAGACTATCAGTAATTAAGCGCTCTCTATTCCATAGACTTTCTTTTCTAATAAATTCTCTCCCGGGTGATATTGATCCGTTTTCTTTGACAGTTAAAAATTTTACTCACCTGGCATCAACATATTTAACGCATGAATGATTATATATCTGGATAAATGTTTGTTGTATCGTTTTTTGTTCTATTTAAAATTGTAACTATTAATTTATATATTAATTTTAGTTGTTATAAGTGCACTATAAATTGGCAGTCTTGCTGTATGTGTACCACTTTATTAAAATAAATAAAATAAAATAAATAAATATATATATGCGTTCGAAGTTAGGGTGACCACATCAAAATTTTCAAAAGCAGGACATTTGAAGGAAAAAGCAGGACATTTTGTAAAAAAGCCTGACAACACATTAAATTCCTTTTCATTTGCTTTTAACTTTTATATCATGTGGCCAAAATTTCAATAGAGACAATGAGTAAAAAAAATGTATCGCACTGAAAATCAGAAAATGTTTCATTTTTTATGTCCTTCATGAAACATTTTGCAACTTTGTTAATTCAAATTCAACATATTTTGTAAGTCAAACATTTTTTCCCGCCAAAATTGTCTAACAATGATTCTTTGAATTATTTAGTAATGCCTGTCTAATTTCAGTCATCCCTTTGATCTTTTTCCCACCCCTCGTGTTTTCACGTGACAAAATACACGCGTGCTATCGCGGGTTAAAATAATGATTCGTAAACTAGAGCAGGAAGCGGAGATTGATCTAAATGTCAGGCTCTGTTGCGAGCGTTGTGGCTGTTAACTGCGGGAAGCAGGACCAAAACGTATATTTTAACAAACAGCAAAATTCCCATTAAAGTGCATAGTTTTCATATAAAAGATAGAAACAAAATAATATTGTTGCCCTCGTATATTGTGTTATACGCTGTATTTCAGCATTTCACAATCTGGATTCATCGAAAAAAGCCGGCCGTACGCTCACATATGAATAAAAAAGCGGAAAATATCCGGCAAAATCAGGACGTGTGGTCACCCTATTCGAAGTACCAAGTGCTGACATTTTTCCGGCTGAAAAAACTGATTTTTTTTTTCAACTGAAGACACGTGAAAAATATCAAACTGTGATTTTAAAAGTTTCCCTACCCGTAACAGAACGTAAAATATGAATGATATTTAATGCAGTTCATTTTAATACGATGGATTTGTTGGTTATTGAGATAACGTCTCAAACAGGGATATTTCGACTTTTTTCATGGACGATAGCTGTCGGTCGCTTCCACAAGTTTGCAACCAACTAATGAATACTGATAAACTTTATAAGGTTTCAAATAAAAGTACTCGCAATAATTTTCTATATAAATGTTGGTTTAGTTATTCGTCCATAACATGATGCGCACGAAAACGGTTCTTGGTGGCATTATATGCATATATATTTGTCTTACCTTATTCCTTTCTTGAACTCACTGGGAAGGAGAACGCCGTGATAGCTTTGGCGCGGATTCGGGGGATCTGGGTGTGACTCCCAGTCCAGGGGTCTTATTCAGTAAGGACTCAACACGGTCGTACCTCGGAAAATCCGTGGATTCGAGGTCACAACCACGGACAAATCTCAACTATTGAATGGCCCTATTTGAAATTTTAGAGGCTGTGACGTCAAAATTTCGTCACTTTCGAGGCTCGGAAATTCCGAGAACATACAGAATAGGCCCCCAGGTAAATCATTTTTCACATTGTGAATTTCGCATATCCGTATGTCTCCTCGCAGGCGATTCCCGATTCAGTTGGTTCCAGCTCAACTGATTGACAGCAAATCGTTTTGAACATGAGCCAATAAAACAAACCAAAAACATTTAGAGTGCCGTAGTCAAAGCAGGCGTCGTTGACAGAGCCAATTGGTAACACTGGCATTTTACGCCATACCATGGATTCGTTTCACCCCACTCGACGTGGTATTCCCATGCCACTCGAGACCCGCCGCGCATTCAATGGTGGCGGGTAATGAGATCGTGGTGCACTCTAATAAGGAATGGGATTTTGAGTCGAGCGCGAGGCAGCGGTCCTCCCGGTTTCGAATTCCATCGGGTTGAATTAAGAGGTTAGCGCGTCTCTTATGAGATCAAGTGAAACGTTCAAGAGTTCTCTTCGGGATGCTCCTATCTTCCTCTGATTTGATGTCCGAACAACGGCTCGCAGTTGACTCGCCACCGCGGCGTCACGACCCGGTGTCATGCCGCGGTGTCCCGAGTCACTCCGTCGCGCCCGCTATGAAGCGAAGGCTGGCCATTTTGCTATTCCTTCGATCGTGAATCTCCCGTGAAATTTTAAGCAACTCGTTGCTGCTCGGCGATGACTTCCCACACATTCACAGTGACTTTAAGAAATTGTGCACCAACTGTTCTAGCTGGCATGGATGGATCTTCTGCTCACCGGGATCCGCACCGTTCCATGCTAATAAAAACAATATTTCGTGCACTATCCTGCTGGCTTCTTCTGGTGATAGAGAAGAAATCCCGAAAGGGTGTATCATCTGTCCAAATCAATCAGCAAGCATACATTTATACGTTTTACCTCATTTTTCTCACTTTCCGTAGGTCATCATTAGCGCTCCATTGCGATATTTGTATAAATTTTACTCTGCTGAGCAGATCTGCTGAAGCTAATCAAAGCAATGTTGTGGGACCTTATTATTAATCTTATTGCGTGCCCATCAAGGGATCAATACACCCGCTCACATTCATTTCGCCAGCGATAATTAATTTTAGTGTTATCTGGGAATAGAATAGTATGTTTTGAAGGCTTATCGTGAAACTTTTATGTTTGTTCACTATCCTTAAATGTGCAAAATTTCAGGATATTTGGGGGGATGGATTGAACTGATAAAAATCCTATATTACTTCCTTTTATTTCGTTTCATTCACTATCCACCCTCTCGGGGTATACTAAGCCAGCAAGAACATCCTGGCTATATTCTAAATTGCCTCCCATTAGCGTCGCAAGTGTTATCGGCCCTCTTCTACACCCAAACTGGTCGTCACCCTGGTCTGTCGCCTTGCTCTATTGCTTTTTATTTATTACCCATGAAACTACTTTTTCCGCGTGCAATATTAAATTTAATGTCCTATATTCTTCACGTGTTTGTCCTCACTTTCATTTAGCTCTTCTTTTCCTCTCTCCTTCCACTCTTCTTCAGCTCCTCACTAGCAAAATAAATCCCTACACACGCTCACTTAAAATGATTCACTTAAATGCTCAGAGTTTACCGGCTCATTATAATACTGGCGCTCATTACCCTCAAGCGATGATTTTCACATCATATCCCTGGCTGAAACTTGGCTAAAGCCTGCTATATCATCTAAAGTCGTTGAATTTCCATGTCACACTCCATACCGAAATGATGGTATTGGCAAAGGTGGTGGTGGCGTAGAAGTGTACATGAGGAACGACTTGAAATGTAAGACAATATATTAAATTAGATTAGATTAAATGGTAGGTGGAGTTCCTCCAAGGAGGAGCTAAGGCACTTAGACCTAATGGTCCATTGTGCCAACCACCATGTTTGTATTCACCCATAGAGTCCAGTCGCCCTGCTAAAGGATAACATGTCCTCTATGGGGATACCCCTGACTTCATCTAGTTCCAAATATGGAGAGCCCAGATGCCTAACTCTAGTCCTCATCAAAGCTGGGCACTTGCAGAGTACGTGCGATGTTGTTCCGTCCTCTTCCTCGCACCATCTACATTTCGCCGAGTCTGTGATTCTCAGGAGATGGAGGTGCCTCATAACCTGATAGTGTCCGGTGAGCAGTCCCACTATCGTACGAAGTTGCCTCCTGTCCCGTGATAGAAGCTTTCTTGCCATCCCCGGTCTGGGTCCTTCTATCAGGAGCTTGGCTTGCCTAAGCCCCTGTACATTCTGCCAGATCTTAGAGTGTTGAGCTAGGCTCCACTCTTTGATCTTAAAAATCCCTGAAGAGGGTGCGATTGGAATGAAAGGCTCTGGTCCAATTGGGTTCCTGTTCGAGCCCTCCTTTGCTAGTTCATCCGCTATCTCATTTCCGGTTATGCCTGTGTGGCCAGGGACCCAGAAAAGTTCTACATTGCTCTGTCTGCTGAGGGAGTCCAGTGCTTCCCGGCATTCCAGCAGCAGCCTTGATTTACACCACGGCGATGTGAGAGCTTTTAAAGCTGCTTGGCTGTCGGTGCATATGCGAATTGGTCTGCCTTTACGGCAGATATCCTTGGCAACATAGGCACAGGTCAGCAAAGCGAAGACCTCTGCCTGGAAGACTGTGGCGTGCTCCCCCAAAGGAATTGAGAGCTTTTTATCAGGTCGGCGGCAGTGAACCCCTGCTCCTGCTCTTCCTTCTTTTCTAGAGCCATCTGTAAACCAGACATATGCTCCATTGTCTTTGCCTCCTTCCTTGACCCACCATTCCCTCGTTGGAAAGTGGATTATGAAGAGAGGCGGTGTTTTGTTGAGCGCAACCGTCATGTCGTCTGTGCCAATTTCACAAATGGGGTTCGACTCCCTAAGTTCCGTCCATAGTTGTCTGTGAACAGAGAGGTTTCCTCTGTCACTCCATTGTCCCTGTCTCTTGAGACGATAGGCCGCCATCCTAGCTTGAGTCTCGACTTCCACGTAGAGTGGTGTGAGACTCAGTAGGGTTTCGAGGGCCAGCGTCGGGGTTGTCCTCATGGCTCCCGTGATACCCATACAGGCCATTCTTTGCAGGTGGTTGAGTTTATTCCTTGCAGTAATCTGCCTAGTCTTCTTCCACCAGACAATTGAGCAGTGTAGAAAGGCTGGCTTCACCACTGCAGTGTAAATCCATTTGATCGCTTTTGGCTGAAGTCCCCAGGTTTTGCCGAGGGCCCTCCTGCATATCCATAGGGAGGCACATGCTTTCTTGATTTTGACCCCAAGATGTTCTCCCCAGTTGAGTTTGGTGTCCAGAAGAACTCCAAGGTACTTGACCGTCCGGGATGGTTGTAAGATCCTGCCTTGCAGTGAAGGAGGATCAAATCCATCTCTCTTTCTCTTATTGGTGAACAATATGAGCTTAGTCTTATCAGGGTTCACCGTCAGCCCTGTGTCGTTGCACCATGTCATCGTCCTGTCTAGGGCCTTTTGCATGAGTCCGGAGACGGTATCAAGGTATTTGCCGGTGATGAGGATCGCCACATCATCTGCATACCCCTGAGTGTAGGCTCCGGTTTTATTTAGGCTCGTGATTAGCTCATCGATGACCAGGTTCCACAAGAGGGGAGATAATACCCCTCCCTGTGGACATCCTCTAGTCATGGCCACCTCCTTCGTGCTGTCCCTCAGGACAGCCTTGACAATTCTTTCTTCTAACATGTGTCTGATCCAGCTCACGATATGTGGGTGGACCCCATGTCTCCTGGCTGCGCAGCAGATTTGGTCGAAGGAAGTATTGCTGAAGGCTCCCTCTATATCGAGGAAAGTCCCCAAACCATACATCCCGTGTTCCAGTACTCCTTCAATCCTAGAAATTAGGTTGTGGAGCGCTGTTTCGACCGACTTTCCTTTTTGGTAGGCATGTTGAAACGGGTGTAGAGGATGGTCCTTTAACGGTCCCTCTCTTATATACCTGTCCACTATTTTCTCCAATGCTTTGAGCATGAAGGACATGAGGCTGATTCCTCTAAAGGAGCCAGCCTTGGTGTAGTCTGTCTTTCCTGGTTTTGGGATAAAAACTACTTTGGTGATCCTCCAGGTTTTTGGAACATATCCGTACGCCAGGCAGGATCGGAAAATTCTGACAATTGGTAGCAGTATTAATTCCTGTCCCTGTTGCAGAAGTGTCGGAAAGATACCATCTTCTCCAGCAGATTTGTATGGGCTAAAGCTTGTGATCGCCCATCTGGTAGCATGATATGTTACGATGCTGGAGGCCAATCTCCACTCCGTCCGAGCCGGACGGATGGGAAGCCTCCTATGGTGCATCTCCTCGCCCTCCAAGAAGCCTGGAAAGTGTGTCTCCAGCATGAGCTTTAATGATTCCTTGTCAGATGACGTGAAGTCACCCGAGGGAAGCAAAAGAGCCCCCACTCCTGATTCTGGGTCTTTTGAAATAACTTTATGGAATCTTGCCAATTGTGGAATGGCCTCCATGTTTCCGCAGAAGGCCTTCCAAGATTCTCGTTTTGAACGTTTGATTGTCGCCTTGAACTACCTATGCTGGGCAGCTTTGAAGTTGTCCCAGTCTTTAGGCATTGTGGTCCTCTTTGCTTTATTAAAGAGTTTCCTGGTCTCTCTGCGGAGATGCTCCAACTCGGTGCCCCACCAGGGCAGCTTGCCTCCCTCCTTCCTGCTCTTAATAGGGCAGCTTGCTTTGTAGGCTGAGATTATGCTGTCCTGTAGGTGTCCCACAGCATCGTCTATCTCGTCTACTTTCTTGAATTTGCATTGGGGTGCCTGTGATAGTAATCCTCCAAGCAGTTCTCTTTATCTCCTCCAGTCCGTGGATCTGGGATTCCTGTATGTGATTGGCCTATTGCTAACATTTGATAAAGTGAAGAGTATATGTCGGTGGTCAGACAATGTGACCTCACCTGACACTCCCCATTCTTTAATGCATTCCACCATTGAATTGGTGCAAAGCGTTAAATCTAGCTTTTATTCCCTTATGCTGTTCGAAAAGGTGGGCTGAGCGCCCCTATTGAGTATATGCATTTCCGTTGACATCAGATACTCCATCATGGCCTCCCCTCTGTTGTTTGTGTTGCTGCTACCCCACACTGTATGGTGTGAGTTAGCATCGCATCCAACAAGGAGGTCCCAATTTTTTACTCTGCAATAGCTTACCAGTCTCTCCAGTTCATCCGAAGGTGGTGAGCCTGGAGCGTCATATTGCAGGTAGGAAGAGCAGACGACCACTCTCCTCTCATTTCCACCGTCCCCAAGACTAAACACAACAGCTGCCTGGTCCCTGGTGATAAATTCTGGTAAATGCATAGCACTTAACCCATTAACATAGATACAAGCTCTAGGCCTATCGATTGTGGTACAAAAGAATAATTTACCCATTTTCGTGTTTAAACCTCTGACTCGACCCCGGAAGGCCCAGGGTTCCTGAATCAGTGCAGTTTTGACCTTACCTTCTGATAGGATCCTTTGCAGGATCCCAGAGGCAGCCTTGCTGTGCTGAATGTTAGCCTGGAGACAGTGAATACCTGTCATTCAGACTAACTCCTTATCCTCTGCGACCCCCTCCGCTCCAGGGGTCATTGGGGGCTTCTCTGGTCCCCCCGACCGGCCAAGGAAGGTCACCTCTGCCTTCTGCATCCCCACATTAGGTTTGAAGTTGGGGCTTGCCATGAAGGCCGCCGATGCTTCGTCGACTCCCAGGACAAATCTTGTCCCTTGTTCGACAGCGCATCTCTCGTATGGCCTCCATAAGGTGGTCTGGAGCCCCGGGTTAGCACTCTTCAGCCTCTCCAAAAGGGTTTTGGTGTCGGGTCTACTCGGTCCCGGAACCCACACCATCATCCTTCTTCTTTTGATAAGGCTGTCGGCATCGACAACCTTAACTTCGGTTCCCTCGAAGGGCCCAATGATATTCACAGCTCTCTCGAGCCAAGAGGCCGAGTACTCATTGGCGCAGGCGAACTCCACTGCGCCATTCAAAAACCTGTTGGCTTCGAAGAGTGGGACCTACTGGTCAGCTGGTGCTGTGTCTCACAGCTCCTCTAACTTGGATACGGCCAACTGGTGCCAGTTTTCTTTCATCATCACCTCGGGGTAATTAACTGGCACAATCGCCATCCTTTTTGTATCTCTTGTGATTTGAGCATATGTGGGCGCAGTTCTGGCCCTTTTTAAGTCCTGTGAGGCATTAGGCGTGTCCCCTGGGGTCCTGTCCCTTTTCAGGGAGGAGTGGTCTCTGCGGTGTCCACACCCCGCCCAGTGGTTCCGCCGGTGGGCTTGCCACCGGCAGTTCCTCCTAAGGCAGGAGGGTGAGCAGGGCCTCCTGCAGCTCTTTCGGTGCGTCTCACCTTACGTCTCCACCTTTTGGTTGCGCCGCTTGGTTTTGAAGTCCCCGTAGAAAGGTCCTTCAGTCTCCCTGCAATATTCTTCAGAGTAGCATTAGAGGCTCCTAAATCTGACTCCATCTCCTTACTAGATTCAGGTGCCTTGATTGTAGATTCAGACGAGTCTGATGACGAGTTGCCGTCCTTACTAGATATAGAAGGGTGGCTTAGGGGAATAGGGTTCCCCGAAGGGGCCCACAGGGTTGAGGTAGAGGAGGGGCGACCACTGGAATCCCCATCAGGTCTCACCAACAGTCCCTCCTCCATAGTAAAGGAAAACGGACTGCAAGAGTCCTTGGGTGGAGTCCGCTTTTCAGCGGGCTCCGAGGTTTTTTTGTTTTTGAAAGGTTCCATAGAGTTCCCACGAGTAGCTAGGGAAATAGGGGGGTCCGCCCATGCAGAGCCCCGCATGCATAGGTAAGGCTAAATAAAACCGGAGGTCGCCCTGTATCCGGAGTCTCACCTGTTAGTGACTTCTTACCCTCCGCCCCGCGGATGCGGTCACCATTGGCACAGGGACACCATTGGCCATACATGAATGTTTCTACCGAAACACGGAAAAGCATGGGCTATCAAAGGAGCTGACGTTTTCATTCCTATGCTCCGCCGGCCTTAAGTTCGAGACCGAGGATTTCGTCCTCACTCGCCAGGATGGTGTCATAAACACACTCATGTACTGCTGCTTTATATTCAAGGAGGAGCTCATGGACACGAAATGCAGGGCATGCCGAGCCCAGCCGGTGACTTTGAGTCAACTTATTTCCGGCTGTAGTTATTACGCCAGGTCAGCGTATTTAGCTCGGCACAATGTGGCTCTACGGGAGTTATACTTTACCTTCAACAGACTTATGGTATCGACGAAACACCTGTGCTGCCATACGCCCCAGGAAATATTGAGTCCGTCGTGGAGAACGCGCACGATCTGGTGGAATTACTCCTTCTCCACCACCAGGCAGTTGGAGGCGACCAAGCCTGATATTGTTCTCCTCGACCACCTCACACGCTCCATGTCCGTGGTTGAGTTTTCGGCTCCGGCTGAGATGAGCATGGATGCGACGGAGGTGGAGAAATGGACGAAATATCAAGACCTGCTTTTTGAACTTCGGCAAATGTACCCCGGACACTCTGTGAAAGTAGTAGTTCTCATCATAGGTGTGCTCGGTGGAGTTAAGGCTAGCATCAAGTGCATTCCGCCCTGCGTGGCACAGGCGGCATCACTAGCTCCACGCATGCCGTCATCCTGGGGTCACTCCGTCTGCTGCGCACGTATGACCAGAACGCAGCGTAGCCACCTATCCGATGGGCGTCGGACGTGGCAGCCAAAACTGCTCAAACTATCCCGAGTCTCCGGCGATTGTGACGGCAATGGAACCTGATGCTTGCCGGGGACTTGGAGGGGAATGTTACAAAAGTAACAAAATAATGATAGACAGTGGTAAGAAATATGGACCCCTCCCCGGATCCCGTGGCGCACCAGGTAACGGATTTTTCCGGCTAATATTGGACGTCTGCGAGTGGGGTTTACCACCCCACACGCAGTATAACTGGTTCCAAAAGAAACCAGAAAGGCAACCCACAGCCCTCTCTCGGATGGGAGCCCTAGTAGAGTTGGGAGCAGCAACGATAATATCTGAACCGCAAAGAAGGGAGCTCATATGGAGCGGTCGGAAGGCCGGGGGGACCTTCTCGCATGCTATTCTACCAGCGAGCCCGATCGCAGGGGGTATATGGCAAGGATGCTCTTTTTGTCATGAGAGATGCATCCAGAACACGATCACGTATCGCAGCAGGATCTGCGCTAGTATGCCAATAAACTGAGCAAAAATGAAACCGTATGTAAATACATTGAGGATAGAAGGATGGAGTTCGGACTAGTCAAGTGGACATCTATCTTCATGGCGACATAAAAATTGAGGGAAAACAATGAATACATGCAAATCGTTGACTGAAGCGTCATTCGTCACTTCGATGACGATGAAAGCTTTGATTACCTCGGCGTTCCCCAGCGACAAATGCAGGAGGTTGCAGCAGTTAAGGAAATACTCACCTCTTTTTTGCCGCTAAATTTTTCACGGTTCCTACACTTCTGAACACCTCTGGGACTCTGTCAAAGGTTGTGTAAACTGGTTTTTCGGAGAAGATTGCTGGGCCGGCACTCCGAAGGGAGGCGGAACCCACGGTTGGATTCCGATAAACAAAGAACGAGCCATCCGCCTACCCCCGTAGTGGCAGAGAATCCCTTCAAGGGGGGACCAGGCTTCGATTTCGAAGGGCAGAGGGACACTCACACCATTGTGTTTGTCCAAAAACCTTCGGAAGAAAAATTTCGTCAGCCGGGAGTTTGGACCTTCCGGTGAAAGGTTTCGCTCAGACGCTGACTCCCCTAATTATGGGGCTTTGGTGTCGTTCTCTTTACTCCCTTTCCCGTAACCTTTTACCCTTCCCATCCTCTAGAGATTCATTCAGGTTAGGTCTATGGCCAGGAACTGACTCTAGTTGTAACTCCTCAGTTTTTCTTTTTAACTGCGATTACTTCTGAACACCACCTGCGATTACACCTGAACATGAAATGGAACGTCAACGAGTTGCAGAACCTCGGTATGGGAACAAGGGAGATGATGGCCATCCTCAGAAGCCGAATGATTTTCCTTATCTCGCAGAATCGTTATCGACTCATTGTTGACTTCAGGAATTGAAATCCCCAGTTTTTTACCCCAAAAATTTAGATCGGATTTCTTCGCATCGGTGGCACCTCGTTTGTATAACATGGCGATGAAAGTTTCAAGATCCTTAGTGGACAAAACCCAGTTATCGTATCCCGTGACCCGACGGGCCTCCGTAGTAGTTCATTTCCTTATGTGATCCAAAATATATTGTTCCACCTTACACTATTTAGTAAGAAACTTGCACTGACAATAATTGCGTCCTATTCGGAGCAAAACTGGTCCAACTTTGTAGGTGTATAGCGCTGGACAGAAGGTGGTGCTGAGTTCACTGGGCTGCAACTAGAGGGTTTCCAAAATTGACATCGAAAGAGAAGAGAAACGGCATTTTGATATTTTGTAAAAAAAACGACAGGAGAGGGCAATGTGAGGAGAGGGGCAGGGGTGAAAGGAAAGTAGGCAATTTTCGACAATGTGCAACCGGTGCACAGTGGGCTGAATTCGAAAAAAGCTGTTCAAAATTCATATTTCCGTTATTTTTTAAAGTAGAACCTTGATTTTTTCCATATTTTATTACTTTTACCCCCTGAGTCCGAATATTATGTTAGTTTTCATGTAGATCAATCAGGGGCTTCTCTGAAAAAAATAGCGAAAACAATTAAATCCTCTCCTTCGAATATTATAAGGTTGGTCAACTATAATTTATATGAGTATGTTAGATACCATACTTATTTCTGAATTAACTCTAATTGTGTTATCAATATCGATTTTAATCTGTATACTACTTTTTTTACGATATATCTATGAGCGGTATCGATAAAATATCGAAGGTTTCTTTTAATGTAAGGAAGGGAATTTGAAGAAAATATTCCATGGAGATTAATGGCATTCAATTCTTTTTTTATTTGGTATTAAAATATATATTTCTGTATTTGCAATTAATAAGAATATAAATAAATGAATTAAAAAGTTATCATCCGAGTCAACCTCGTCGCTTTCTCCGTCTGATTCTGTTCGCTCATCCATCAACAGGAGATAACGAGCTTCTTTGGATAATTTCCCATTCCCCTTGCATAGTACTTTCCATGATGATATCAGAAGTTCGGAAGTTAGAAGCATCTTTCAAAAAATATCGTCGAATATTACTATCCTTGACATTTTCCTTGAATGCTGATCCCGGAACCTCCGAATATCCTTATGCCTTGATTCTCGGGCCTCCTCCGAGGCCTGAGAATCAAGGTATTGGCCAATTGGTAGCACTGCCGCTTTCGCAATGGACTCTCCGTGAATAAGACCTGTGTGAACAGTGGGTTGCATGCATGGGTGCAAGTTTACTTAAAGAGCTGCAGTGGAATAGAAGTAATCGTTGAGAGCCGTATTGTTGATTGGGAGTTCACTAGATTAGGCTTTCAGAATGTTCGAAAACCTCTGTATTAGCTCCTCACTAATACCGGGATGGAAAAATTTAACGACTAGATTTCAGCTTAATGTAATTTTTATTGAGTATGCCGATTTAAAACAAAGATTAAAAAACACTAGAATTCATGTATAAATGTTTATTTATGTACCAGAAATTTCCGAAGAAATCTTTGGATTACCCTAGTGGAAATTTCCTATAAGAAATTTTTTATCGTGAATTGGACACTTTTCTTATAATAAATTTCTTGTAAGAAATTTCTTATAAGAAACTGTTCTTATAAGAATCTGTTCTTATAAGAAATTTCCTATGAGAAAAGTGTCCAATTTACGATAGACATTTCTTATAAGAATAGATTGTTATAAGAAATTTCTTATAAGAAAAGTGTAATTCATGATAGAAGTTTCTTATCAGAACAGGTTCTAATAAGAAAGGTGTCCAGTTGGCAATAAAAAATTCTCATAGAAACCAGTTCTTAAAAGAAACTTCTTCATGGGAACATTTCTCTATTCCTCATGTCCCTGAAAAGAAATTGTTAACAGTTATTGAGACTATTCTCCTGGTTCATTTCGTCTCATCAGAAGTTACCACATTTTTTATTGATGGACTATGAGTGATATTTAAATTGCCATTGACACAAAAAAGCACAAAAATTAAATCACTGACACAAGGTCCATGCTAATACAGCAAGAAAATAGGAATGGCAACAGCCTGCTCTGTTTGTTTCACTTTTCAACAAAAGATAAAACATTAAAACACCTGGATAACTTGAAGGAATAAATTCGAATTATCTAATAGAAATCTGTTAAATAGATATGAACAATTTGGGATTAAAACCATATCTTAGATAAATAAACCACTTCACCACCCATCAGATTCACCCTCCACAGTCCACACTAAGCGCATAACTACACATTCCAGACGAAAGTTACAAATCTGGATTTCAACTGTTACACAGTAATCAAAATTCACTTACAGGCTGGTAAATAAAGTTTTCTCCCATTGTTGAGGAAGCAGAAGGCAGGATGTCGTTGTCCAAAATTTGGACATATTGGTCGCTCCGTAGGGTTCCCTCTAAGCGCCAGCACCCTCCCGGCCCGTCAAAGATAATCCACGCCCAGGCGTGAACAGAAAATCGTCTACCCCTGGGTCTTTCCCAGACGTATCTATGTAAAAAAAAACGCAGGTTCTTGGTATTTTTTAAGACAACATCCCTAATTTTTATCAGTCTACATCCTTGCACCGTGCGGTACGAATTGAGTTCGCAGATGCGATTAAGATGTTGTATCGAGGAAAAAAGGAACTTCTCGAAAGATTTCGTTTATATTATGATAACCGAATCAAACATAAACAAAAAATTATCTAAATACGTTAATTACTTGTTTTCAAAGGATAATGAATGGTTAAAATGCGAAACGAGTAGGGTTCCGAAAGGTTTCAGTTGCTGGTCACATTTGCTGCATACGACATTGATTACAAGTGAAGGATGAACGGAAAAGAGTATTAATGAAAGAGAAATGATTGTGCTCTAAATGATTTCAAATATTAGCCGAGTATATTGTTGATAACGGAAAATAGGTGTATATTTACTAAATATAATTACGTAAAAAATTTAGAATCGATTCATAATATGAATAAAGTCTTCATTTCACCAAGGTCCCTGCGAGTTTTTAAGCAACGTATATCTTAACCATAATTGTCCTTAAAAAATTATAGAGAAAATAAGAACGACAACATTGAAACTACACCGGCGACGTTAATAACTCAGGAGTCCTCATTATGTTCTTCGAAATAAAAAAAATTAGGGGAAAACGTATGCCAACAAAGATAGTGGAGAAGATTGTAGAAGGAAATGACAAACGAAGGGTGGTGGCATAATATGAGGACGGGGAGAAATTATTACACCTTAGCTTAAATATTCAGCTAAATTTAGCTGAAAGGTATTAAGTAACGCATATTTATTGACACTTAACCAGGTTAGTACTCCGTCTAACTTAATGGAGATACCAAAGCTGCTTCAGGGAAATAGATATTCATGCGTTTATCTAAAATCATATTAAGTAAGAGTTGTTTTGCGAATGAAAAATTCCCGTTAATAAAAAGACTCCTGGTTCATTATTGTCCATCTTGAAGAGACCATGGCAAAGTTACATTCAAATAAAAGGTGTGCGAAAAATATTTCCCTAATTTTGAAACAAAAGATGCTATGATAATATATTCATTGAGAATTCTAGAAACAAAATTAGGACATACATTTTTTGTGAGGAAATGCAAATGCTATTCACCGAATTAAAAGCCGGTTTACTAGAGGTGCAATTTTTGCTTCGACGAACTGATTCGTTTACACACGTGCGTAAGAAAAATCGACGACTGTAAGAACCAACATCATTTTTTAAGCGGCTCGAAATTCTGCCTTCACTCTGCCCTGCCAAACCTCGAGGGATCTGCCCATGAGAAAATAAGCGAGAGAGAGCGCATGCGGAGATAAGAGCGCACAAAGAGCCAGGAGGTATAAGAGGTATGCGAGCGGGGCTGGACGACTCAGGAGAGGTGGTCAAATTTTACTGTTCAGTCAACTGTCGGAAAAATGGTTATGGTAGTTAGATGTTGAATTTTTATTAATAAAGGTGAGTGACATTCAAGGAATCATATTACATCCTGCGGACCTCCTGCACTATTAAGCGAAAATTGAATGGCCAGAAAAACGGATTTCATTAGATGGATCAATTAATGAAGCTTCACCGAGATTTGAACTTGCGATCTTCAGTTCGAAAGCCGGATTTTACCCACAACACCACTGGAACTGTGATGCAGGCAAGCGGTTTCTATGTTCATTATGTGTGCTGCGTTCACAGATTCCCCGACGAAAGACACTTGGTGAGAAGTGGGCGAAGACATAATTTGAAAAAAAAAAACAAGAACACTAGTTGGGTCTTTTACGCGTAGTCAAATTGCGATGCATATGATTTAATATCACTGGTACGAAGCGTATGAAGTTTGAAAATTCCCGGTTGTATGAGATACATTGCTGTCAAAGTTTCGGAAGTTGGTCTACTCCAAGTAGTTCCCGTGTTCGCCGCATCCACCGACCCTAACGAGCTTTGCGTTAATTTTTTCCGCCACTGTACATTAGAGGTGGGAAATCCGATTCATTTTGATGATTCGGTTCATGTGATTTGGTTCATGGTAATGAATCAAATCTTCAAATCGTTCATGATGAACGAAAATGTGACAATGAACGATTTAGTGGATTGAACTAAATCAAAGAATCCATTACGTAAGCGCATCATATGATTTCCAGGCGAACAATGGTTATGTCCCGCCGAAGAAGTGAATTTTTATTCTCCATTTCATAATTTACATTCAGAATGTAAACCTTCGTCAATTGCCCCATTTTTTTGTTTATTTAGAAGTGCAGTTCACAATCCATGGCTTGTGAACTTGGGAAAAGCGATTAATATCCTTTCTTTACAGCCATAATGTCACGGAAATTTTGTATTTATGGTTGCTTCTAATTCTTCATTACGGTACCTTTTTCACAATATAAACTATTTCACGTCATTATGTTTCCCATCCACAAAAATATTTTCGTTTTAATTTTTCTCTTCACAGCTATTGATACAGAATACGCGGCGCGCTCGAAATCGCTTCACTTTTTCGCATTATCTATTATTAGCAGGAACACATCAAATATGGATTATTTTGACCCATGATAGTAGGTCATGCCTATAGCTTGGAATATTCTTTTCGGGGAAATTACCTTAGCTCAAGTTACAAAGAAAGTCATATAGTAGACTGATTTTATTTAGCGGTATTACATTGCTTACCGGTCGCAATGATTGCATAACAAAATAGCACATCATATAAAATGAATTCAAAGGGTGTAAGCACCTGTACTTTACGACACCTAATTCAGCAGGATTTTGAACATTTGTGTTCGACGAAAAAATTATTGCTAATATCATACTATTCAATTTACGTGGATCAATTGTTCGTGATTAAACGGAATGTCGTCTTGTCTGTCCTCCCAACGTCTAAGCTGGTGACCGAATCTGCTCACTTGGCTATTAGCAATGCTATTATAGATAGCCAGTTGATGCGGAAAAATTGCAAGGATCAATTGCTCATGATTAAATGGAATTGTTGTCTTGCCAGTCCTCCAACGCCTAAGCTGATGACCGAATCTGCTCACTTGGCTTTTGGCAATGCTACCACGGATATAGTCAGTGATGCAGCCTGATATCATATCGCGATAAATTAACGTTAACTATTTGTCCTGAGGCCTTTGGTGATTTCATTTGAGGACCTTTCTCCCGAATATATGTGAGATTTTAATAATTTTATGTCAACATCTTGGCCATGTTAAGTTCCTTTCGTTGATTACTTGTGGTTTCTTTCACACATTTATAGCTACGATTCATATCTCTAAGGAAAGATACTTGTTGAAGACTTGAGCTGCATACTCTAGGTGATAGGAATTTGGCAGAGACTTGAAGGTGAGAAGTGAAATATTCACTGGTTGACAAGAAAAAAGTATTATTTATTTAAAAAAATTATTTCAAATCAGATATGGTAACCTAACAAAAATAAGTTACCCTGAAAATTTTCCAGACCATGGATTCCAAGAGGAGGAGGAGTGAAATTTGGCATTACTACCGACAAGTATCTACAGATCTTGCTGAATGCCTGTTTTGTAAGCAGAAGTATTCATTTAAGTCCGGATGTACATCTAATTTGTTTCGACACATTAAAATTAAGCATCCCTCAATCAGTCTTGACGGCAATGCTCCAAAAAGGGCTTGCCATAGCACTGATGAGACTGGAGAGCAATTGTCTCAGCCATCATCCAATTCAGCAGCATCTACCAGTTCTCTATTGCTGCTTCCTAGCTCAACTGAAGACATTCCTCAAGGTACTTCCTCAGTGTCCATAACTCAGACAACGCTAAAGCAATTTATTCACCGTCCTTTGGGAATAAAGACCAGCCAAGGCATTGATGAGGGATTAATTAAGCTGATCGTGTCACAGTATCTTCCTTTCAGCCTTGTAGAGCAACCAGCATTTAAGACATTCATACACTTACTGAATCCTAATTATTGACTCCCCTCAAGGAAAACCTTGGCAAATAATTATTTGGAACTTTTATACTCAAAAACAGCAAATGAACTAAAGGAAGCACTCAAAAGCACATCTTCTTGTTCAGTTACTGTGGATGGGTGGACATCTACCATCAATGACAGTTATTTGGCAGTCACAGTACATTTTATATCTGATGATGGAAAATTGCAATCTGCTCTTCTGGATTGCATTAACTTTATGGAAAAGCACACAGCAATTAACATTTCAGAAGAGATTCTGAAAATAATGCAAAATTGGGGACTAGATGGAAAAGTAGTAGCATTAATTTCAGACAATGCTGCGAATATGCTATCTGCTGCAAGGACTTTAGGCTGGACCCATATTCCGTGCTTTGCACACACTTTGAATTTAATTATGCAAAATTCATTGAGTGAAGTGAAAGACCTACAAAATAGGGTAAAGAAAGTGGTAGAGTATTTCAAGAGAAGTAGTGCTGCCCATCAGAAACTAAAATCTCTGCAGTCCCCCCAAGTCAATTACCCAACTCTGAAGCAGGAGGTACCCACTAGGTGGAATTCTACCTATACAATGTTCCAATCAGTTTTAAAAAACAAAGAAGTCTCTCTCCTGTCAGCTCTAGCATTGCTAAAAACTGAACTAACTCTAAAACAAATAGATTTTGATATAATTGAAAAACTCTGTGAAATTTTACTGCCTTTTCAAGAAGTAACATTAGAAATAAGTTCAGAGAAACAAGTGACAGCATCAAAACTGATACCTCTCAGCCAGGGAATGATGATATATTTACAGTCACTGAACTTTGATGCACCAGAAGAGGAGGTCAAAAATTTTTTGTCCAAAATTCGCAGTGAGATGAAGAAGAGATTCTCGGGCATTGAGGACAAAATCCTACTGGCAGAGGCAACCTTGTAAGATCCAAGGTTCAAAAATGTGGGTTTTGACAACCAAGCTGCCATTGATAGGGCAAAAAATAATTTAATTGGGAAAGCAGCAGCTGTTTCTACAGTCAGTGAAGCTGCAGGTTCAAACCAGGACATAAATATGGATATGGTTCCTTCTTCTGGGTGTGTCTGGAAGCATTTAGATTCCATTTTACGCAATAAAATCTGTGATAGGTCACCAACTGCTGCAGCCATTATAGAATTTGATAAATTTTGAAAAGAATCCCATCTTTTACGGCATGAAGATCCTCTTCAGTGGTGGTGGAAAAACCAAGGGGCATACCCAAGACTTTTCACATTAATGAAGAAAAGACTTTGTGTAGTTGGGTCCTCTGTGCCCTGCGAAAGGATGTTCTCCAAGGCTGGAACTATTTTATCGGAAAGAAGGAGAAGTCTCAAGGCTAAGAAACTCTCCAAAATTTTATTTTTAAATGTAAACCTTCAATAAGATTTTTGCTCAGGTACCTTTTGTGAATATCTTGACATATTTATCCAGGTCGTTTAAATGTTGCATTTTTGATTTCTCCTTTTTATTAATAATCTGCAATAAAACACCAGTAAAATACTATATCCTCTGCATGTAACATAATTCTATAACATTCTATACCCTATTGAAAATGCCCTATAGGAATTTTTTTTCCACAGGAATTTGACAATGGGAACTCGAAATTTTCCTATAGGAAATTTTTTCCTATAGGAAATAATTTTCCTGTTGGAAATTTCCTATAGGAAATAATTTTCCTATAGGAAATAATTTTCCCATAGGAAAGAATTTTCCCATTGGAAAATAGTCTCATATGCATAACCTTAAAAAAAAACGCCACCGTTAGGAATAGATCGGGGGACCTTCAGCTCGTGAGACGCCGACTCTGACCACTACACCAACTGACTGATTTGAAGAGTAAGCGATCTCATAAGTATAACTTTGGTATTAGTTGAGAGTGGATTGATTTTTTTAATCCTTTCTCAACTAATGCTCTCTCAACTAATTTTAATGATTGATAGAAGAGAGAGGATGAGTTTTTTTAATTTCGAAAGAGGATTGCTGCACACCTACAGAGTCATAAGGCCGTTTTACTCGGGCACGAAATTGCACAACTTCAAACTGCATTTTTTCTCAATCGGGCGTGCAATCATTTTCGAATTAGAGCAGAAGCTATATTTTGCTACCTCGCGTTCATGCATTCACGCATGCGTTCTTGCAATTCATGGCTTACCGCGTTTACACGATGCATTTACCCGCGCAAGTACGTGGCTGGACAGATGCGTGAACACATTCACCAAATTATAAGAACGAGCTATTTTCTGTTCACGCATTTGCGCAATTTGGAGTGTTTACACGGTGAAAATTTGATGGTGATTGTATTCACGCATCTACCCGCGCGGGTAATGCATCGTGTAAACACGACACCATGCAATTTGAAATGCACGTTCGTACTTACATCAGATTGTATGTGCCCCGTGTAAAACGCCGGACTATGACAAAGGGAGAAGAACTTCATGTGTTATGCCAGATATAGTTTGTGTTACACTGGAATTGGAATGGAAATGACTATGTGAGTTCCATACCGGTGAACCATTTTTTAATGAATTTCTAACGCTTTTTCTTAAAAAATTTTTATTGACAATAATGTTTTTAATAATAAATGAAATATTGTAAAAACTTGTCTTGTATGGTGATGTATGCATTATATTTGTGAGAATGCAGAACCATTGATAAAATGAAATGTTTTCTTTTTTTAATTTCGAATTAATTAGAATTTTTCGCACTATGGGAAACATTCTTAATGTACCTATAATAAATATTTGTTCTATAGAAATATTGCTAATTCCTATAGGAAACCTTTTTCCATTGTCAAATATTTATGCTATAGGAAAATTTCTCATAACTAGAGGGTTATTTTCTCATTCCTATAGGAAAATAGTCGTGCTATAGGAAATTTCTCGTTCCTATAGGAAAATATTCGTCCAATAGGAATATTTCTCGTTCCTATAGGAAAATATTCGTCCTATAGGAAAATTTCTCGTTCCTATAGGAAATTTCTCGTTCCTATAGGAAAATATTCGTCCTATAGGAAAATTCCTCGTTCCTATAGGAAAATATTCGTCCTATAGGAAAATTTCTCATTCCTATAGGAAAATATTTTGTTCCTATAGGAAATTTCTTGTTCCTATAGGAAAATATTCTTCCTATAGGAAAATTCCTCGTTCCTATAGTAAAATATTCGTCCTATAGGAAAATTTCTCATTCCTATAGGAAAATTTCTCGTTCCTATAGGAAACTTTCTTGTACCTATAGGAAATTTATTGTTCCTATAGGAAGCTTCATAGTTCCTGTAGGAAACTGTAATTCCTATAGGAATTCACATAATTCCTATAGGAAACCAGTGGGGCATTTTCAATAGGGTATAAAATAGTATTCAATTTTGAAATTATCAATATACCTACCCAGATCTTCAAGATTTGAATAGTTGAAACTTACTGAGTCATCTCTGTGTACTGTGTATAATGTCACTGAAAGGAGGAAATTACATCAAGTTTTATATGAAGGCTGGCTACTAGCAGGGAAAGTTAATCCGTTTCACAGTTTATTTCCCAAGAAAAATTTCTTATCCACAGATTAGTGAAAGTATCAATTTTGCAACTTAGCCATTCATGAGCTCGCTAAAACGGAAGTTTACTCCCAGACAGCACACGTTCATGGAATCCATGATGGAAAAACAATGGATGTATCCATAATGGAATGAAAGAATGGAATCAATATGGAATGTTCATGGATTCCATAGAGAAATTTCCACTTCAGCGACGATGGAAAAGTCGACGGGAATTCGGATGGATTCCATCCGAATTCCATTCGAATTCCCTCCACAATCCTTGATACCCAAGTCAAAAGAAATATTTATTAAAATATTCATTGACGGCGATTCCTTAATCATAACAGATTTTAAAAACTTGCGTGCATAAATTACATTTTAAATTGTGCCTTTTTTGAATTTTGTCTTTTACTAAATATGGATTTAGCTCTTTTACTGAAAATGCACTTCCTTCCTCGCACTTCCCATCCGGTTGAGGCCGCCGGGCCAATGGCGATGTCGCTTTGAATTATTTGAATATCTACGTAAATATTGCGCTGAACGTACGAAGCATCTACATATTTGATGTTGTTTGAGACACCTTTGTTAATGGTATCATCGAGAAAATTTTGAAATTCCAGTGTAATCAGACATCCCTTACGTCATCAAGTGTTAATACGAATCTTCAGCATGAACGTGTGGATTTGCGATGCCTACGTTGATTTTGTGTATCAAAGTGAAATTCGATGCACGAATGCTACAAATTGTGTCTAGATTGAAATCTAGGAAAAGTCAATTCGCAAGTGACTGTGTACGTATATTTTGCAAGTTAAGTCCGTAAATGTGACGACTAAGAAGAATTGTGTTGTTTTCCTTTAATCACTGCGTACTGGCAAGGAAGGTGCCAAAAGCCAGCTGTAATGCTGCACCTGAGACAGAAACCAGTGAGCATAACTACTAATAGATACTTGATTACTTACACATTTCTATTTAACTTGTTAGCTGCCATAAAACTTGAAAATAGATGTTAAGCAGTATAACCATTGCCTCGTATTTACAATCATATTGGTTTTCTTGCAGCCATAGAATACATAGTTTCAGTGAGACCATATACTGTTATATTTCACTTGGTTAGTGGGGAGCTTGTGAGAGTTCATCTTGGGGAGCTACGCCAGAGCAGGAAGCCTGTGGTACTGCTGGTGAGTATATCTTTATCAGTATATTGTTATATTTCCATATCACTGGTTGATTTTCATCAGTAACCAAGACCTCTTGAATCGATAATCATAGTTAAACGTACAGTAGCTGGATTTCATGTGGGTTCAAGTGGTGAAGTGTAGTAGACCGCATTTTTTGAGTGAATACCCATGTTTGTGGTGAAAGTAGGTTACATGTTACTGGCTCTTTACTAAGCACATATCAAAACCTAAATGACTTGACTGTTTTAGTGGGGAGTATTTAATGTGTGGATTTTTCTGATCTAGAATTGGGTTCTGCACATAATGCATATCACAATAAAGTTATTGGTTAAAATCTTGTCCATCGTTCTGTCAGTGAAATAGTTAATTTTTTAACATTATCTGTCTACCATTTATGCTAACTTCTGTAATTTTCACTTTTCCATGTGCTTACCACTACCTGTAAATTATGAAGGATTTGAAAGTGAAGAATTATGTAGGAATAAATCATTTGGCTATGGTAGGAGAGTGGAGAGCTGCAGCAAACCAATCTTCAAATTCACTGCTGACGATGTGTGAATAAGCCACCTACGGAAAAGAGAGCTGTTACTCGGTAAAGTGTAATTGGCCCTGCTATCTTGTTAAATTTTATGAAATGAGAATTACTTTGCCAATTTCTAATTATTTTCGTTTTATTTCTTTGTTGCTCAGGGTTCAGTCAATGGAAAGTGTTGAAATGGAATTCGGTGCTGAAGCTCTGGAGGACCTGGAGTCTTTGTTGTATAGGTACTAATGAGGTAAAAGACAACATCCAAGAAAAATGGGGTCAGAAGACTAAGGGCATAAGACACAATGGCTGAGAAGAACATAAGGGCATAAGGGCACATAAACGTAAGGGCACAATGGCTGAGATTAAGGGCTAATGCATTTAAGTACCTTTCTCCAAAGAATCATAATTTTCCTTTAATTTAATTTTACTTAATTACGAAGAATCTTGGAGAATTGATTCAGACTCATTAGTCTGTGTTTAGGGTTATAAATCTAGCATGACCAGTGTTGTTGGGTCTTAATAGACACTGCTTTTGAATGGCAATGTGGCAGCTCATTCTCTGGGAGTAAACTGTGAGGAAGATGGCTGTTAGTTATTGAAGTACCTTAGACTTAGGCTTGTGACAAGACATGGTTCAACCAGCCCTTGGTGTCCTAACCCAGTTTAGTTTGCTGATAATGCTGGGTAGTCTTCTGAGTTGGACTGCATTATTAAAATTTGGTTGGCTCTACATTTCATTTCACACCAACTATGTACAGTGCGAAGACTAAGTAATTGTGCAATTAACTTCATTCCTTAAAGCTCACTACAATGGGAGATGAAATTTGTCTCCAAAATGCTCACCATATATCACAACTCAGAAGCCCTCTTGTTAATAATGAATCTCTTGAAGAGGTTGTTATAGATAAATGTCTTAATCTCAACTTATAGATAAATGTCTTCGGATTATCTCTTTCATTTGGAGTTGGAAAGATAGAGTCTGGGGATCTCCTGGATGTTATATGTTCTCTGGCAAATTTTGATAATTGCAGGGTAATACACTTCAATTTTGAAGTAATGACTTTACAATGTTCATTTTACTCTCTCTAAGGGAAGCTATGATCTTATACAGTAATACCTACCTGTATCATGCTTAAAATGTTATGATCTCACAGTGTTCTTAGTATTCCTTATATCCCAGTATTTGTTTTTAACATTCAAGTGTATTGTGTACATTTATAAGCTCTCACTTTAAATTGTTCTTTTTTTAAATTATTTCTTAGGCTAATTTTGAACATTGCGATGTATTGTGCTGAAAATAAATTTATTTTAGGTAAAATTTATATGGTTTTGGCATTGAATCATTTATCTATTTCCTTAATTTAAACTATAATATTCCCAGATGTGGTTTCATTTGCAGTATGAGACCCCTTTCAGTTAAGGTATTGCTTATGGCGTTCAGAATGAGTTTTATAAGTCAGGATGATCAATTACCGATGTACCATTCCTACTTACAGGTGTTTATCATTATCATGCCTATTGAAGCATTCTACTTGGATGGTAAACCAAAGTATTTGCAATAATCAGTGCTGTATAGTAGTATTGCCCCACTTCACTAGTTATGAGTTTTATTATTAAAGGTGGGGTTGTGTTGTCCTTGATATTTTGGGCTTGAGAACCATATGGGAGGGTGTTAGGTTAGATTGGCCATTTTAAATTGTGTGTCACATCAAATTCTGCACAATTATCTTGGAGGCAAAGAGGTGCATAGTAGGAACTTTTTAAATGATTTTATGACAGGTAATGAACTAAGTGCGGAGGGTTTGTTTTTTAATTACCATCCAATTGGAGGGCACTATTATTCATGCAGCACGAAGTTTCTTTAATTTCATTTGATAGTTATTGATAGTTCAATTGCAATTTTTGTGTGTACAATGATGGTGCAGTTAAACTTAAATTTAATAATGCTAAAAAGCACTACCGCAACAGGTCACGCTATGTAAGTGCTAAAATAAAGGTTAATTAATCCATGCATGTATCTTTTATGAGAAGTTATCAGAACTGGGTGTTTAAATGCACTTAAGGATTTGCAGCAATGCAATAAGGGATCATATGGTGTAATTACCATTACGGCTCCTCATGAATTCTATGTAGAAATACATTATTAAATCCATATTTAGAAATTCATTGTGAAATCAAAATAGAAATTCACTAGGTATGGATTTTATTCGGTAATTCGCCATGGATTCCAAAAGAAAAATCACCATGGAAAATCTCCATGGATTCCATATGGAAAATCACCATGGATTCCAAATGGATTCAATGTGAAATTTCCATATGAATTCCATCTGGAATCCACATGGATCCATGGGATTTAGAGGACTTTTGAGCATCTTTTCCATGGAATATCCATATGGAATCCATATGGATCCATGGACTTTCCATCATGGATTTCCCATGGAATAAAGATAGAATCCATGTAGATTACATCCAATGTGCTGTCTGGGCTGCTAATAATGAAAAGAAATAACGACTTCTCCCAAAGCTTATGAGCATCTCTGCAAATTTAAACCTACTAAACGTATTAATGTAGCAATAGACGACTTTACTTGAAGACAGTCTTTCACAGATTACGGTCACCCAAGAATTTTCAATCATTGATATTGCCAGAATAATATAGATTTCTTCGTGAAAAAGTCATTTACCAGAGTTATCTCCCAGACAGCACATAAAATTTTGTATCTGTATACGACGGTGGACAAACAGGATACGAGAATTGCCATTTGAAATGTTCGCAAGAGAATTTTATGAAAATGCAAGCACTAGTTCTCGAGAGAATGAGCATACATTTTAAGTTTACCCTTGCACATAACATGCAGAATTAAAACAACGTAATTGATGCGCATACTTCTTTGCAAGAAGGATAAATAACTTTAAGAGATATTAGTATCCGCTCGTACATAATTGGTACAGGATACTAGTATCTTGTCCTGACAGGTCTTGTACACGGTGCGATGGAACTATTTGCAGGCGCGGAGGCTCACTTTGGTGCGGTCACCGACTCGTTCGCCGTTTGTTTACATATGAGAGTTTGTGACTGTGCTTCTCAATACACTAGTCGGAAACAGAAGTATTTACTTACAAATCATTTTAAAAGTTGCGTGAAGTACCCTACATTCGTATTTCTGGTATTTGTAGTGAAAAATAGGTTTATTTTTACTCTGGTGGCATTATTTTTCGTGCATCGTCATTTTATGTGCAGTTCTTTGTGTTGAAACTCATCATCCAAGACATGTCATCATCCATCATAATCATACGGAAAGTTTTCCTGGAGGATTTCCACTCATTTAGATAGCCAGATTAATTATCAACTAAGTGTTTTCGGTGATAGATACGGATTTCATTATATCGAAGTCATTATTTGGCTATAAGACTGTGATATATAGGGTTTTTTAAAAGGAGCAATGCCCACTTGTCGGCGGTTTTCAAGATTGTGGAGTTCTAAAAAAGAGAATCCTGGCAAAGAAAGGAATCTCATTGTGAAAGAAAGGTGAGTGGATTTAATTATGTTGAATATCAATTTCAATATCTATTTTGGAGGCTTGATGCAAGCATTTTAATGTTGGAGACATTAATGTGTTGTCTTCCAATTCGTGGATGTGCTGGAACACATTATTAAGCTGATAATGAGAGAAACTAATAATTTCATATCTTTGTAGCATGAGAAAATTGTGATAATGATAAATGATCCAGTGATTTGTTTCAAATCGCTCTTAATTTGGCCAATGTTATTGTAATTCCAATTACTGTTGTCAGAGTTAACTTAAATATTATTTTCATTTAGGCGTCGTGTTTCAAAGTTATTCTCCCCCCGACGATGTGTAGTTCTCTCATTTAAAGATCTTTTATGTTCTTCTTATACTCGTTGGAAGAAGTTAATTTAACGCAATCCTCGCAGAATTCATAATACAATTGCTAGACTAGATTTTTGCTGACACAATTCGAATTAAGGATTAATTGACACGATTAATTAATTAATTGGTAATGATCCTTACTGGCTTTTCTTTACGCATAGGTACGCATTAAAGATACATTGTCTGTGTAATTTCGAATTCAGTGTTATTAGCATTTTTAATATGCATACAAAACGTTCTTTGATGCGGAAGGAAGACCGTGAATGTAGGAAGTGTACTTTCGTGTATTTCAGAAAAATGTGCACATGCGATGGTGTAGAAACCCATTCCCAAGCAGTGATATAAGTTTTTAATGGGCTATATGTATTTCAATTACAGGTGGATGTGCTTAACTACTTGAAATGACTGCATTCATAGTTATTTTAAACTTAATAAGGAAGGAGATACGTACGAAACAAGAAATGTTGATTTTAGCTTGGACACATTCTGACATGTGCATCAAAGACTATTATGTATTTTTTGCTTTAAATAAAAATGAAGGTATATAAATATATACGTATATCTTATTTATTCTTTCTTTCCTATCCCACACTTATTATTATTGCCTTCTTCTGATGTTTGTGGGGTAATTAGGAATATTTTACCTGACTATGGAAGTATCCAGCAGATTATAGGATTGTGTGCTATTTCGGCAATTTAACGAGTAATTAGGCATTTGTGCATCTGAAATTCATTGGAAAAATATTAATATTTAAAAGCTAGTGAAAAAATGTGGATGACATCGGCTATTTAGTATTCCTGCGCGCCTAGCAGTCGTATCCTTTCGTACACGGTTCGTAGCTGACATTTGACTAATAATTATCGCGTTCGTACACGGTTTGGTATTGGAGCGTATCTAGATACGAAAGGATACAACGGGTACTAGTATCCAGTTCGTCACTGGATGGTATCTGCATACGAATTAGATACGACGGAATCTGTGCTATCTGGGCTAGCTCATATGGTTAGAGGGAATCTGTGAATATGTCCTCAAACCAACTCCTGCAATTACAGCCAAATACATTCCCAACTTGCAGGTAAACATCAATTCAACATGATAGCAATGTCATAATTGTTCATTATTTACAAACCTGGATGATATCAGCATCCAAACAACCTTTCTCTTCCCAGAAGAAATCAACACGATTCTTTGGAAAATCCCATAAAAATTGCTCAAATCTTCGAAATCTCCACACAAATCGTTCAAAATGAACGATTTGTATTCAAAACATTTTTGAATCTTTCGATTCTCCTTGCAAATCATTCATTTGGAAAGATTTGGATTCTTGAATCCACGAATCTCCTGCAAACCGTTCATTTTGAACGATTTAAATGAAAATCATGATTCAATTCATACGGTTCATGCCTATGAATCGTTCATTTTGAACGATTCGTTCATGAACGACACAGCTCTACTGTACATCTTCAGTTTTTTACATGTAGTTCTAACCATACATTCCATCTCTGCAATGGCATCAGAAATGCATGCGTCTCATTTTTTATCCTTGTATAGTTAACAAACGTCAACTCCAGAATGATTCCTCTGATGATGAAATGTGCGGGCAGGGGTGATTATACATAACACGACCACAGAGTCACTGTAATAACCGTGCTTCTGTCACAGAGTGCAAGCAACATCATAATGTACATAATTGCATATACATATGCAATATCCCCGATCATAACTAAGGAAGGATCTTCCAGAATGATTCCTCTGATGATGAAATGTGCGGGCAGGGGTGATTATACATAACACGACCACAGAGTCACTGTAATAACCGTGCTTCTGTCACAGACTGCAAGCAACATCATATGTACATAATAGCATATACATATGCAATATCCCCGAGCATAACTAAGGAAGGATCTTCACACAAAGGCAGCAATAACAATTATGGCAGAGACTCGCATGACTTCTGCCTTAACTCGAGTTAACTGCCTTAACCCGATCGGGAGCATCCTGAATGAGAGTGGGTTCAGCAGTTATGACAAGCAAAGATTGCATAACAAAAAACAGCATAGGTATATGAGAAGGCAAAAATTGATGAAGAGTTATCAGAAATATTTTTTTAATAGTTAAATTCATCATATTAAGAGTACTCTGAATCATACAATGCTACGTAGCATTGTATGATTCAGAAACTCATGCACTGCATTACTTTCTAAATCAAATGTGGAAAGAAGATGAGCACTGAGTCAAACGCTTTTGAGATGAATGAAAGATGGAAAAGGTAAGCAGATAAGCTATTAAATTTTTTTATAAAATTTTATAGCTTAATAAAAGCTATTTTATAAAATTGGGGTGGTAGCGTAGGACGAGAGGCTGTTAGGGAAGAACAAATTTTTAAAGTGGCTGAAGGACATCTTAAGGTTAATACATATGTATGCATAAGCTGAAGAGGGTGGCAGAGAGGAGAATTTTGGGAGATGGAGTTTCCCCATCAGTAATACTATTTTAGGAAATCTTACCGAATCCTCTCCATTCTGGAAGGGGACCTAGAATTAGTGACCTCTAAATTTAATGCTTCAACAGGTAAGATAGAAAAAAATACATAATTAGCTGTAGACATGAGCAAATGATTTGATAAAAATATTGAAGAAATATTTTTCCTATGAAGTGCCTTAATTATAAAATAATCTTCAAAAATACTGACAACCAAAATTTTTTATTGCAATGGAGCTACAGAAGTGCCATAATGGTTCTAGCAGTACACAAAAGAAGGCCTCGTACATGACTGAAACCATCTTTAACATAAACTCTAATTTCATCACCTAATTCATTAAATCAGTCTTTATCACTGCACCATTTCTTCAGCACTTAGCATAGTCATAAGGATGATGGGGAAGTTTTTATTGAGATCATGATGCATTAAATGCAAAATTTCAGCATAGTCTTCTTTTTCCAATGAGCCACCATTGATATAGAAGTTATTGCTTTCCTTCAAACAAATCACACAAAAATGTATCGTCTGCAAACAAAAGCTTGATGCTTAAACAAAACAAGAAATTACAAACATTCATAGGATGCAGAAATAACTACAGAGGAAATTCAGTCAGAATCCTCTTGTGAGCTCATGGTGCCAATAGTTAAACTCTCATCTAATTCAATGGAGGACTATATTAGTGAAGCTACACATAAGTTTTTCTCGCAGGCATTTCTGGTGAAATATGCCCATAAAATTTTGCTATGAATTTAGATTATACCTGATTTCCCATGGACTGCACTAGTTGAGTTCGGTACCAACCCAAACCCGAGGCATGGACTGAACTAGCAATATTTTGCTATGCAAGCATGTGCATTTCCCACCACAAAAACCCTATCAGCTCAATAAATTACACTGGATTAATGCTCTAAACCAACGTTTTTCTCAGTTTTGCAATCACCAAAGCAGTCATGTACATACAATTAGAATGCATCTTTCTGAATATCTTATCCCAATGAACCCTATTTACAGCACTGGATTGTATTACATTGCCTTCAAAGCACTAACACAAAAGTTTACTTCTGGCATTGAACTTTCATCCTTGTCAAGCCTAATGTTAAAAATCACAATCCATAGGAACATTTGGAAAAATTGAACAGAGGTCAAACAAAAAGGTTGCCACTCAAAAAGATTCAGAGTAATTGAGTATGTGTAACAACTGACTAAGAATGAAGCTGCTATGCCAACGATGCAATCCAGGTTATCTTGGCTTATTTGCATACACAAACCTGCAGAAAATTGCATATTTCAACTGCAGTATCCAACTTCTTAAAAACAGCTGAGATTTCAATTTAGGGAATGAACAATAATTTTCATTCAAATCAGGACAGATACTGTAAGCCAATCAAAAAATTAAAAAGAATATCATTCGTCTCCAGCTTGAACAACCAATGGAAATAGTTAACTTCTGCTTGCTAATATTTATCATTAACCGATGCCATTTTTAGCTGAATGGAACTCGTTATTTTTTGAAATATCAAAAAAATCATAAGCTAAATACAGAATTAAAATTGCTCCCAATCACAGGTTTCTTACTTCAAAGCCATTATACTCTATAATTGTGCCAGGTGGTTAAAGTATGTAGAGGAGTGTTACAGGTGAACTACATGGACGAGAAAATATAAACCCTTGTTATTAGAATAAAACTCTCTGTCCATTATTTAATTCAAGGCTTATGATTATAAGAGAACACTTGTCCCAACCCATCAACTTAACAACGAATCACAACTCACCAACTCTAAATATAGGTTTCAGTAATACGATGAATTTTGAAATAGCTCATCACTAGATAGACGCAAAATCCTATGCCCAACTGATACATGCACGATGAGGGTTTTAACTGTAATTTATCTGACCAAATTTTAGAGGTCCCATTTAGTATATATAGACATGCACAGTACCTAAATTGGCTCCATAAATAAATTTACAAGAATCTCAGGCCATATATTATTCACAATTCAAATTCATTCAATTACCTATCTATGGCATAATGTTATTCTGCAAAAAATGATATTCTTTTCCAAATTTTTGCGGAGCACATAGCTACACATTTAATGTCTCCATCCATTTCAAATCGAGCCATTCAAGAGACACGTCATTAACATTTTTGTACACATCCTAACAGAATCTGCACCATATGTACATACATTTCCATACAGGATTCCACAGAACTTCATTACATATTTAGTACGACCCTTGCGTATTACTTGGGAATTATATATCCACTGCACACAATGAATGTTCTTCCAGTCACACACACATATTATCTTCCGCTATATACACCAATATGGTTTAAATCATTCCATTAAGACAGATTGCAACATGCAATAAAATTGTTAATTAAAATTAAAGGCATTATACCACACATTATAAGAATTACTGCGCATAAAATGTGTTGAAGAGCGCATTAATATCATCCAGAACCCATTATCATACCCAACAATCACGAAGCTTGAGTTTCTCAATTAAAGCAGCTATTGTTCTGATTCTCGTAAATATTACAACCATAGGGGTTACTATGGCAACAAGCCATGACATTTTCAAATACATATGTACATTCTCAAATAAAGGGTGCTAACTCTTACTCTTGAAAATACATCCGCCTTAGAACCCAGCCATTAACACAGTGAAATGAACTAAGAAGAAGAAATATCAAACGGGAAGTATACAAATAAGAAAAAATAATGAAAAATAAATGATGTCACCTTTTTTTAAATGCGGAGAGGCACAAGGTAGACAAAACATAACTGAAAAGCTTTTAAACGTAGTTTCTTAAGCTTTTCCCCATCATATTATACATGGATAAATAAATAAGAATAGAGTCATTCATCAACTGCCATAATAGAGCACTGAGTTTAAATGAATTTAAAAATAATTCAATTTCCATGTAGCAGCAATAAATTATATTAGCAGAATGCAAAGACGATAAAAGAGGCTGGCAAGAAGTAGCTCAACTCATGAGTCCAAGGTTAATTTCTAACATGCCACTCCATAAGATATTTGCTTTTTATTTTATTATACACTCTGGCTGAGATCAACTCACACCAAGTAGAAAATACATTATGTACAGTTGAGCCAGAACAAAAATGCCCAAAACAGGTTTGGAACCCATGACCTGCATGTTAGCTTCCTACTTGACAACCATGTCAGTGTTAGGCATTTCATAACCATGGAAGTTAACAAATTGAGTGAAGAAGGTACTTAATATACCCAATACATACCAAATTTTACATAAGAATTGGAATATTTTACATCAAGTACAAACCAAAGTCAATGGAAAAGTAAAATGCACAGGAACACACCAAACAAACAATTACGTGACCTTCTGGAGTTGAACAAGATTTGAAACTACCAGTAAAATAAAAGTATAGCAACTTTTCACTAGCATAATTTCTTTGCAACAAAAAGAAAAATTGCATGAGTTTCCTCTTGGCAATCAACCATCAAAAAATGGCCAAGCTCATAATAGACTGGTATCTCCCTTAAAGGGACGGTATTCGACATTACTATGCCATACCCTCTCCTCATTAATCATGACTGAGAGTTAATCTCCACCAAAGGAAAATTACCGAAGCATAACAGGTGAGTTTCAAGTCTGCTACTACAGCATTGCTCCAAAGTAAAATTTGAAGTTACGCATGGTATACAGAATTCTATGCATGGTATACAAATTGAGGAGTCAATTCAGAAAGAAAAAAAGCAAGAGTTGAATTAGCAAAAATTTATGACAAGAACAAATCACGTGGTTGGGGTAGTTAGGAACGACAAAATATTCCATATAAATTTAATATTGCAATGAAATAAATGTAAAAAAAGTGTATTTTTACAGTATTTGGGCCAGAAATATTTTTCTTTTTCCTATCTGTGCTCTAGGGACTCGAGCAACTAACATTCGAAACAAAAGAAAATATCTCACCTTGCAAAAGGGAGGATTTGGCTTGCAGTGCCCGATACAATGCTTGGGAGGCTCTCGTGCCCGTCTTGGCACGAAGGCTTCTGACGGAAGAGAGTGGGATGATGGGTTTGGGGGGTGTCGTTGAGCAAGTAAAGACCCTTTCAATTACCTCTGACATTACCAACCATGCTAGCCTTGGGTCATGACACTTAGAGGTCAAGGCTGTTGGCCCATTGGACTGGCTTCAAGCAGCCAATGTTTGTTCTTTGGGATGACAAAAGTTTGGGGAGGGGAAGTAAGAGAAAGATGAAGAAACAAGATGATGAACGAAAATGGCATCTTTAACCCCTGTGACGTAGCACAATGTAAGAAATAGTCAGCATGAAGTGTAGAATTGTGAGCTGGTTATTTATGTAAAATTTCTCATTGTGAACCAAAAAATGACTAATATTTGAAAATATTAAAGTTAGGACACTGGGAAGGTTATTTCCCTTGCATGGTAACCTGGTGGATAGATAATGGAGAAATGATGTACACATTGCATACTTGGGTAATTCATAATTTTCATTGTCCACAAAAGGTCTCAGTAAGAAAGAATCACTGTACTGCTATTTCCAAACTAAAATCTTTAATCACTGCCAAACAAGCACAGCCCAGATGCTAGGCTAAATGGCCAGCATTAAAATGTAAGTTACATTTTAACTTGAATCAAAAATTAAATTACATTAACTGGAATAAAGCTTCAAAAAACTTTCCAAAATGAAAACAGTCAGCATTAAATTACAAGACCTGAAGGCCTCCACCAAATAAATGACGACTTCTGGGGGAAAAACAGGTATAACAATTAAGCTATTTTAGAGTTAGAAGATATTTAGAGATTTTATAGGCATAAAAGCTTGGGGTACATAAAAAAATAACAATTTCCATCTTCAACTTCTTCAGCAAAATGGCACAGATGGATAATATCTGCCGCAATCAATAATGACATTTCAAAGAATAGCTTAAAAATTCCCCACTTTTCTTTCCTCTCACTTGAAATAAAAATCATGTTTTCAAGGCTAAAAAAAAGGTTGAAATTGGATATTTAGTTGAATGTGGAACTATAAAGAAAGTCCAGAGGTCACAGATTAATCAAGCCACACACACCAGTGAGGGTATGCAGTCATTCCCTTATCATGGGAATAAGGAATGTGTGCATTATTCAATGACAATTCACTCTCCCCTATTACTAGATGAACAGAGATTCCATCCTATATTCTTGATTCACCCAGATATTTACTATATACATTGACAGCCTGGGCAAGAATTTCTAAGGAATGGCAATCCTAAATTAATTTATGCCTGTAAACCAAACAAGTTCTAACATATCTGAGCTTTCCTAAAATATATTGGAGCCTGACTTGAAGCAATTCAAGAGAAATTCTCCAAATTTCCGGACATATTTCGAAAAATGATCATACTTTTCCTGATGAATTTTTTCCATCGCAGAAATGACTTTCTCATTACACTCCACAAAATTACCACAAATTGTAACAATGACATAGCTGATAAGTAGGGAGATGCAAAACTCGCAAATGCGATAACACGAATTTTTAAGCGAATTCTGGGGGTTTTCCGCGAAAACGCGAATTTCGTATATTATCCCGAATTTCAACATTTCAATCGCGAATTTCAGCATTTCCAACGTGAATTTCCTCGTTCTTGCGGTCTCTGTCATTTAACTTGTGACTATAAACATTTAGTTAAGCAGTACATATTTGGAAATGGGCTTTCCGGCCCAAATTTATTTAGAAATGTTACTCGGATATAATATTCTTCGATCAAGTTTTGTGAATTTTGAACAAAAGGAGTGGAAAATGCAAATGCCAAATGCATTTGCTATATACAGGGACTGCCCCCGAGTTACTTAAGCCTCGACTTAGGCCAAGTGCACACGAACGGTTAAGTACGCCGCGTCAACGTTTAAGCCACGTCAGTTGTCACGGCAGTGCACACGGCAGCGTCCATAGCACGTTGACACCGACTGGAAGCAATACAGTTCCGTGCCAGGGATGACCAAGGATGGACGTGTATGCAAGAAAACGTAGTTTTTGATAACTTATCCTACGAATATTATTCAAAGGACGAAAAAGGAAGTATTGGGTTCATCCTTTTGTATGCTCGCGGTTTCTGAAAGGAGCGTTTGCAGCTATGCATACAGATTTAAGAAAAGATGAAACCCAACTCTTCGCCTCCTCGATGAACAATTCGACATCGAGTGTGTTTTCAGCGGCGTCCATTGCTGGTTCAAAATCACGTGTGCACTGTCGCTCTCTCACACGCTGCTTCACCTCAAAACTCGGCCCTGACACTGTGTTGCAGCAGTGGTTGGCGGTCGAAATCAAGGAGGTTAAAATGAACCTCCTCCTCTAATTCTGGATCCTAAAAATTCTAACCTCCTTGGTCGAAATTCAACCGCTGAGTAGACGCAGCGGCAACGCGGCTTCATCGTGTCGTGTGTATGAGCCCATAGCAATAGGCCTACTGCTAAAACACGCGGTAGATTGACGCTGCGTCTACGCTAACGCAAAACGCTCGTGTGCACCCGGCCTTAAGTTAATATGTACTTACGTGAGTGGGAACGTTACCCAAAACGACGAAAATTAGGAAGTAAGGAACGGAACAGTTGTACGGAAGTTCCGGGGTGCGAATGGCGGTTGCCTACTTCCAAGGGGCGCGTGTCACGCAATCGGTATACTGATTTTCTTTTGTGGCAGTTGTATCACATTCACCAAAACTTATGATGCCGAAGTGGACCGTGACGGCAAAATAGCGTGAGGCAGGATTTCGACAACATGGATTATATTGTGCTGATGACGAAACAATTCTTTGTCATTTTTGCAACCCAAATGTCTCGTGGAAAAGGAAGGACAACTGCATGAAACACATTTTGAGTGAAAAACATAAGGCTAATGTTGAAAAAAATTCTACCGGTGGTAGTGGTATAAAACGGCATGCATCCATAATAATATCCAGAGTGGTATTTTTTTAGAAAACTATTAATTCCTTGCAAGGTACGACAACTTCTAAAGCAGAAGCTGTAAAGTCGATACTAGTGCAGATGGCATCAAAGGCATCAATAAAACTTTGTTTTCTTATAGTTGAGGCCCCAAGTAGAGTAAGATTTGAAAACAGTTTTTGGTCCTCAAGAAGTTCTCACGACCGAGGTGAGCCCTGACTTAATCACGAAATTGAAAAAAGTTCATGGCCTTGAGTCAATTGGGATGGAAAAGTTGACGTTGGGGTTTTGGGAATCACGTCAAATATTACAGCAACAAATTTTCCAGGGTTCAGTGGATATAATGAAACCAATTCAGGTACTATAGTTGTTTGAACCATCTTTTGCATTAAATTGCCTTGAAGCGATTTGGACCCCTGTGATGACCCCCAAATGTGGACTCGGAGAGATTTCTTTCCTCCTACTACACTGTGCTAACAAATAGGAGAACAAATCTAAAAGAAGAAATTTTGGCGATACTGGCAATTTTTTCATTTGAAAATATGGATATTTGACTATATATTGGCTCTTTATGTAAATTTGTTAGGCATGTGAAATGTACAAAAATATAAGTGAATACGGCATGGTATTAATTGCTTAAATTTCCCCTAATCAATGGTATTCAACATTTATTGCCAACAGGTGGGCCTGCTGGGAGACGGGCACTTAATTCACACAAAATATTTTATCATGAAAATAGCACCGATTTCAGGGTAAAATAACACCGCTTTAGCAAAAAATAACATCACTTTTGGCAATCAAATAACTCCACCTTTTGCAGGTCCCTACTGATAAGTATTAACTTGCCATGACCACAGTAACTGATAGTTAATTTTGACGGTATACCAGAAATAACCCTTTAAGTCGTATGCAATGATTATCAAGTTAATGCCATCTAACTTAACATAATCTGAAATCAGGGACTTGGCATTTTTTAGGAAATTTCCCTAAAAAATCATGGAATCTAGCAGAATTTGGATGCAATTTCCTATTCACATCAGATATTCTTGGTTACAGCAGGGTAGAATGAAACTTAATACATCTCTACTACCAAAGTGATGAAGCTAGAGATAGAAGTGTCAATTGTAATCATAAACAATGCCCAACGAAGAATATATCTCAACTTTCATTAAATATATGTATATTAACCATTAGTCCTCCAATACTGTTATAAATTAAGCACATTATAAAAATGGAAGAATAACCAAGTTTGGGAAAGCAAAAATAAATGTGTACACAGTACATTTTGAGTCCAAAAAGAGATGTTTCCTCTACACACGAGAAGAGATGAAGCATTAACCACTCCCTTGCACAAGGCATAGCATGAATAAGTACAGTAGACCCCCACTTTATGAAAGTTCATTTTATGGCTAGTTCACTTTACAAACTGCCTGGTTAAGACCATCAGTCATCATCATCATGATCAGAAACTCGTGTCAGGACTGCATGTGTTTTTTGGATCACTCAAAATAATGGCAAAAACATTTTTGTGAATGCAACAAACATCCAATAAATGCTTCCTTATCTATTTTAATGTTTTACTTGTGTATATTGGTTGGCACCAGGTCCTGACCTCTTGTTGGATCGTGATAGGTTAACTCGAATGCTGTCTTTCATGGGTCGGCGGGTAGTCTTCACGAGTCTTTCACACATACTGAATCATGGCCTTCAATCAACTACGGAAACATTGTGGTTCGGTTGGTATTACATGTTGAGCCAATAACCTTGTACGTATGTGATTGATGAAAGGTGCCAGAGCAGTATATTTATTTTTAAAATCTATGCAGATTTTTGAGGATTTGAAATCTAGAACACCTTCAACCAATTATGCTCAAGGTGGTTTGAGCAAGACATTTCACATAGAATTCAATTAATTTGGCCTCATCATGAAGAAAAATGTCTCACCTTACAAAAGACATGGAAGCCACTTCTTACAATATTTTTCAAGATATTTGCCAAGAAATACCAGCTACTTTCCATGTGAAATGTTTTGGGTATGCACTCCTAAGAGACTTGATTTCAAAAGTGAGGAATTTCTAATGCATATATCTTATCAGAAATTTAAAAGTGAAAAGTTTGGATGCTTCCTCGACTATTTTTTTCAATAAATCAATTGTTCACCACAATAATTTTTTATGGAATCGCAAAAAAATCTTCTGTTGTGAAGGAGTAATCACCATAAGGCATGAAAAAATGAGTCAAGTAATATTTATATAGCTATATTTATTCAATTTCTGAATATTTCAGTCATGTAAAACAATATTTTTGCAACATTAATGTTACAAAATTTACATCGTGCTTCTACCAGCTGTTGAAATTAATAGAAGAAATTCGAATATGGTCTCTGTTATGACTAGGGAAAAATTTCACTCAAACTACCTTGATGCAAAAATTTTAAGTATTATTGATGTCATCAGGTCATACCTAACAATTAGATGTGGAACCAACGGATGAAATAAACACAGATGCAAGAGTGAGACAACAATTTCATCTTGACAAAAATAATGCGAATAACGCCACATGCATTTGCACTCTGCACTCCAATTATGCGTGCAGAAATCCTAATTCGTTGAGATTACTCATTGAACCACTTCACTGACATAGAAGCATTAGAATATTGATGAAACAAGCACAATTATTTATTCTTTACCATAACTTAATCTGGCTTTTGCAACCCACAGACAATCAGCATGTAGGATTTTTAGAGACAGTCGCCAATGCTCTTTCATCTCGTGAAGACCATGTAAGTCTCACATGTTTAAAAAGGAAGCTTCCCATATTCGTGACATGGGTGCTCGTGAGCAGAAGCAGGTTTCCTCAAGTATAGACCTGCTAAGCCCTCCTAATCTATTGTTTTTCCTCAACCTTTCCAAAGGAATGAACTTCCAGGGGAGACTTTCCCCTCTGCTGCCCCCACATTTCTTATTCCCCTAAGTCAGCAGTCGACAAGGTCAACCTAGAACTGAGGGATGGATAAAACGCAAAGGGCCTGAAGGGAGGGAAGATATTCAGAACCCGAATGAACCAGGGTGACCCATTCCATTTCACAGGTAAGTCTCCCCTTTCTCCATTTACCAAAGCATTTCATCACTGAGTGCATGAAGATGTGATATAATACAGTCCCCAGATACAGTCAGATACAGTCCCCAGCATTGTTAGAACATACTATATGCTTGTTTGCCACACAATTATGACTAATAATTATTATAGATTGAAAATCATCAAGAATTGAAGTTATACATCATTTGCATAGATAATGATGTGTTCAAAGGCGACCATCTCAAGCTAGGTGGTATTGTGTTTGAGAAATCTTACGGAGAAATATTGGATACCGTATAAAAACCATCCTGGTAGTTGACAAGGTTGGCCTAATCAACCAAATCAATGACTCTCAATCAGTTTGTGCCGAGCTACTTATCTAAGGTGGGCAAGAAGTTTGACATGGAGCACAGTGGTCGTCGGGTAGCGGGAGATAACTCGCAATCGATCCTGAGAAGTCGACACACTTTTCTGCCATCAAATGATTAAATAAATACCTTAATTTATTTATATCATACATAATCCATTATCCCAATAATTTTTTATCCAAATAATTATTTTATACAATGGAATATCTACACTTTAGAGTATGGAAAATGCTTAGTGACCACCAGTAATCATTGGTTCAACAATGGAATTTAGTGTACGTACAGTCCTTCGGAATGGATTAATTTCATAAAGCAGGGGTCCACTGTAACTTAAATCACAGCCTTTAAGAAAAAGTCTTTAAAGGCAATGAGAAAAGAAAACTAACAGAGACTTCAAAGTGATCAATGTGTACATCCAAATTCTACATAACTAATAAATTAAAAACCTTTCATGAGAAATGCACTTCAAATGAAACAATTGCAATTGAAAATTCATTTTTATCCTTTCATGCATTGTTTTCTGTTCTATATGTCATCAGTATTACACAGATTTACATGATTTTAGATGGTAATAAGAACACATCAAGCATTTTAAGCCCTATAGGCTGGTAGGCATCAATATATAGACAAATATGTTAATGAAAACTGTTAACATGCTCAAAACATGATATTTTCATATTCATTGCATGTACACTATTGCACTGCAATGAGTAATTAATGTACACTCACACAGATAAAACAACAATGTAACTAAGGCACAAGTGCATACAGTCATGTATTAAATCTAATGAAAGCAAAATGGCCTGTTACTGTAAAAAAAGGATAGGTCAGCACAACTGATTTCAAATATTCCATTTGATTCAACCAAAACTAAAGCTTATGATTAACAAGTAACATAGATTGACTCCCAAAAGTCACAGATAAGAGCATGAAGGTGTGTCACCTGTACATTTCAATTTCAACAATGCAATCATATTCCAAATTACCAAATTTGTCCGAATATAGCCCCACCCCCAAATTTTCGTCTCCATTTTTGGACATATGTACTTAATTTCTATCATGAGCTTTCTCTATAGTGCAACACACACTATATAAGATGCAGGAAACATTAATCCACTAACATTTAACCTAAAGTTTTTAATACATGAACAAACGACTGGAATATCCAGCATCCACTCCATACATACATGCATCAAGTTGCCCTTTTTATCCATCAAGGGACTGAAGAAGGCTAGTCATTCCTCTACAGATCACAACCAAATCAGAATTACTTCCCTTTCCACCACAACTACCCATAATTTTTCACACCAAATGTTACATGGTCCTCTTTATGGAATCAGGCTAAGACATTGATGGCATTTTTTGAATACTGATGATCTAATTTTTTTATGAATACTGAAGAATACTGCATTCATGAATACTGAAGATCTAATTTCTTATTTATTCACATAACATGACCAAATTTCCCATTCCAAAAGTGTAGCTGGAGTTCATATTTATGATTAGGTAAGCTCCAATTACCATTGACTGTAGTTAAGAGTACTCTTAAATCAGCATGCAATACTGAAACGACCCAAAGTTATCTTTATGAAGCAATTTAAACTCGTAAGCACTTTCAGTTCTGTCACTAGTTGAGGAATCAGTGCAATAGTAACAGAAGGCATCATTGCAAATCCTTGAAACACAACTCTATTGGATGGTTATACCATAACTTAAAAACGAACTAAGTAACATTCCTTACACTTCAATACTATGCTAACCTAAGTTTCAAGACTAACAGGTCACTGAGCAGAATTATTGGCTTGTATCCTAACGGTTTACTGAAGAAGTGAGCGGAATATGAACTACACTCATTTCTCGTTTAGTGCAACATCGATTAGTGCAAATTTTCTTAAGTGCAAATTTGTTCCTCGGTGAAGCATTCCCAATGCGGCCAAATCCCTTAACCTTTCCCCTACCTTGATCAAACGTGAACTAGCCACAAGTACATACAAAAGTGCTCTCATTTTACGTGACTTAACATTATTGTTAGCCATAGGTCTTCTTATTTATTCATATTTTTACAATGGCCGTGAACTATGCTCTTGAGTCGTTATGCTGTTAGGGTAGCCAACCTGTGGAAGTAATTTATCTCATCTCCTAAATAGTATGACAAACCATGTACGCAGACCAGTAAATGAGTCTAAGCAGTGGTGGAATAAAGTTTCACCACAGTAAAGTGGCTGGAGCAGCAACTGTTTCGGTCATAGATCACCGGGCGAATAGAAACCTCCCCTGAAGTTTTCAAACCTTTATCTCAATTAGAAATGTCCAGGAATTTGTATTAATGAGTCAATCAGCCAGTTTTGCAGCTTTATGTTTAGCTATAATAATAAAATCTGTGATTCCACCACAACGGTCCTCGTTACAGCCTTCAAGGCCATCGGTGACTACCGTGGAGAGAAAAAATTCATTCTTATCACATTCATGGCCAATTCATGATTTTCACGGTTGAGTGGCCGCCCTGTATATTTTCCACTGCCGTTCAAAAACAACTGAAATCACCCAAATCACGCACAAATGTAATAACCATTGTGTAACAACTGTGCACGAGAGTTACCAGTACCTGACGAATAAATGTGTGGAAAAACATTAGGAACATGATGGTATTGCAAGTTGTATAGTGTCTACCATGGAGTTATACAGCTGTAACATCACCATTATGTACGAAATTTAAGGTGGTAACAAAAAAAAGTGGGCAAGGTCTTGGAACCATTGTTGAATTCATGAGCAAAGAAGTTTGCCTTTTTTCAGCAAGTACCGCAGTTCTTCTCATGAGCAGAAAAATACCTACAAAGCATTTGTATCAACGGATGCATTAGGGTTTTCCCAGAGTTGAGCTATCTGGCTGTGGCAACACTGTCATGGAGAATGATAATTTTATATATATTCCTAAATTCTTAAGAAATAATAATTTGTTTAGCGTTGAAAGTTATAGTACAACATTTGAAATTATGAATTATGATATGATTATTCTTTTTTTCTCTACTTTGGATCATTATGCATGGAATTTCTGAGTGGTTCTCTCTCTCTCTCATTGTGCTCCACAATAGACCCCCCTAGCACTTTTACAACTTATGGCAAGCAATTTTTGACCAAAAAAGGGAGGGCTTATATTTGGACATATTCAGTATTATACTCCACTGAATGAATACAAACGAGGCATCCTACGGTTACAACTGACTTCAAGCACCAAACCACAACCCTCATAAAAAAACATGATTCTTAACAAATAATTGGATTCATGGCCAAGAGTTTTTTTTTTTACTTTTGAATAAAGAAAATTAACTAAAAGTAAATTTCAACAGCTCAATTCTCATGCGCAAATTCCCTTTCACAAAAATAAAAATCCCACCAAAATTAGTACCGTAAGCAGTGAACTGTTTACAATTAGTCAAGTCAAAAGAAGAAAGCTTTCTGAAAACTCATTTCAGCTTTGCATACATTAACTTAGCATAGCAGATGTGTTTCCCAAATGCCAAAGAGAGGCCCAGATCTCACTGGAGAGTGACTAGTGTTGCTGGCAGTCAATCTTTACAAGTTGAAGGGCAGGCCCATCAGTCTTATGGAATCTTTTGGAGCTCCAAAACAAAATTGAAAGAAGAATCATGAAAAAAAAGAATGATTACTATTCCAGTGGAAATTAAACAAACCACGATGAATCAGAAGTCAGGCATGACCAAGAGCTGCATGGAAAACATTATCACTGAAGGGAAGTTTCATCAATGCAATTTCCAGAATTACCATTGCATATTATTATTCTCAAGTTGGATTTCGAGGATTTAACATATTTTAAACAAAATTTGATGACACCAAGTCATGCAATTTTCAACTCTTGAAATTGTGAATCATGTGAGTCCCATAAAAAACATGCATGGAATACCTTGTATGACAAGTTTTTACACACTAATGTAAAATAAGACAGTAAACAAGAAGAGGCACTTCACCACAAAACCTGCATGATTCATGTAATAAGTAACCTGGTAGCTAATTACAGTTTCGAATGGCTGAGATGTATTCACATTGAATTATTTGACTAAAATTTGGATAATTACTAAAGGTTTCAGAATGCTCCCAATTACTTTTTTGCTAACAGAGTGAGTAAGGAATGAAAAGAACACCCCAATGAGATAATGAAGAAAACAATAAAAGAACATCGGTCAAGAAGAGCTATTTACATGTGTATCCCATGAAAAAAATAAAAATAAAATGGAAAATATGAAAATTAGAAATTCCAACAGAGATGACTCTGTTAAAATAACAAGATAAGAAGAATTTGTAAGAGAAAAACATATTATACATGACAATATACAGCAAAATTCCTCCTTAGGGAATTCTACACATCACCAATAATCTTCCTTATACTGAATGATCAAATGCTAAATTGGGCTACTTATTTGGACATCCTTCTTAGAAAAACTCCTTTCCACTATAGCTCGCCAATCTCTGCCAATATTTGGAGTGAACGTGCAACTGATTTTCAGTAATTATGACAAAGTTGATTTACACATGAGAAATAAACATACACATCACACAGTTGAACCTATACAAGCTACAAAGAAGTCACATTTATTCCATATTATAACATTGAAAACACTGAAAAAATTGCATTTAACACCACCATGAGCTAATTATTTCCAATATGATAAGCCAGCTGATTGAAGATGGTAATTCACAATTCAACAAGATTATTTACTTATAAATAGTATACCACTTAATTGAGGATAATAAATCATCAAAAATTTACAATCGCTATATCTGGAAGCAACACCAGTTCCTACAGGGTAAAAAGTTTTAATTTGATCCAATAACCCCGGATCTTAAATTCATCTATAACCATAAATATCAAACATAAACATTTCCATTTATAATTTACAGGTGCTCTTTCAATACATAATTACAAAGTAAATCAATGTACACAATGTGCGCGCACCCACATGCGCGCACACTCACACACAGACACACCCACATGCACACACGTACACACATTCACACATTGGATATTATGAACAATTCAGGACATAGAACTGCATTGCCTAGGAGGTAACATAAGATGGGTCATTTAAATATACATTTAATGGTATTTTTTCCTGAGATCTGTCATCCAAAGTGCTATGGTCAAGACTCATCTTTTTCCTGCTGCAATAACATAGTTCGTGATGCCGTTAAACTGATAGTTTGGGCTGGGCTGATCAGCTTCAAAGGTATGGGTGACGCATGTTTTGATTTCGGCTGAAGTTGTATTTGGCTGATCATCTATAATGAGAAAAAAGAACACCAATACAATGGCCATCACAATGAAACTTTGAAATACATTTTTGTAAACAACGGGTATACATATTCATCAACTCCACAAGAAACTTACCACGTCCAAGGACAACTAACCTGACCACATGCTTTTCTCACTCACGTAAAACCTATACATATTACATAGGCCTTATTGCCTGCACATTTCAAAGTTACCATCTGGATGTTTACACACAAGGCCTCTTACTGATGGCTCTCACCTTTAAGTCATCACATGATCTCAGATATGAGCCAAGGGTTAGAAAAATATCCCAGCTAATTGAGCAGCACCACTTCACACAAGATATTTTAACCCTCTGGGCATATTTTACTCTTATCAAAATTACAGAGAGGAAAATTTAAATAGTAAAATTTCTGGCATCAAGGGGACCTACTGGCATACCTTGTTTAACAACAGCTTACTTAACATGAACTCATTACACAACAGAAAATAGTCCTCTTGATGAGAAAATTATACACAGGCAAAACCACCTATGTGCACTTGCAGTTGATGCCGTAAAAGGTAATACCATGGTACCCACAATATTTGCCTCAAGGCTTAGTGTTAAATGTTTGGCTTGACCCTCGTGCATGGTGGAGCAGTGAGTAAGACTACCTCCTGGCAATGTACGTCGGGCAGTTGGGAGAGCTCCTTTAGAGCCCATAAAAAAAAATGGACGCCTCATGCTGGTTACATGCAGCTGCGGTAAAACACCGCTCACCCAAAACCCCATTTCCCTTCTCCTCTCCCATCCTTCCCCTCATCCCACAAGAAAAAAATCCCCTTTGTTGTACGAGGTTTGAGAAGCCGGCTGAGCAGAGTATTTCAGGCAGGTGCAGACAAGGTCATTGAGACTCACCTCGCAGACTCCCTAAGAAGAACATATTGTACAGCTCATGAGTAATAGTCAGGAAACCACCTCCAGCAAAGAGGAAACCTAAGTAGCTTTTTGCTCAACACATTCCGGCGAACGTGAAATTTGCCGTGTTTTCCCCATGGGCAAATATGAAATTTGCCACTTTTTTTCGTCGTGGGCGTCAATTTTCATAAAAATGAAATCGACCCATTAGTGTTTTTCATAAATGTACATTACTTTGGTAAGGTTGAAAATGATGAATTTCAACAAATTTTGGAAAAGCGATGCGCCAATATCGAGTAATTAATTAATCCCCCTTTGGTGTATGCAACCACTGCTTACGAAATTGAATTTTCTTCGATATATGTTTACATACACTTAAAATACCTTCAAAATATACAAATGAGTGATGTTTTTAGACATGGAAATTGATGAAATATAATACTATCATAATAAATTGAGCATGAAAGCATTAATGAATCTGTTCTATCGGAATAAATTCAGTGTTTCATCGTTTCACCAACTCATATAAATGAATAACATTCAGTTGTTGACATAAAAACATAATAACTCCCTAACTAACTTAAAAACATGAAATAATCACTCCCTAACCAACTAAATAACAAAAAAAATTAGTTAGGAGATTTCTTTGCACACGAACTACGTTAAAAATAAAAGTAGAACTCCCGTTTAAAATTTGTAGTTGTAGAGCTAAACATAAGGAATGTACTTATAACCCTCAATTTGCAAATCACACAAAAACTTCTTTGTACATTATTCCACTGCACCAACAAGCAACTGAGCGTGGACACCTGCTGTGAGTGGGGCTTGCACTGTGACAAAAGGTCAAGATTATCCCCTCCCGCGGACCGAAAAAGGGTACAACGACCCGAGAAGAAGTTTTTTATTACACATAGAACCTTTTAGGCCAGCTTAGCAGCAACGCCATTTTAACACGTCGTTTGTTTGTTTGCATAGAAAAATTTACTCAATGTTAAAACGTCGTTCGTAGCAAAAGGGTTAATGGAATTTGAAGCAACTAGTGAAAGGATGTGTAGAATAAGACTAAGAGGAAGATTTAGGAATGTGACTATAATAAATGTCCATGCCCCAACAGAAGAGAAAGAATGTGATGAAAGCTTTTTATGATGAATTAGAACAAGCATGTGCAAGGGTATAGAAGTACAATATGCTAATAGTAATGGGAGACTTAAATGCTCAGGTGGGAAAAGAAGAATATCTACAAGTAGTGGCAGGAAAATACACAATACATGACCACAAAAATGAAAACAGGAACTTACCATGCCAGTTTACAGTGTGAAATAGCATTATCATAAAAAGAACATGTTTTGAGCATAGATGAATCCACCTAGGCACATGGAAAGCACCTAATGGAGTGATAAATCAGATCAATCATGTATTGATTAAGGTGAGACATGCATCATCAGTCATTGATGTAAGATCCCATAGGGGGCAAAATTATAATACAGTCAACTCTCGATTATCCGGCTTCCGATTATCCGGTTTGCGGATTATCCATGCTATTTTCTCATCCCTACTCGTAAGTTTGAAAAATATCCCGATGGTAAAATTAAGTAAATTCTTTGAAAGTTCGATGTATCTAAATAGAATTGCAAGTTTGTAAATGTCTCTTTTTAGTTTAACTTTTTAATTTAGTCACAATATTATGGAAATTGTTGGCTACGTTTAGCAATGATGAAAACTCAGCCGCATCTGCTTCTGAAATTATTTTATCCGTTCTTTCCCATTACCCTTTGCCACTGAATATTCTATCTTCCTAAAACGAACAGAATAGTAAAAATACAATTGAAATAATTTCAAATAAACTACTTGTAAATAAACTTACTTATATTAAACTTAAAAATAACTACTTATTGTTCTGTATGTTCTTACTTTTCGGCCTGAATTAATAAATACGAAACAGTATTACTGCTCATAGGTCATTATTCGCCATTGAACAGTCATTTGTTTTTACCCAGATACGATTTTGCCAGTTCATTAGTGTGGAAATCTTGATAACTTTAAAGTTAAATTTTTTACTGTAGTGCCACGCCAAAACACACACAAATGGCATAAAAACGGAAGAAAATTGTCCTTTCCATCGTGAAAAAACGAGAATTGATTACAAGAAATGAAAAAGAGACTCCGCTTAACACATTCAGTGCGGAGCACGTCTATTGACGTGGTCCCGCCGAGTATACTCGGGCACCGAAGTTGTGCAAATTCTGACGCGCCCGAGTATACTCGGGCAAGACCGAAAATTTCGTCCCTTTCTTCTCATGCCCGAATATTCTCGCCAGCTGCTAGTAGTTCGTTTTTCTGCCGTCAGAGGAACAGGTTAGGGCCGTAGCTCTTACTAGCCGAGCGGCGCTCTCTTCAAATGTTGATTTCTGATGCTAAAAAAATGGTAATTTTTTTGTAATAATTCTAGCAATTCGAGGGTCATAATTTTTTTCTCACTGAAAAGTTATTCTCTTATGGAATTGCATTCACCTTTATTGTCATTGGTAACCATCGATTTATTAACTCCATGCATGGAGTTTCTTTTGCGATCTTTTTACGAAATTCACAACTTCAATTTTTGTCATTTATCGATAATTTTTGCAAATTTATGACGTAAAACTTCCGTTTTTGCATGACGAAAAACTTTCTAAAATGTAAATAATTTTTAAATTCGTTATTTTCATTTATATTTCCTCATTCACTCTTCGTGAGCATCCAATTAAATTTTTCTTCAACAGTTTAGCGGTAATTATAAAAGTTGCAATTTCAATTTTACGCTAATTTTCACTGCTACGATGAGTTCCACAGTAATTGGAATAACATATTTCTCTAGCAAAAGAACATGAATCTTTCCTTGCCTTATTTGTTACTATATATTTTTGTTATTACATATATTTGTAACTATATATATATGTATATATAATGTTGCAATATATATTTGTTACTATATATACTATCTAATTCTATATTATTCATCCGCATATTTTTCTTCCGGTAATTTTTATATATGTTGGAAATGTCTATTGAACCATTCTTTTTAGATAAAATGGCGTAAGCGTAAATGTTTAGATGTGTTGCGAATGTTATTTCATCAGCCCCTTTCATTTTTCTACTTCGAATACTGGCGGCAGTGGCGAAACATATTTTTACGAAAACAGCTATACGATGAAGACGTCAAAAGGTCGTACGTTCTCAATAGAAACCAGCACAAGTGCCCTGTGTATATGCTACCCTAGCCCACATAAGTACGAGAAAAAAGGAGAGATAGAGATAAATCCCAAACATGTGTATTGCCTTCTATTGTCATGTTTGACGCTTTCCTGAGGTCAGAAAACACCCGCTCGAGAGCCGATGGCCCGCTAAGCAACTTGTCGCCTGGTTTCATGTCGTGCTAATCTTCTACCCTTTGCTCCCCAGGCTACTTTCCCACCAGCCAACCCTTTACTAATGGGTTTTTCCCAATATCAATTTACCGTTATTTGGAAAATACATGCTGTTGCGGTGCACACACGTGTGTTTATTTTCCAAGAAATGGTAGGAACGGAAAAGAAAAATTTTATGATGAGAATGGAGATGAGCTTTTCACACTAGGGGCGAAGTCCTTATCAATCATGATTTTTTCCACGAGTACTTTGTCGGAATGACGATGGTGACAGTCTTTCGTTGAGTTTCAGAGCATACGCATCCTTCATTTTCAGAGCGCACGCACTTTTTTGCTGAAATTCACCCGATGCAAACATTCCATTTTTAGTTCAAACATTTTCGTTCTAATACGAGCGGTGTAGTAGGAGTGAATTCTATGGCAAATTCTTTGTTTTCGCTCGGTAACATTTGGCAATCAGAAATGGATTCCGGAGAGGAATCAGTGTTGACCAGCAGTGATTCCAAGGTTATGGACATTGAAGTTCCTGGCTCCTAGTCGACTCTCTCCGGAGAAACAAGCTCCGAATCGGAAGGCGCAGCGGAACATTCGCGGGAAGCGGAGTGGGAGGAAATGCTTTCAACAAATCCTCTTCCGGCACCACCTAGGTTTCTGTTTGAATGTAATTCTTCGATGAACTTCGACCTGGTTCCCGAATGAAGTTCCCTAAAATACTTTTTTCAACAATGAAAATGTAGAATTTATAACTTGGGAAACTAATCACTGCGCCAGTAACACTTTGCATGAAAAAGCGGGGCCGAGCAGTGCTAGCGTAAATCAGTGGCGAGCTGTGACAAGCTCAGAAATTCGTGTTTTTTGCCCTTGTAATGCTACAGAGCAGAGTGCGGAAGCCAGATACTGAGTTTTATTGGTCAACGAGACCTATACTCTCCTCTCTCTTTTTTTGGACTAACAATGTCTTACCGATGATTCGTAAAAAATAAGGCAATATTTACATTTTTCCTATAATAACGATTTTGATCACCAAACACACTCCAACGCCAAACTAAATAAAATATGGCAGATTTGCCAGAGGCTGGAGGAAAAGTTCAAGGCACTCCATACACCAGAGACGGACGTTACCATCGAAAAGAGCCTACTCTCAAACAAGGGAAGATTGGGGTGGCGGCAGTTCATGCCTATGAAAAGAGCTTCATTTGGCAAGTATTTTTTCTTTGTGAATCAATAACTGGATACGTGTGGTCAACGACAATTTACACGGGAAAGGGGACTGTGTTGGATAAAGACTTTGCCCATTTACCCATGACCTCAAAAGTGATGATGACTCTAATGAAGCCATTATTTGGCCTATGATATTGCCTGACGATGGATAACTTTTATACATCTCCAGATCTAGCTGACTTGCTCGCTTCACACTCCGCTAACTCCTATGGAACACTGAGGAAAGGGATTTCAGCACTCTTCAAAGATAATCAAGTTAAAGAAATGAAGTTTCTTGTTTTTGTAATAGAATGAATTCTGTTATAACATTTTCAGAGCGAAAGTCGTCGTCATGCGGGTTGCCTAACTCCCATGAATGTTTGTGCGTTGTTTCTTGATGTACTATGGACAAAAATTAATAGTTAACATTAACGTTGTCGGCAAAGTATATGCATTTGCAATATAAACTAAATTTATTCAACATTAGACGTCTGACTAAGGTTAACGGGAAGGAAAGTTATACTGATATGCAGGTGGCCTAATTCTCTTAAGTTAAGGGGCAACATTCAGAAAATATTGAATAAATCATTAGTTATCTGGAATAAAAAATAAAGGAAAACATTTTCGGATTTGCCTCCCTTTAATGCTTCTGAATCTGAAATAAAAAAATATGACTTTTTTTGACCGGTTTTGTAAAAAAAACCAGTCAGGGAAGCGGTTAAATTCGCGACCCGCTTGAATGTGTTAAACTGGCAAAAGAATAAGATGTGGGATTATAAACTGTTCAGGATATAATTAAGAATAAAAGTAAGCTGATGAAGTTTGCTGCAACCTCGGACAGTGGTTTGGGACCCTCAAAGTGTATGACTATGAAACGATCAACCTTTCAAGATGGTTCTTTATGGTTCAATGAAAAACGGTCAATTGGTATACCCGTCTCAGGCCCCATATATGCACAGCAGGATAAACTTTTTCACGAGTCTCTAGGTATAGAAGGGGATTTTAAAGCTTCTTCTGGGTGGTTGAGAAGAGTCAAGCAGCGACATGGAATGCGTGAAATTGCTATTAACCCTTTAACGCCGAGGAAATTTTTTTTGTCCGATTTTCTTGATTTTTACATATGAGTATTAAGAGCACCTAAATACAATTATCACGAAGTTTTAGCTACATTGGTTTCAAAACGACCGAGTTATTGGGCGTGACCATATGGTCACGCTAGGCGGTTGTGGGGTCAATTTTTTTCCAAATGAAAAAGTTTTGTTTTTTTGTCTTGAGGTTTATTCATCTTACATAAAAACATCTAGAGCAATATAATTATAAATTATAAGTGATAAATTAATTTTTATTGATTTGTTTTTAAACAAATTCACAAATATTTTAACTTTTAATTCAATTAAAACATATCGAAATGCAAGAGAATACTTAATATAACTTGGTGCGCGTTACAAAGCAACAGAATTTGGAAAATACTTCGGGACATGGTGAAATTATAAAAGCAATTAAGCACAATACAAGTTTAAAAATAGCATAGGAAACAAACTGAAAAAGTGCCTAAATTACTAATTGACATCTCTTATCGTGGTGTTATTTTGTGTGTAATTCAATAAAGCACTCAATGCTCAATCCAACATTGCACTTAACACATTCTGTGCGCATGGAGGAACCACATAACGCAGACCTTCGCCTTATTCCACTCCCTCATCGATGGACTAAATGGTTTAGACCATCCAATCGCAGGCTGACTACAACATGGCTATGGATTTAACTGTTAGTAACTGGCTGTCTTCCACTTCTCTGAGGAGCGTTTTGGTACCTTGTAAGGAATTTATCAACAATTTCTCTTCTGAATTCTAGCTGAGACATTTTACTTCCAGCTTTTTTGGCGAGGATCCGTGCATTGGTAGTGACACTGTCGATCGTCCACGTAAAGAGAGACCGTCGCCACTCTTATCTCCTAATGCCAATCCTGTTGTAGCTTATGTTCTGATCCATTCAAACAGTACTTCCCATAAAAATATTGTACTCTCCAAATGCGCTGGGACGGGGAATGAGAATTCTTTTTTTCTGTTCCCTTGAATATTGTTTAACAATAACCGCAGGATTTGCACCATACAATGTCGATGCGATTGTCACAACTTAGTCGTCAACCCAGCGTACTATTGAGATTTCGTCGCTGCTTGTAATCTCATGATGAGACCCCCTTTTCATCTTCTTCATAGTTTTTACCGGAAGAATTGGAACACACTAGGAATTTAGTTTTCGCGAATCGTTCCCGTATCTCCATATCCTCGCCCTTTGAGGTGAGTAAGGAGAGAAATTCCAGTAAAAAAATTGTCAAAGTACAGCTGAAATGGCAGTACTTCCATTTCTTCAGGAAACTTATTAAGAATCTTCAGCATGGGTTTGGCAGTCTTACCAAAATCACTCTCATACTCAGTGTTAGGGTTAGAAGACTTTCCCTGGTAAAAATCATATGACACTAGATAACCTGCTGGAGTGTTCATGCACCAAATCATATAGCCAAATCGGATAGGCTTTCCTCGGATGAATTGTTTACATCCATGACGGGCAAGCGAGGCACCATATATTCATCATAACTTAAATGCTGTTCACTTCTAAACTTACATTCATAAATTTGTCCTGCAATATATCAGAGAAGGGCCTCAACCTCCACATGTAATCATTTGGATCTGGTTTCCTACTGTCTGCGCAGTCAACAAAGCGGAAAATGTGGATAAATCTATCTCTACGCATAGCATTACAAACTAGATCATAGTGAATATATCTATTTGATTCCTAATATGATCTTTTAGAAGGAACGTTGTTGTATCCAGACAGGAGCAATATAGCGATGAAAGTTTTCATCTCTTCTATGGTTATATTTGGGTGTGGTAAACGTTTTTTGAAGGGCGTACTTATTGGATTCGGCACAGAAAACGAACCATGTTATCGTCAATGATTGATGCAAATAGTTCTACTGTACTCAAATGCTTTTCATTGGTGTAATCTAAATCAGGAAAAATAGGGATGGTTTTCTTCAGTCCTGCTGTATTCCACTCCCGATGCACCAATGTTTTCTTTCTCTTCTTCGCCATGGAATTAATTTTGGTGGCCACCTTGTGATCTGGGATAGCTTCCGTCGTTGATACTTTGGACAGTACAACTTCCGCGGTGCACCGGAGCTGTCGGCCGCATAGATTATCAACCAGACCACCATCATCCTCATCGGCAGAATCTTAGTCCGTGAGGTCGTTTACATCTGAAGGCTCGATGTATATTTTATCAACATCCTCATACTCCAAAATGTCAAGAGAATCTGGCAATGTCAAGTTTATACAAAATATATAAACTTATATTATTAAATATATGGTTGAATTTTGTAAAAGTGTATAAATACATTCAGATTAGGACAGATTATATTTATACAAGCAGAAAACAATAAGAAAATAGTAACCCCCGAATTTGAAAAAAATTGACCCCATATGCGCCTAGCGTGACCATATGGTCACACCTATGAAAAACTACTAATAAAATATTTACTATGGCAAATAAATATGAAATAATGTATAAATACATCAAAATGTACCATAATATGATAATACTATTAATTAAAATACTTGCAATTAAAAAAGTATTTTAGTAAGACAATACTTACACAAGGTGGAAATCCATGAGGAGGAGATTCAATGGCACGAGAAAGGTCTCATGAGCATAACAGCGTCAAACGTTATGATAGTGGTCTAAAAACTGCCTGTCGTACTTCCAAAAACTCTTCGCAACAATGTAAAACCATGTAGTCAAGACGGAGGCCCTGCGACCATTTATTGTTTCGAGATTAAAAAGTAACTTCTTCCCGTGACCATATGGTCACGCTAGGCGTTAAAGGGTTAAGGGAGAGCGATTGTGTGGCAATATTTCAGCCGCTGATGCTTTTCGCTTGGAGTTCACAAAATACGTAAAGGAAGAAGAGTTGGCAGCCGCACAGAAGCTCTGGCGAGTGTTGAAACTTTGCTGGATTACATGCGACAAAATGATTTTGATTATTGCGATGTAACCTCAGTCAGAAAAATAAGAACTGCAATAAAAGAAAACATGAAGAAATCAAGTAAACAGCAAAAAATAAGTTATTTCCGAGATTCACAAATCAAGTAAACAGCAAAAAATAAGTTATTTCCGAGATTCACAATAAAAGAATGTGCTCTATTCTGACATTCACTTCGATAATGATTTTTACATTTACTTCAAATACGCAAGATATGCTATTGTTTTTATTATCTATATGGTCAAGTTAAGCGCCCGTTTATCTTTAGTTTCAAGCATTATAAACTATTCATTAGATTAGAAAATATTTATCGATGAATGTTGAAGATTTCATGATATTCGAAATAAACAAACCGGAAAATTAGCATTTCATTATTCACTTGTTTTTTTGGCGTAACACCTGCAGTCAATTGTAATGCGAAATATTTTTAATCCTACTAATGCCGAATCTATATATTATATCAAATATATTTTTCAGAGGCTCACATTATAACAATTTTTTGTATCATATAATCACTTCGATGTCATACATTTACTGAAAATAAGATGTCAGTTTTTTATTACCTACGTGGTCAAGCTAAGTAAGTACCCATTATGTTGCGCTTCAGGCATTAGAAGCTATAAATTTTTAAATGTTTACGATACTATTATATTTCGAAATAACAGTAATATTTAGTATTTCATTAGATGTCTTGTGGTAACTGCTGCACTCTGTTATATTAAATAGCTTCCATCCTACGCAGTGACATGTCAATATCACGACCACATTTTCCATGTTTTTCAATTATCCGTGTTTTTCGATTATCCGTGCCTCTTCGTGCATCCATTAGCACGGATAATCGAGAGTTGACTGTAGTGACCACTACGTGGTAAAAGCAACAATAAGAGAGAAATTAACTGCTGCACTAAGGGAGAAGACATCTAAGAGAAAAAAGTGGGATATGATTAAAATGAAGGATAGAAATGTAGTGGATGACAATGTAGCTGGAATACAGACAAAGCGTTCTAAGATGGAAACTGAGATTCAGAGAAGTGTTAGGGAAGAGTGGGCAATGATTGAAATGGTGGTAATGGAGGGGGCACAAGAAACGATTGGTGAAGAGAGAAGGGAGAGAAATCAGGAATGGTTCGATGCAGAATGCAGACAGGCCATAAAGGAGAAAAACAGAGCTAGAGAAAAAATTATGCAGAGGGAAACTAGAAGTAAACCCGAAAAGTATAAAGAACTATGAAAGAAAGCACATAGAATATGTAAAGAGAAGAAGAGAGCAATGTATACAAGGAAGATGCAGGAAATAGAAGAGTTGCACCAAAAAAGTGAAATAAGGAAATTCTACTGAGCAGCAGCCAGAGTTAGAAAAGGGTTTGAAACAAGAGTGGAAGGATGTAAGGATAAGAACAGGAAATTAATAGTGGAAGACTGGTATTAAGCAGGTGGGTAGACTATTTTAAGGGGATCCTGAGCCAAGATGAAAAAGAAGAGAAGGTAATAGAGCAGCACGGTATGCTGGAGGAAAACACCAACGAAGATAGGGGGACAGTGCCCACCATTGAAGAAACAGAATCAATATTGAAGAAGATGAACAACCATAGAGTACCGGGTGAGGATAGTATGATTATAGAATTGATTAAAGCTGGGGGCACACCTCTGATTGCAGTAATACATAGACTGATCACAAGAGTAAGGAAAACGGAAGATATGCCACACCAATGGAAAACTGGTATAATATGTCCAATTCACAAGAAGAGGGATAAATTAATATGAGAAAATTATAGAGGTATCACATTGCTTTGTGTGGAGTATAAGATTTTATCTGGCCTGATTAGTGAAAGAATTATACTATATGCAGAGGATATCCTTGTAGAATACCAATGTGGATTTTGGAATGGCATGGGCACTACTGATCTAATATTTGTGCTAAGGCAAATAATGGAAAAGTTTTATGAATATGACATAGATCTACATTTTTTATTTGTTGACTTCAGACAGGCCTTGGACAGTATTAACCAGAATGGATTGTACTAAGCACTAGAAGAATATGGCATACCAATGGAAATCATAAGGCTAGTAAAAATGGCCATGAAGGATACTAAGGCAGGAGTAAAAGTAAATCAAGCCCTGGATGAAGAATTTGAGTTTAATAGAGGGGTGAAACAGGGGGATGGGTTATCTGCCATTTTATTTGATCTAGCCTCACATAAGATGATTAAGGCGATTGATCAGAAGGGAACGATATTTGGGAAATCCAGCCAGATCCTTGCATATGCAGATGATGTGGTAATCATTACTGGGTCTGCTCAGAAACTGAAGCAAATGTATGCAGAAATGGAAAAAGAAGCAAAAAGTATTAGGCTGGTAGTAAATCAAAAAAGACAAAGTAGGTATATAATAATGTCAAACTCGGAGACCCGAAGAGCAGCTAAAGAATTGAAGATTGGAGAAAAGAATTTTGAAGGCGTGTCTCACTTTAGATAATACGTGGGGGTAATGGTATCCAATGATAACGATATAAGTAAAGAAATAAAGGTAAAAATACAGACAGGTAACCATGCTTATTATGCGAACAAACATTGGTTCAGAAACCAGCTTATCACAAGAAGAACAAAGCTCAAAATATATAAGACCCTTATCCGACCAGTTGTCACATATGGATCATAAACAAGGACCATGAAAGGGCTGGATGAAAGTGCCCTTAGAGCGTTTGAGAGACCGATACTAAGGAAAATATATGGACCTGTAAAAGAAGACAACGACTGGAGAATAAGGCACAATGCAGAGCTAGACTATTTAATTGAAGGCCAGGACATAGTTAGATGTGTGAAAGCTAAGAGGATAGAGTGCCTGGGACAGGTGGATAGAATGGCAGAAGAATGGATGCGTACAGATGGATGTTAAGGGAAAAATTACATCATGCAAGGAAAAGGAGCAGACCAAGGCTAAGATGGAGTGATTGACGTCATCAAAGATCTGCAGATAATGCACATTGAAGGATGGAGAAGAAGAGTTACAGGGAAAAAAGAATGGAGGCAAATTGTGGAGAAGGCCCACCAAGGGCTCTAGTGCCACGGAGAGAGAGACACTTTCATCCGAAAGCATAGCTTACCTGAAAAAATGTGAATTTTCCCAATTTTTCCTTATGCCCATTGACAAAAACTACTCAATTCCGCATATCATTGGGCATTACGGCTTGGGTCAACATTATGTGGTAATCTGGATATTCCAATTTTTTCAGTATTCACAACACAGTTCTTCGAGGTATGCCTTGTTTTCTTTCTATTATGCGGCTACTAGTATGCGGATCCGAATAAATGCATGCCAGGATGACAAGAATGCAAGTATCATTCTCGTCCTACACAGTTTGACCGTTGGCATCTCAACTGACCATTTTGAGCTCTCGTTTTGAGACGTTGGATAGTACAATCATTAGGATGTCGCCGCTTTGGGTAACATTGTGCTTCCATTGCAACGCATGCTTGGTAATAGCCTTGACATTCTCCTAATGCTAGAAGCATATCAACAATGTCAGCTAGCATTTATTCTGACATGGTTTTATGGTCTGATCAAGTTCGCCGATGACACCTAAGTAACAAATGTAAACAGTTTTAATGACCATAAGACCATTAAGTCCATAGCTATGGTACAATAGATTTTAGCTGAAGTGAAGCCACAATCTCCTGAGTGAATTGTCAAATTATTGTGATGGTAGGGTGCTGCTGCTGCACAAGGTAAGGTGACTGCTTACTGCGGCTCAAGGATAGGTACTAACACCCTGCGGAATGCCTGACTCTACCCCTGAAAGTGCACAGCACACGGGTTATGCAATGGTGACAGTTTGAAGTGCCGACCGCAGTGGCATGGCATTTGCTGCCAACAATCATGTCGTGGGAACTTATGATGCAATTGCCGGCATTGTCGCAGATAACTGGTGTGCATAATTTGTTTGTTTTTGCATTCATCAATGGCAAAATTGGGTTATTTGTGTGATCTAGAGTAGTTTGTTGATTTCACAGCAATAATTGCATTAATACGCCCTTTGCATGCTCTCAATGTCGGCAGGTTTCCGTTAAGCACACCATTCAAAGAGGTGTAACTCCGCAGCAACTGAAAATTGGAGACATTATGAAATGAACTTTTAAACTCCAAATTGACCCTGCTGTCCCATTTCTGCAATTAAAAATCAGGGTTACCATTGTAAAAAATCAACTTGACCTTGAAATGACCTCTCAGGTCAGTCTCAAGGTCAAAGACCAGGTCACTGTTGGATGTCCCCCTTTAAACCATACAATATTTGTACCTAACATTTTTCTCCATCTCGTGTACTTTGAGGAATATTTAAGTGTGTCAATTAAAATGGCCCACCCTCCTTGACGAAGGTAGTACCGTAGAAGCCCCATATAACGTGTAGGGCAGATAACAAGAAGCTCGAATTTGCAAGCGATGGCCAAAGAACGATTTAAAACCCTATGCTTTACATGTAAAATAAATGGTATAGTCAAACCTCTTTAGAACTAACCTCTATAGAAGACAAGTTCTCTATTCAACGAAAAAAAGTTACGGTCCCGATTTTCTTCCCATAAGTTATGTGTAATTTCATCCTCTGTACAATGAACCTCTGTACAGAGAAAATTTCTCTATAACGAAATAAATTTTTGGCCCCGAGTCAATTTTTTACCTCTTTAGAATGAAATAATGAAGTTTGTGATTTCCTATCCTCCATTTCATTGATATCATTTGCGCTCGAAATAGACGCTTTCAATTTTTTTAAAAGGTGTACAGTAGAACCTCGGATATACGACCCTCTTATATATGACGACCTCATTTATACACCGTTTTTTTTTGGTCTGGTAAATAACCCCATAAGACCCCATGTATTTCCAACCTCCCTTTTGAAACTTTTCATGTATACGACGAACTCCGTTATAAACCGTTTTTTTCCGGTTCGATGGTAGGAAATTCCTCACTTATACGACTTATCAACGAGTTAACTCACCCACGGAGCTTCATAAATTCTGACTTTGAGGGACTGTTGCGGGTTTATCGTGAGAGTAAATAACCGACCGTTTGGAAGCAACGGACGGAAAACCAGAGTCCTGCGCAACCACTGGACGAAAAATCAGCCATTTTTAATTTTTTAGGTGGTTTTTGAAAAATAAATCATGTTTTCGCGACGGAAAACCACAGGCCTGCACGACCACTGGACAAAAAATCGGCCATTTTTAATTTTTTTAGGTGGTTTTTGAAAAAAATCGCGTTTTTGCGATGGAAAACCACAGGCCTGCGCCCGGCACCGGACGAAAATCCCGTCATTTTAAATTTTTTTCGGTGGTCTTTGGATAAGAAGTCCGGGTTTTCGCTACTTATTCCTGAAGTGCATGTCATTGCGCATACGCGTGTCAACTTTTAATGTCATATCTCCATTAGTAGAGATGAATGAGTAGTTTCATTCCATGAGGGAATGAAACAGTTGAGAATCTTACGAATGGCGCCATTTTGCCAGATAACTATGAGGGTTAGAAAAAAACGGAAAGCAAGAAGTTGTAGACCTCATGAAGGGATGAAAATCTCTGCAAGTCAAAATTGAGGTCGAACTCTTAGTTTAGGTGCTAGAGTCGAAAAACCACAAAAAACGGGAAATTTTTTGCCAAATTTCGAGTTTGAGGCCCTCTGGTGAGGAAACTATGAGGCGTAGAAAGACCAAAATTTTCGTCCGGCGCCGGCCTGTGGTTTTCCGTCGCGAAAACGCAATTTTTTTTTCAAAAAACCACCGAAAAAAAAATAATTAAAAATGGCCGATTTTTCGTCCAGCGGTCGCGCAGGCCTCTGGTTTTCCATCCGTTGCTTTCGAACGGTCGGTTCTTTTTCCATTCTGACGAATTCCTTTTGCTACCATTAAAGGCTGGTGGGTGGCATCTTGTAGGAAATTCAATTATCTGCTCTGAATGTTTTGTCAGATTCCAGATCGGACACACTGTTAAAAAATTACGGCACGGGAACCCGAGGTCGCTTTTTCGAAAAGTCAAATATCCACAATTTAAAATCATTTTTTGGGGGTTTGCACTCTTTAGATGACGAAAAATCAGAGTCAATTTATTATTTATAATTTCAAAATAGCTGAATGAATATGATATATATTTAACTTCTAATACCAATTACTTTCTGATATTTAATACTCTCTAAACTATTTTCAGTTAGATCTGTTCATGTACAGTGATATTCTATTTTAGAAGAAATCTGTTTGGTAAAGGAAAAAATTACCTATTAATCACACCAGATGTTTTAGTAAGCAATACTCCTGCATTAGTTGGTGCTTGTTTGTAGAACATGAACAGGCAATAAACATCAATGCAAAATGTGTCAAGCATTAATTGAAACTAATTGTAAGCCCTGCTGGTAAAGTGCCAAGAATGCTGACTATTAGACCAAGAAATTTAACTTTGGTAATATATCTTACCAAATTTCAGGAATGCAAATGCACATTGTTTCTTTCTTGGTAACATGAACATGCTTACATTTGTAGAGTTATTTGTAAGTATGATAAATTATTAGGTTTCATTTGCCTGTATCCAAACATGTAATTGCAACCATAAAACAAAGCAGACCAAATTAGACAGTTGAAAAGGGTTTCTTGTTCCCTAACTATGAAACCTCTGCCATATCAAAATTTTACATTTTTATCCTTTAAACGCCTGGCGTGCCCGTACGGGCACAGGAAAAAAGCTCCACTCGGTGCCGAACGTGCCCATACGGGCACGCTAACTTTGATCGGCTCCAACTTAAACAAATTTCAACTTAGCGGAGCGAAATTTTCTAGGATTGTAGACAGATGTCTTTTTAATACAGTAATGTTGTTTTTAGATTTTTAAATACAACTTATTTTAATAATTTTGTATGTAAATGATCACGCGCAGTGCAAATATTTTGCATGGCACAGCATCGCGGCAAGTCACTTTTGGATTCGTTCTCAATCTGTTATTTACGTTCCGTATTTAAATTATTACTCCTATTTTGTTGTTCTTTACTTGCATAGGCAATAAGAAAACAATATTCCAAGTCTTGTGCTTGGTTTAGAGCGGTCAAACCCTCATAAACATTGGCGGTGGCTCAAATTTTGATAGCTCACTGTGACCTCATTCTCTCTCCAAGATAACGTCCTCTCCCCTTCCGGGTCAGTAATGCTATCCAGATGCTGAGGAAAAGGGCCTGCCTTTAGGAGGGGAACAGGGCCTTCGAAGGTCAAAGCTCCCATCGGGCCATGGGGGGAATTAGGGAAAGCGAAGAACCTCCTCTCTCGGCTGCCGGGTGCCTCCGGCACGTGAGCTGTAAAGGGAGTGACTGCAAGATGCATTCCTTCTTAGTTATGTTATATTCCTTTACCAAATTTCGAGTGGACTCAAACTAAACTTCATTCCGTCTCAGTTTTATGGTGAGTGCGCTCTTTTGTCTGCTCTGTTCACTAAAAGATATCGAACTTTTTAGAGGAATTGTGACATTTTTGGTAAGAACTCACTAACTCCTGATATCCAGTTCATATTTCCTTTATCGCATTATGCATATGTATATATATACAGTGTGTCCTCGTTTAACGTTGCCCCGTTTAACGTTGTTTCGCGATAACGTTGTCCAAAAATTAAAACCCTTAATCGTTCAACTTCGTCAATGCTTCGCGATAACGTTGTTCAAATTTTGCGCAACTAAAAAAAAATGAATAACGAATAGGAATTTGGCGCATCTGATGCGTAATTTCCATTTGGCGGAAAAGTTTGACGTTAACTCCTCATAGCGTGTGTCAATAGTTCACCTGAGCGAATAATTATTGCGTTATTTTGTTTCATAACTGTATGTTTGCTTATTATTTACTACGCTATTATTGGGGGGCAATGCATCGGGTGATTTAAAACTCAAACCAACGTTAGTGTACCATCTTGAATCGCATGGTATTAATAATACCATGTCTGAATGGTAGATCCAGGGGCAGATATCTACAGGAAAAAAATACCTGAAAATCCCATGCCGCCATCAGGTAGAACTGGTGGAAGAAAAAGTTGATTTACTGCTGTTTGAGGTAAATCGAAAACGTGTTTTTCGTGTTGAATTAGTGTGTAAGAGGAAGTTTTCTAAACCCTCCATGATGCAGTAAATCGTCGAGGGTGATACTGTTCCTAAAACATTGTTACGAAATAACAAAAATTTTGTACACAGCACCGACTCTCCCTAGTTCACTCACAATTTTAATTGATATCCTACGTCTTCGCGATCGTAGAGAGCGAAATTTTTTGCCCTTCACTGCATTCACATGCGCACGCTCCCGCAGTGAAGGACAAAAATTTCTATTTACTCAGAGGGAAGCCGGTACTAACAGCACTAAATATCAGAAATATAGGAGGGAAACCTGGTGCTTATTGTTTTAAAAATGCCTTTTCAGTTTGTTTCATCTAAGATATGAAGATCTCTGACTAGTGAAATCATCTGTTCGACTGCCCGCGTAATTAAAATACGCCGTGGTATTTGTATGATAGCGTCCAGTCTGGGAGAAAATTAATTTCACCTGCTTCCCGATCACCTTATACCACCTATTTCACTTATATTGCTACGCTATATATGCGCATTTATACTAACCTTTCGTTTGCTTCATAAATCCTTTTTCTTTCGTAAACTATTCACTTAAATCTGCGATGCGAAACTACTTCTGGACGTCATATTGGAAATACTGACCTTTTCCTCCTAGTTCCCCCAGATGGCGCAGCGGTCGAGCAGTGTCTTCATTTACTATACCCACCGCCCTTAACTCAACTTAAAACTATTCCCGCTTTTCGACGGCTTTATCACACTCAGGAGGGACGGGTAACCTCTCGGAGCTACCCTATAATCTTTGGAGGTACTTCATTCATGTAGATGTAGATGTAGATTCCACTGCCTCCATACAGAACTTTCATCACCAACTCGCCTCTCGCTGTAATTTTACGCAAACCAATCACCGTTGGGGTAGGTTGTGTAATAACCATCGGGGCGGCCCGCAGGGCTTTAGGTTGGTTGGTTTAGGACGGTTTAGGTTGGTTTAGGTCGGTTTAGGTCAGTTTAGGTCGTAGGGCAGGGTTGGTTTAAAAGGGTATTAGTGAAAATAAAACGTAACTATCCGCCAAATAACCTATTTTTCTGTTCAGAAATGGCCTTCTCAACGCCACGTACTGTCCCACCTTAGCACCCCTGTTTCACTCCACAGACCTGCAACCTTAACCTAGACCTAACTCTCACCCAGAGACTAGGCAACATTTTTTTGTTAAAAAACACCAGTCTACATCTTTCATCAATACACATGTGATGCTTATCATAATGTGTTGTTCTCGTGAAAGACCTTACAATGAGGACGGAAATCTTGGTGCGCTTCCGATCGTCATTTGCTCAAATTACGGGTCGCCAGTTAATGCGCTGGTGTTGCGAGGGAGGCCTCGGTAAATGTGAGCTTTCGTCCAGCCAGCGTTTTCGTAATTTCACCCACTTTTAACAGAGATATCGGAACCAAATTCACCTCACTTATTATGCAAACCTTGTGCATTTGTAAAATACTTTCAACACAACAATGCATCATTTACTCTAGGAATGGGAAACTTTCAAACCTGAGAAGTGCGATGTTTCCTCTCCGCCATCCTGTGAAAAAATGCCGTCTCCTCTTATCCACTGTACGTGGCGCAGCGATCGAGCAGTTGCTTCTCTAGCATATACAGACCTACACAGTTTCTTCCCTCCTTCCACTCAAACTCACCCCGCAACAGCCATTTAACACAATCATTTTAAGACTAGAAATTCTTGGCCTCCCACGCGGTTGCAGCCCCTCTAGTTGGAACTTGATTTCTTTCGGGGCCGTTGATAACACGATCGAAGTAGGAGATAAACGTCCTCTTTTAAGGTTCTTGCCTGCAACGTTGTTGGGGGGGGGGGGGGGGGGGGAAGGCCATATTTCAGACATGAAATTAGTCCGTATCCCTCTACCGGGACTTCCAAAAATCTCGCAATATAGCGTCAAAATATCACAAAAAATATGCGAATTTGGTCATTTTCAAACTTTATTTTCTCCAAAACTAAGAATCTCATGCCATTTTTTCTTACATTTAATAAATGCGCATTCCTTTCACTTTCCTTTCCCATTCATCGAATACCCCTTACTTATCTACTATTCTCACCAAAGAATTTCTCCCAGACTGGACCCTATGATACCTTTACCATTGGTGAGTTTGGAACGGATTTTAATTTTTTACATTGTTTCTTATGGAAAATACTGCATCGTTTAACGTTGTTTCGCTTAACGTCTACTTTTTCAGGAATGAGTTAACAACGTTAAACGAGGACACACTGTACAACTTTTGTTATTTATTGTCAGACTCCTAAGCAGAAATTATCCAAGATAGAGAGAGAGCAGGAAATTTTTTTGGATTCTTCCTCAGAAGCCGTGGAGTCGGACACTTCGTCGGAAGACGAGGATACAGATCTTCCTGCGCTGGAGGATGAGACGGAGACTTTGCTTGCAAATTTCATACTCCATTTCTTAACAACACAATGAGATGAGACCGATTCCTCCACATCTTACGATTCTTCCACTTTGCTGATAATTCTAAACCACCCCAAAATGACGAAAATTACGACATACTGTGGAAAAGTAGGACCATTTTCGATAAGCTTAATGAAAGCTATGCCAAGTATTATAATCCTGCTAAGCTCTTGGCTATAGACGAAATTATCGTGCTTTTCAAAAGCCGGGTGATATTCCGGCAGTATATACCGAAAAAGCATAAACGTTTTGGAAGAAAACATTTATAAACTGCGTGACAAAACTGGATACACTTATGACATGAAAGTGTGCTTAGGATGGGATCGACTGACTGTGACGCAGAACATCAGCTACGCACACGACTGTGAGGGCGCTGCAAGGAGAGTGGAAGGGGTTGGCCATAAATTGTATAAAGACAACTTTTTTTCCTCTCCAGCCATTTTTTACAACCTGCAGACTAAAGACATTTTCTGTTGTGGTACGGTAAGACTAAACCGCAAAGGCATGCCACGAAATTTGTACTGTCAGAGACCTAAAATGAAGCGGGGAGATTTACGGGTACGCGTGAGAAATGACTTGACATCCATAGTATAAAAAGATAAAAGGGAGGTATTGATACTGACAAACGTACATTATTCCCCAGAAGAGGATAAATTCAGCAATGAACAAGGAAAAAATTTGAAGGCGACCGTCGTAGATGACTACAATGCACACATGGGATATGTAGACAAAGGGGATAGGATGGGAACGAGCTACGATACTAGTCGGAAGTGGACACAAAGGATCTCCGCTCACCTATTGAACGTAACCATCCTAAACAGCCACGTGTTGTTTACGTCTTGCGGGGGCCAGATGACTCATCGGCAGTTTCGGCTTTTTTCTGATAAGGCAAATGATCGAGGAAGGGGCCTCTGCCCTTCCTCCTCACCGCTCAGGGAGAGAGAGGCCCAGTAGCATTGTTGGAAGATAACTGCGTCGCTTGGAGGCGAAAAATAATACACACTGGCCAGTGAAAGGGAACCGCGTAAGGTGCAGAATGTATTCTGAGAAGGCATTGTACACGCGTACCATTACGAAGTGCGGAGTGAGCGAAGTAGGGCTATGAACCTATAACTGTTTCAAGGAGTACCATACGATGGTAAAAATTTAAACCTTTATTAATTACCAAGATGTATACATCCATTGAAATAATTTACATCATATACATTCACCTCTCTGAATAAAAAAAAAATACTTCAACTTTGTTCCCAAAAAATATTTTTTCAAATCCTTTGTAATTTGATCACGGCTATGAGATTTCACGTGCAACTACATTAAACATTTAGCTAAATAGTGCTTTTTATTTCAACAATTTATCTTTAGTAGTTATTGAGATATTAACGTTTTTCGTGTGAAGAACAAGAACAAATTAAAGAGCCGGAATTAAATCTGGCAGTGAAGGTCGACTTTTGGATATTTAAATTCGGCTCTTAAAGGTTAAAGTAAATTTGAAATAATTTACAATATTTATGTGGGTAAAATATCTTATTTAAGTGAATTCATAAATAGATATCAGTCCTTCATTTGCTAAAGAGCTTTTTAGTGCATTAAAATGGGTCATAACTTCTGTACTAGGGAAATCTCTGCATAACAAAAACCTCTATACAACAAAATTTTTTCTTGGTCCCTAGCATTTCGTTCTAAAGAGGTTTGACTGTATTAGCGAGGAAAACAACAAGCCTCCCCTGGGGTCATTTATTATTACGAGTGGCAAATGTCTGCTTCTATCTCGGCAAACCTGCACCAACTTGTGCTCATGTCCTCTGTCATTGAAATTTTATGTCTAGGAGTATTTATTCTGCACAATTTGATTTTTAAATGCACATTTCCGACATTTGCGGCATTCCCGTATTCACTCAAATAAATTCCTCGTAAGTCCATGCATTTCATTGTTCTTTTGTCATTCTCCCGCTTTTTTATCAACTTCAGTGTGACTGATACTACATCATGGCTGGGAAACGAAAGTTGTTGGATCTGAAAAATAAAATTCGAATTATCAATGAATGCAAAAGTGGCGATGGGTCCAAAAGCAAGATAGGGAGGCGATATCGCAAATCTTCCTCAACCTTATTCACAATTCTGATGAATAAGGAAAAATTTCATGCCGCAGTGCTTCAAGAGGACGTCCAAGCAGCCAGAAACATTTGCGGCCAGGCGAACACACACAATTAGAATCTACCCTTTTCTCGTGGTTTTTCCAGCAGAGAGCAGCCTGAATTCTGATAAATGGCCCATTGATGAAGGCAAAAGCAGAGTATCTATGTGAGAGACTCGGTATTGACAAGTTTAAATGTTCCGATGTTGAATACATAAATTGTTATGAATTCGGATTCCCTATATTTTAAGTTGTCTACACATTGTATTGCCTTTTGTAATTGTTTCAAAGATTATAAATATTGAAAACAAGTCAAGGATGATTAATTTTGAATGCATGAAAGGTATGTACTATAAATCATGCGTCTACCTCACAGCAGGGAGTGTAGTCAGTATTCATGGTATTCATTATCAGCAAGTTCCCACTAGATGTAAGTACCACAGAATATATTGTGTGTATCGTGATGGAATTCATTTCGGAACTTACAACCTTCATAACTTTCTTCCTTGCACTCGAAACTCACAGCAAATCACGTATATGTACCATGGAATACCTAAAAAAAATAGTGAGTCATATGTGCCATGCCACCTAGCGGCCACAACGTGCACTATCGCTTGAAAAATACATGTTTCGCAGGAGCCGATACCGTATTCACTAGTGGTAACAAGTTTCACGTCTTATCTAAATGCAGTTGGTCCATGAAATTCCGCGTTGTGTTCAACAATTATGTTCCCATAGATTCAACAGAGTATTCCATGCATAACTATTGTAATAATAACACAAACTACAGTATACTGTAAATGGCTAATCGTAAATGCTGGGGATATAGGGTTCTATGATTCCGAAAAGCCGAAGTCAGCTGTTTTCTGTGGCGATCTTACAGACGTTGAAGTCCTCTCGTTTATTTCCACTATTTCACTCGAGAAGATAGCAGCTCAGTTCTTGCGTAGAACTAAATCCCCATAGTTATATCTTGGTCATTAAGTTATCTAGCATTTTTGCAAATTCCAATTAATAGAACTTTCTCTGAACCATATATCCATTTTAATACACTTTCTAGAGAGGTAGGAGGCATGAAATTTTTTTATCATTTCCTAAGTGTTTACCGTTTATAGTCCGTTGCATTGCTATTACTTGCAGAAGCGATATATTTGGTGCACCCAAAACATTGGGGCAATAACAATACATCAATGCGCAGTACAGTACATGTGTCCTGAAGTGTCAAAATTTGACATTTAATACTCCAGTGTATGACATCTAACAAGGAATTTGATGTCATCGAAAGTGAATAAGATCATAAGTAATTGAAGTGTTCGAAAATATAATTTTTAATAGCTATCTCAATAGAATGTTTTCGCCACTCACCAAAAATTCCCACAATAATGGCTAAATAAGCGTTACAGTTGTAGGAATTGGCTGTGGAGTGATTATTAATCATCTTCGGTATTAACGAGAGTTCCATTTAGCGAGTGATTTTTCAGATCCCGAGAGCTCTCGCTAAATAGGGCTTCTACTGTACATTTCAAGTACATTGTTCATCACAAGCTATACTGCATTGTAAACTCGTTGAAAGTTTGTTTCAGTTGCCTCGAATACCCCATTGTAACCTTGCAAAATTTGGACAGTCAGTTGTGAATCGTGTTGCTGATGCGTTGTTATCCCATTGTGAATCCGTTTTGTGCGTGGGAGGGAGCATGTTGCAATCGTGTAGTTATTGCGTTGGCTTCAAGTTGTAAGTACATTGTGGCCCTGTTTTTGTACACCAAGAATCACGTAGTAAACGCATTGCCATCATCCTGCATGTCCATTGTGGGCACGTTGAAACCCTATTTATAAGCTCGAAGAATCGCATTGTAATTGCATTATAGCCGCATTGCCATCCTCATGTCCGTTGTAGGCACCTTGTAAACCCTATTTTGTGCCCTCTTAAAAAAAAAATTTACATTTAGAAGAACATGAATGTTACTATTACGATGCCTTGCATTAGTATCATTCTACCTTGTATCTACCTAACGACATTGCATCTGTCTCGCATGTTCAGCTGCCCTACGGTTCTACGTGCATATACTCGCACCCATATTAAAATTATTCCCGTCAAGAACCTCATATATATGTGGCCACTTCCGTGGCTAAATGTAGACTTTGTCTGATTGTCTGAGGAAATACCATTACATTACAATAACAGTTATCAGGCATTAATTAATTTAAACCTATATTGCTACATAGTATGAATATAACTGCATTATTAAAGAGAATAAACAAGATTTTTTCTGTTTTTTACATTAAGAACGTTTTCACTACAGACCTAAAACACGCATAGCCCCATTGACTTCGCGTTGTAACAGCATTGTTGAGAGTGGAGACATGCCCTTTGCAATGACGATCTCACAATATCTCTATAATGCACTTTGCCATGTTACAAATGTATAGCCAGCTGTGCGAGAACGTGCATTGCAACAACGTTTTCACAACAGACCTACAACACGCATAGCCCCATTGACTTCGCATTGTAACAGCGTTGTTGAGAGTGGACACATGCCCGATGCAATGACGATCTCACAACATCTCTACAACACGCTTTGCCATGTTACGAATGCATATCCGGCTGCGCGAGAAAGTGTGTTGCAACAACGTTTTCACTACAGACCAACAACACCTATAGCCCCATTGACTTCACCTTGTAACAGCGTTGTTGAGAGTGGACGCATGCCCGTTGCAATGACAATCTCACAACATCTCTACAACGCGCTTTGCTGTGTTATGAATGTGTAGCCGGCTGCGCGACTAAATTCGTTGCAACAACATTTTCACTACAGATTTACAACACGCATAGCCGCACTGGAATTGTGCTTCAACAGCATTGTTGAGTGCGGACACAGGCCCGTAGCAAGATTGTACTCACAACATCTTAACAACACACATTGTCACATTATGAATGCGGTGCAATGACATTGGAAATAAGTTATGTATAAAGAAAGTGCGTTGTGACAACGTTGTGGACTTGTTGGAGGTCTGTTACAGCACGTTAACAACTTACAATGGAATTACAACGCGATATCTTGTGCGGTTGCTTCGTCATGGCTGTCTACACACTTGAAAAGAGGTACACTTGAATAGGGTTAAGGGAATACAATAACTTTCGAAAATAATAGTAATTTTAAAGAAAATTCTTAAAAAATGGCAAGTACTCTTATTTCTAGTCCCTTTCAGATTTAGTGGTAAGACCAAAATCCAGGTGCCCACATTTATTTTCTTCTTCAACCTTAAAAAACAATACACAACCAGATCCTGCTGTATATCTGTAGCTGAATCACAGTAGCAATGAGGCTAAAAATAAGGTTAAAAATACTTTTCAGGGTCTAAGAAGGCTACTTTTATTGTAGCTATAAAAATATATTCCCTTGAGAAGAAATAAGCACACCTGTGGACTAATTTGCTGAAATGTCACCGGCCCTGTAGTCAGATATGTGATTTGTGGCTTGCTGACTTGAACAGTTCCTGAAGCAGAGGATATCCTCACATTAGGCAACTGGGCAGTAGAAACTAGAAGATAAGAAAAGAATTTCCAGACAAAAGTAGAAACCTCCAAGTATATAGGATGAGAAGAAGAATGATTCACAATAAACAATGATCACGGATGATTCCAAATTGAACATACATTTATATTCAGGGTAAAGGAGATAATGTTCATTGTTCTTACTTAGATTTTGAAAATAATACAAAAGCATCTAGTTATATATACAGGGTTTATAGGAGTTTTTCATTTTCATTTTCCCTGACTTTTCCAGGATTTCCAGACCATTATTAGTGATTTTCCCTGACTTTTGAGCACCTGAAAACACCAAGATATAGGTCATTTACATAGAGATAAAAGCGGTATTGAGGAAACAAAGAAGTCCAAACTAACGAAAAATTGTAGGTTTATTTTCATATTAATCATGTGAACTTCCAGTAAAAGAGATCAACAACTTTAAAGTCAACAAAATAAAAATTATCGTTATTAGGAAATAAAACTGGAAGTTTTGCCAGTTTTGCATAACAATAGATATTGTTACAATCTTTGGGTACACAAAATAAAAAGGAAATTAGTTCAACTTTGATGTCAGATTTACGATTTCGTTGTCAATAGAAAGAATTTCAGTGACTTTCTCTAACACTAATTTGGCTCGTTTGGCTTTCAACCTTGATCTGTTGAAGGAAGTTGTCCTCTTGGTAACCAAATGAGATTTATTTGCTTTTTCCTCTTGCCGCTTCTGATTCAGGGCATCTTCATAACGCAACCATGCATTTCTGAATGACAGCATCGTCTTTTTGTCAATGGTCATATTCTGAAGCCCACTGACTGCCTTGATAGCATTGTAATTGCGACTTTGAGCGATCACGGGAACGTCCCAATTGGTTCTCCACTATAAGCTCTTTGTTGATGGAGAAACCCCTCTCCACAAAGTCCTGCCCATGGCTCAAGATTAGCACCTTCTTGATTAGGGCATACAAGTTTTGGAAGCTCTCCATACCTTCAAGCAGACCTCTCCAAAAGCGATCAATTCTCTGCACACTTCTGCGATAGACTTTACATGCTTCAATCACTTCAGTTTTGGATATGAGAGTTCGAAACTCCGTAATAATGCGATCACACACTTCTGCTGAAAGCCAGTTTTTCACGTGGAATAACTCGACAGTATTGGACAATCTAGTAATACTAACATTAGGATGACTAGCAATTAGGGCTGGGTCACAAAATGTGACACACTCACATGACTTGTACTTAGCAGGTGACTTGGAGATTAATGTTTTATATAATTTAAGCAACACATCTTTGCAATCAGTTTTGAATTTCTTCAACTTCTCTGCACTCAATTTAAGTTTCTGTAGCTTGGCTTTAACTGCAGTTCCTAACTTCAAATGCTTGTCAGGTAATAATTTTTCTGTTTTTTTTTTAATCAACATCAACTACTGACTTAGCCTTATCTAAGATATCACCTTTGATGAAGAGAGACATAAGGTCTCTAACCAGAGAAGACAGGTCAAGAATGGAATCATTGGTTCCTTACATTGATATGCCTTCAGAAAGGGTTTTAATTGCTGAGAAACATATGCAAAGAAGGCTAACCTGGCAGGCAATAGCTTTTCCTTCGAACCTGATGTCATGTTAAAGTGGCTCTTTGAATCAATCTTGAATTTTTCTTCTTCAGATCCTTCTACAAATTTGGCTAAGTTTGAAAGTGATTTAAGATCAGTTACAGTCAGTTCCTCATTTTCTTTGTTGAAGGGGAGGGGGCAAGTGATTGGGCGATGGACTCTGCTTCGCCGAGCCCAGCCTGTCGCTCGGGGGTGAAAAACAAAATCAAAGTCGACCAATCCCAAGATGGCCAAAGAAAGGGTAAAAGTCAATGCGGAAGAAGTTTGGCAACGTGACGCAATAGGTGGTGAGAGCGGTCAAGTGAGGTGGCAATCTCGTGCCCCACTACAATGCGCTTATCAGACAAATGCTCCACAGTTCATTCAAATGCCAACACACAGGTTTTATGCCAGACATTTTCATTAAAATTAAACTAAGTGGGATCAAAAATTAAACATTATAATGGTGTATAGCGGTTATTAAATAGCGAGTCGGGGACTCGTCAATTCTTTTGTAAAGCTGCTAGAGCAGACCTGTGTGCCGATGGAAAAACTGTCGGTGGCGGACGCCGGCTGGAATTGGGTCAGTAGCTGATTTTACCGGCGGCGGTGTAGTTAATCGACCATAATATATTCACAAGTACTGTAGCACATTAGCGTAATTTTATACAAATGATTCATTATAATCATAAATAAATATAAAAATTTATGTAAAAGTAAATTAAAAACTTATTTTACCAAATTTTTATCCACATATAACAGACATTTCTTCTGTAACGATCTCGTTTGTAAATTTATCACCTGCTGCATTTATCAGTTTATAAGGGTATAATTTCTTAGAGTGAAGAATATCATAGAAAAGGCCTTCCTTTTTAAAGATATTTATTGAAATCGGAAAAAAAAATTCATCAATAAACTTGGAAAAAATAAAAATTTATCAAATTTCACTCATATATTTTCATTATTTCCCTTACAATATCTGTAGTTATCATGAATAAAAACTATTTCATCCACAGTTGATGGACTTAGCGATGATCGTTTGGTGCATGTCGTCACGATGGAAACCACTCGTTCACTGGGCATATGCTTGTGGCCGGAAATGGATAGAATTTTTTGAGCTAGATGAGCAATACACGGAAATTGGGATTTGATTTCCCCCCAAAATTTCAAAATACAGTAGAACCTCTATTTTACGAAGTTGAAGGGACCCAAAAATATGAGCTTTGTAAATCAGAGGGTTTGTAAATTGGAGGTTATCTTTCAAGCAATCGAAACCTCAACAATCCCAATCCAGTTTCAGTAGCGCACTTCATAAAGATAAATGGGATTAAAGGGAGGTAATAATTCAATAAAATGAATTACACATCCAGTTAAATGTTTAATAGAAAAAAAGGAAATTAGAAACCTACAGTTCTTATACACAGTGGCATATTTTTTATGCTCTCCTTGACAAAAATTAACAGAACTTTAAAAATTGGTAAATATTTTTCTACAAATTTATAATGGTGTGAATTTGGCTGCTGCAACTGAATTTATTTCTTGTAGCTTCAAGTTGGTAGATATCATAATAAGGGGAATAAGTGAATCAATTCATCCCACGGAGTATTTATAGCATATGCATTAATTAGCGCAGGGGATATGTTTAGTGCTAGTCGAATTTGTGTTGAAAGAGGCCACTTTAACATGAGAATGCCACGGATGCATTCTAGCTAAGAAATTTCAAAACGAAGTTCCAATTGACCCAGTATATTTCAGTACAAAGACTAGGGAATGCCTTTTTTGAAGAAAACGTACATTTGAAATACCTTCAATAATATTTCATAGCTGATGAAAGTCAATTTTAGAACTTTACTCGAGTTAATTTGAAATTCCCGCATATGCGTTCTACAGCGCTGACATCTAGCGGTGATTTGCGAGAACTACTTACTCGCAGGTACTGATAGCTGTAAGTCGCGATCGCAAATTCTTACCCAACGGCGTAAAACTTTAATGAAAAATTAAATACTCAAACTGCATCAAAATTTGAACATAAGTAACGTATTATTACAAAATTAGTATTCTTAAATGATACCTGTCCCAAGGGGAATATTTTGACACAATTTCGTCGTGCATTTCACGCCACTGCTCAACATTTTCTGTGTTCACACGCCCTTCTTCTCCGCAGATTTTAAGTGAAGTGATTCAATGTCTTCTCTTGAATTTTTCTAGCCACCCATTTGAGCATTTAAAGTTGTCTCACTTCAGTTTAAGAGCCAAAATCTGAACATTCTCCTTCACAATTGGTTATAGGCAAGTTGCACTCACGATTGTCGACACTTAAAAGAAAATAGTAATAATACAGCTACAAATCAAGCTGTTCAAACTTCGAAGATGAAATGTACTTGGTTTTCGACGATGCTGTTGTGTGACTCAAAATGTTTTCGCTTGAATTCGTGATTGTTAAAAATTGTTATGTCGATAAAGAAATGCCATACTTCCGAGAAATTTCTGTTTTTGTCTGCGCGCAATCACGTACTTCCTTGATTATTGACCTTATGGCAACCAAACTCACAGACTTCCTCTTTTTTTTTGCTCAGCGATGTTTTATCCATTGTTTTACTTATAGGCACACGGTATATATCACAAACACAGCCCACCTCGCGTTGAGAGTGATTCAGACTGAATGCGCGCGACTCCTGCTAGCTTGGAAATATTTTCACTCTCTCACAGCTTAGAATGTAATTTTCTGGCTTCAAAGAATTCTGGAAACAAAGTTATAGGTGCGAGCCACTCTCGGATGACATAGGAACTGATAACAAGGGAAAGAAGAAACTCAAACCAGCTATTGAGAGCGAAGACATTGTAACGGCTACTCCGTGTAGACTGTGGTTACAATGTAATCAGGTGACCATCTTCAAGAAAGACTTCATAAGCTGGCCAATTCACATGTTTCCTGAGAGAGTAATATACCCTGGCGGAAATTTTATTATAGCCTACGCTTATAGGCCATTAAAATTACAGCGAAAGAAGAGGAAACTTAGTAATTTCTCTCTTCTTTTTATCTGACGTGAAAATCATTTTAGAAAAGAAGCCTTTGTATCCAGGATCATATATTATTCAAGTTTACCACAAGTATAAGTGAAATAAATATCTACCTTAAAATCGGGCCAAATTTTGTTTACTTGAGATTGCTTTCCCGACTTATCACCCTCGGAGCGCAACCCGTTGTTTCAGTCGTTCGCGCAGAGAAAAACATTGCTAGACGTGACCCAAAAATATGTGCAGAGGCAGCGTGCATTAAATCTAAAAATGTTGTTAAGGTTTTTCGATACCTTTTCTACAATTTCTTATATTTGAAATGCTCATTCTTTAAATGATAGCATAGTGCTGAATGTTTACACATTGAGTGATGCATTGACCTCAAAACATTGCGACAAAACAATTTCAAATACTTCGTAAAACAGAGGTCAGTCACTCCTGGGGACCGGCTTCTCACTTCGTAAATCATTAAAATAGAGGTTTCGTAAAATGGAGGTCATTTTACATGGTTTTCCTATATACAAAGATCGGGACTGGCTCTAAAAAAAAAGGTTCTACTGTATCTCCCACTACGACCATTTCTGGGGCAGACAGCAAAAAATATCTGGCACTCCTTCTCAACTTTCAACCTCCACTGTACAGTTCCGCTCACGTAGCGTATCCGTGATAAGTCCATTAGGGACAGACGATGATAATGGTTCTAATGACTGAATTTTGAGGTGAAGTACAAGATATTTCTTCTTCTTCTACGTGACCTACATGGGTAATTGCTACCTGGCAGCATGAAAAATCTTCTTTTGCTTCTCTTTGGGTGGTGAAATATACTTCTACTTCACTTAGATTTTGGAATCACGGATCTAGTAGACACAATGATGCACAAGTCAGTGATCAAGCGTTTGCTGCATGGAGATCTCTGCAGTAGAAGTGGTATCGTTGACAATAGGTTTTAAAACCTCACGAATTTCCGTTCATAGAATGAGGGGTAGATCGATAGTGCAACAATACCTTTGGGTGCATAATAAGAAATACATCAAAATAAGAAATAACATACATTTAGGTCTGTGGCTAGGCCCCTATACGTTCCCCAATTGAATATTTGTCCTAGGCTAGTTGATTAAGTTTTAAGCACGAAGATTTATTTTGGCATAATAATGTGCCAAGCCTACTAATATTAACCCTGCTAAGTTTGCCAACCAAGGATCCTGGATCTCTTTAACTCGCCCATTGACGACGGAGAACAACAAGTACAGTACAGGCAATCCCCGTGTTACATAATAAATGCGTCCCAACACTAGCGGCGTAAGTCTAAATTTACGTAAGTCGAAATTTATGGAAGTCAAAAAAAAAAAAGGAGCCGAAAATTACTCCGTAACTGAGTCCGTGCTCTCAAGATTAGTCGATTCGAAGAAATACGGGGAAGGCCAGCTCTTACTAACATTACGGCACATGCTCTCCTTGAAAGTAGGCAACCATCCTTCCAAATCCGTAACTTTCATAATACTCGTCTTTTTTTTTGTAAGGTTGCCACTTACGTAAGTACGGATTTGCGTAAGTCGAGGCTTACATAACTCGGGGACAGCCTGTATCGTCAATGGGTGATGGTAGGTAAAAGGATTGAAATAGTAACCATAGAGAACACAAACATTGATACTGTTGGTGAGCTAAAGAACCAACTAAATGCATATATGCTGCGCATGTGTTTAATAAAAACAAGTCCCAAGAACATTTCTATGAAATGAGAAAGCAAGCCTCTGCAGACATTGCAGTGCTGCAAGTTGATTTTGCAGAAAAATTTACATGCCAGTACCAAGATGAGGTGCAGAGTGCGCACTAGTGGAACCCACAAGTATCTGTGTTCACTGGGAGTGGTATGGCATGGTGAGAACTCATCAAAATGATATGCTGTTGTTGCTGACAACATAACAAATGACCGCTAATGTGTAGACATTTTTATGAGAAAAATTGTAGAAGACCATTTAAACAATTTTCCACAAACAAAAACTGTACATGCATTTCTTTCGGTATCATGTATCTGTAGCAACATTTCTCACATAATAGATAGCCACTTTTGAGTACACATTAAAGCAACATTGTAAAAACACGACAAAGTATTTGTTACGCAGTGGCAAGGCTCGTATGCTCAGAGATTGTACCTTCTTACTATACGTGCTTTTCTCTTCATGCTATCCGCTCCATGTGTGAGAGGAGTAAACGAGTTCCGAGTCATTTGGCACTTTAAAATAATTTGCAGTTACCACCCTAAAAATGAATTCTGAAGTGAAATTGCGATCGTATCCTTTAAGTACATATGATGCCGAAAAAATAGGAAATTGAGCTGCAGGAAGGAAATATGGTGTATCTGAATTGTGCATCAGAGACTGGAGGAAGATGAAGGAAAAACTGCAATCTGCAAAAAAAAGTATGAGAGCTTTTAGGGGTAAAAGTGCAAAATACCCTGAACTAGAAAAGCGACTGGCTTCATACATCTTTGATCGACGACAGTATGCTTATGCATTGTCAACAGAAATGTGCCAGGTAAAATCAAGAGAAATAGTGACATAATTAGGTGTTGCTCTGGCAGACTTTACTGCGAGCAGAGGATAGTTACAATGATTTTTTATCAGAAACGGACTATCAATTAGGAGAAGGACGACGATTTCCCAGTGCTTACTTGATGCATATGAAGATATGCTGGAGAGCTTTCAGAGATATGTAATTCAGCTGAGGAAAAAACATTGCTACTTTTTGGGACAAATTGGAAATCCAGACCAAACACCAGTGTACTTCGAGATGCCGTCAGAAACATCTGTGAATGAAATTGGACAGAAGTCTGAGCAAGTACGAAGTGGTGGTTATGAAAAACAGCGTTGTACAGTGATGTTGACAATACTGGCAGATGGGAAAAAACTCCCACCTCATGTTATTTTTAAACGAAAAACTTTACCCAAGAAAGTGATATTTTAAGCCGGTATAATAGTAAGAGTGCACGAAAATGGTTCCATGGACACTAACATGGTCTTAGATTAGATTAAATGTGTGTGGGAATCCCGTCCTGGTGCCTTACTACGGCTGCGGAGCATGTCAGTGCTAGACAGTTTTCGTGGGCATCTTAAAGAACCAGTAAAACAAAGGCTGCATGAGGGAAAGACTGATCAGATGACAATTCCAGGTGGCATGACGTCTATGTTGCAGCCATTAGACGTTTGCATAAATAGACCATTCAAAGCAAACACAAAGAGCCTGTACAGAGAGTGGATGGCAAGCACTATACATGAAAAAACTCCCACGTAAAAAATAAAAAAAACCAGAATTGACGCAGGTTTGTCAGTGGATTTTGGCATCATGGAAGGTGATTCCAAAGAATTTAGTCGGAAAAAGCTTTAAGAAATGTTGCATTTCAAATGAAATGGACGGCAATGAAGACAGTGAGGTGTGGAACAGTGTAAGTGAGGACATGATTTTCTCAGATCTTAGTAGCAGTGACGAAAACAAAAAATGAGAACTATTATGATGTAAATATTCATTAGTGATTCACGATTCTATTTCCACAAATGTGTTTTTCTTTAGTTTAACAGAATGATAACTGCTATTATATTGAGTATAGTTTTTCCGTGTGTTTCCAAGACGTTCCGGTGTTGTTAAATCATCCCAGCCCACAGCTACGGTGGAGAAAGCAGACGAGACCACCGCTATCAGGCATCTATCAGGTACGGATGGCATTCTGCTTTTATTTGTTGATTCACCGACGGATTTCCGTAATCGAATGATCACAGGTTGAAACTGTACATAGTTCTGCAATTATTTTAGTTGGATATTTCATTTCGAACAGATGCCATTTTTATAGCTGGATGATGTGATTGCATACAACTGTGATTACTGTGTGATGTTAGAAGAAAAAGATGCACAATAAAATGGGCTGTGTATCGTGACAATATTAAAACGTAACGCAATAAATTCATGAGAAAGATGTACATCAACAACTTTGGCACAGAATTTCTATTTAAGAACATGCAATCATGTTATGACAAAATGATGCAGGCTCAAGGGCAAAAAATTGATTTTTTGATAAAAATAATTTTTTTCCTCACGAGCCTGCCCGAAAATGGGGGTGAGCAGGATGCACGAGGGCATGGCTTACACAAGTAAATATGGTATATTGGCTCCCGATATTTGGACCAATGCTGGCTAAATAATGGCAATACCGGGCCGATGTTGCCAATGTAGAGCCAATATTGGACCAATATCCAGTCATTATTCTTGGCTGCTTGGGTGTGAAGATCCCTCAAATCCGTTAATGCACTGCTAACTGCCGCTAATGACAGAAGGCTATGTCTATTGGTGCACGGATGTAACTGCGATGAGTGGTGTCAGACATTATTAAAAAATACAATGATGAGGTGTCCGCAATGATAAGTGTGAACAAATACAGTACCGTATAAATGCGTGCAAGAGGCGCACCCGTGTAAGAGGCGCACCCCTCTTTTTATGCGTCTAAGTTGAAGAAAAAATTTTGAGTTTTTTTTCTTCTATTGCAAAGTTTTGCGGGCCTAACTGCGAACTTTCGGCCATTTTAAAAGCCTTCCGCTTGCGATATTCTCTTATAATTTACGCGGCATTTTTTCATAGGCAGATATAGACCCCGGAGGTAATTATTCACTTGGATCTGAGGTTTCTGCGGCATTTCTCCATATTGGTAACGGCTTTCGGGTGTTCCTCTACAAGACAACGAGGAGGAACGCCCGCGTGCCAGAACGCCGCGTCACCCTTTATGCCACTATTTACCGAGTCCAAATGACTCATGCACAGAGAAAAGACAACTGGTTTTCCCCTGCAGGTAATGCTTGTAGTAGACTCCCTCGCGCACCTTACGGATAGCCCTCTAACTGGGCAACAGCGAGCGCCTCTCCCTTTCTCTTCCGTGCATGCTCCTGGCAGTTGAACGCGCTCTTTTTCCAAAATAAATGTTAGTCGATATTGATTAACCTACGAATTCCTTTAAGATTTTATAAGTGGATGATGATGATGAACTCGAGAGCTTGGAGAAGGTCTAAACGGTGGTTTTCATTGATGCACGGAACGGAAAATAACGGATCCGTGCATTTGCATCTATAACTAAAGTACTAATGCATTAAATAATATGAAACTTCGTATAGCTGTTAGGAAAGATCTTTGCTACAATATTTGTAAAGGAAATTTCGATATCTTGATCCGTGTTGTTATTACGAAGCCGTAAATGCGATGCATCCGTCCGGTACCCGGGAAAATGCGCTAAAATTCTGTTTTTAAGCAGACACTGAAATCGATATAAACGGCAAAATGTTTTGTACACCATCAATAAACGCAGAAATAAACAATCTTTAATTTGATGTACTTCATTTTAAAATCGATTGAGCCATCTCTGAGATATTAGTCTTCAAACTCGGGTGACGGAATTTTGCAACGGACAGATTCGTGTAAGAGGTGCACCCTCATTTTCGGCTGCGATTTCTGGGAAAAAAAGTGCGCCTCTTACACGAGTTTATACGGTATTCATGCACTAAAAGTAAATAGTTACGCAGAATGGTACCTCATGTAATCCGTCAGCGGCGGCGCACAGGTCTATGCTAGAGTGACTTCATTGTTGTCGCTGGCTGAAGTCTCTCTTGACGAGTGTTTACATTTGCTAAATGTTCGCCAGACAGAATGAGAATAACTTTTTCGTCACCAGAGGGACAAAGCGAAGCATTCCTAGCAAAATCGCTAGCGAATGAAAATGAGAATATGAATGCGCACACTGTTCGCCAATCTTTTTGCCAAATTGCGCAGGCTATAGCCAGAAAGAACCAGAATAAGGCCCCTGGGCTACCTCCGCAGCAAAGCTGGCCTGAAGCCAGTCGTCCCTCCTTCACCCCGCCCTCTGCTCCTACGTGCAGTTTTCGACCTCTTGGCGTTTCCAGGTGATGAATTCCGAAATTTGACCATTTTGTGATTTTTCCCTGACCCCACGCAAAACTCCCTGACTATTCCAGGATTTCCATGACCGTTTTCATTTTCCCTGACTTTTCCAGGTTTCCCAGGTTCCTATAAACCCTGATATAATATCTTCCTCATGTAATGAGCAACGGCATAAAAATGCATACTAGGTATGAAGGCAATGAGAAGTGAAAGACTTCATGGTAACAAAAGTCATGACAAAATATTATATAATTGAATTCAATTTAAGTTAAAAGAAACTCTTTGATAGAAGAAACCTCACAAAGAAAGAGCAAAATTAATAGTCACTATTTTGATAGTTGCTTTTCAAATATTTATCAAGTAAATATTGAGAAAACTTCAATTATGGTCATCTATGTAGCAATAATTTTCTATCTACATTAGGGTGTCCCTTATTTTCCGACTCTGAAATTTTTGAACGCTCACCCTCCAATTTTGTTCAAATGACTCTAAAACATGCCTATACAAAATTTTGTTGAGATCGGAGCATTCTAACCCGTGCCGACTTGAGCGCGAACTCGAATGAAGAAAAGTCCGGACTTTCCACCCAGCGCTGAGCCAGGCCTCAGCCTGTCACTACATGCATTGACGTGAGTTCTTTATTTGTTATCCATCGTGACACACGTGTTTTCGGGTCGCTCATCTAACATAATTTCACATCAATTGCCCAGAGCCAGGAAAAGTGTGTATTTAATAGGAGATATTATGCAGCAAATAACTGGACACAAATTGCCATCAAATAGACAAGTGCTTGAAGTTTTATTTTGTAACAAACGGGAGGTAAAATTAACTGTCAGTGTAATTGCTAATCTTGTGATTCGTAAGTGCATTATATTTTGGGAGAAAGCATAAATTCCGACAAGAGATATTCAGCATTGTTTACTACAAATACTAATTAAATTGCATTCGGAGTGGAAAAAATGGCAAAAATACGCAAATAAGTGTGAAAATATTTTAAGCATCGTGAAGATGAGTTTAGAAATAATTTGGACAACCTATTTGATATTGCACATGCCAATGCTCTTCAAATGATCAATTTGGAAGTAGACAGGATGCTTTTACTTCGGCAGCGAGAACCAGGACGTAAAAGCTACCATGCAGGAGTAGACCAAAAACTCGCGGATAAAGAAGAAAGGGCGATGAAAAGAAAATTACAAGTAGAGAAAAGCAGTGTACAGCATCTACATCTTCTGCTGTTCCTCCTTCTTCATCATCTGAAGATTCAGATAACACACATCCAAGTTCCGATGAAATCAACGTTGGTAAACTTATAGGAGTGACTTCTGAGAGTACAGGCACTTCCAATGAAAAGTTACCACTGCAGAGCCGAAATTTTTAAAGTCCGGAGATTTTAGAAATATGACAACGCTGCGTCACGGCTTCCCTCTAGCGGAGCCTCAGGAAGCTCTATCCGTAAACAAACCCCCTTCCCTCCTCCGCCCTCCATTCCTTTCTTAGCTGAAGGGACCAAGGGATTACTGACAGTCGGTCTTCATCACTCACTTCTACGGTCGGTCGGTTCACTTAGAAGAGCAAATCACAAATCATCATTTTCATTATCACCCCCCCAATTTGTATGTGTCCCTTGAATATACGATAAATAATTGAATAATTAATTCTTTGGTTTATTGGTGTTGTTTCACGTTCTTGCTATTTCAGAGTGAGTTCATTAGTATGTTTTATTCTCACATCGATGTAGTTAGAAGCTTTATAAATATGCGATCTCAATGTTTTAAAACTAGGAATAGGCTCAAAAGAAGAAAATAACGTTCCGAATTGTCGTAATTTCCACGAGTTTGCTGTAGGATTTATGGTATAGACTTGTAATTTGAATAATAACAATACCCATAAGATTACTGCTTGTATAATACCAATACACATCTTTTATTGGCCACGCAGCTGTTTCCCTAAAATCTGGTCTAATATCTGCAGCGATAAGAGACGAGGGCCTCCCTGCGACAATGATACAATATGGGGCTCTGCGAGAGATTAAGGACCTAGGTTGAGAGGAGAAGAGAGAAAAGACCTCAGGCAGGAGACTTTCCTCATGCGACTAGTTTCACCCAAGTCGTCGGCATATAGATCTTTAGTTGCAATACCTCTTATTTACGACTCTATTCTTCACCCGCGAAATTCTGCAGTCATGAACTACGGCCACTATTCGCATATTCCTATAATCAATTAAAAGCAATCTTATAAATCTCCTTGGCGGTCCCTTAAACTTATAGGGCTGTATTTCGCCGTTAGTTCGCAATCCTTAGGATTGTTCTAGTAATACCTTAGTGTTTAAAGGCGGCCTTAACTTCTTGGACAGTGGCGATGTGTGCACCACTTCGGCTTGCCTGTGATATTGTAAGTACGGCAGGCACGCAGCATATTGTCCGTTAATGCCTCTAAAACTCTACATGGGAGAAGGAATATTGGTAAAGTATCACTGAATAGGATAATTGGTAGAGTATCTGGCCCGGAAACGGGATTCCGGGTTCTAGAATCGGTTTGGTTGATTTGGTCGCTCCGGGAACATACTTTTTATTCACGCCCTTCAGCCCTTGAAAAGAGTGGAGTCTTTTTAGGGTCCATGAAACATTGCAGAAATACACAAGTTAGGATACTTTTGCATATTGTTCATACACACTTTCAAATTAATTAGAAATTTATTTAATCACCGAGTGGTTGAACAGTGGACGCCAGCTAGAATTATTGGGCACATTGTGATTCAGTATGGGTAGTTGATTTACTTCGCACATATTCATCTACATCTACAAAATACCCTGCAAGCCACCTCAGGGGTGTGTGGCAGGGGGTGAGTAATCACCAACATGCATTACACTATACCCAAGAGTTAGTGTAACAACGACTAATTATGCATTAGCATTAGTCGCTAATGCTTGTCACGAGGCGAGGCCTCACAAGCATGCACCACTACACTACAGATGTCATCAAAATGGAGAGTGACCGTCAATATACATGCATTCTACAACTACACAGATGGACAGGGATTATTATCAGTGATTATTTTACCTTTCGGGTATCCTGCGCTTTTAAGTAGCAGTATTCGGCCATATCTAGGATATACGCAATCGCAATCTAGTGCTCTAGTGGAAAGGGACAAGGGAGAAGTGAATGCCAAATGGGGGGCGGCATGTTCCCTCTGACCACATTAATGAGTCCCTGTGCTGAGACAATGGGGATGGGGAGGACCGGACTCCGCGAAGAATAATTTTCCACTGCCCAAAAACCTTACTATATACGTTTTATTCCACTCGCGACCCCTTCCACGCGGTATACCTCGGGTCAACATCCTCCAAGTTTATGCCCTTGCAAGCCAGTTCCCATGCTAAAGGGTTGATCCGGAAGCAGGTAAAACATTAGAGACGTCTGCCCATCAACTCTTCCACCTGAGTGATTTTAAGTTTGTTTCTAGTCACATTACCAGGCGAATATGTTAAAACATTTAAATGCCCACGAGTGAACACGTTTATCAAAGTGGTTTCTCGATTTAGGTTTGCTGGTCTCTTATTAATTTCATACATGGTGTTAAGGAAGTAACCATTCACTCACAAAAATGAATCGATTCCGTCCATTTAAGAAATATATCCAAACATTTTGGTGGTATTGTTTGGTGTGCAATATGGTCGAATAATAGAAAACCTGTCCATCAGAAGGGAGAGAGAGGAACAGCATATTGTAATTAGTATTCTCATTGCGATTTATGTTCGTCAGGAAATTTACTAACTGCCGTCCACACTTTCCGCAATTGGCCCCTCGAGAGGAGATCGCCGGGAGGCGGCCGGGTGCCCGCGGGTCCCGTGTGCGAACCCATCCTGATGGGGAATTTCCAGCTAGACAATGCTTCCTCGCCACCCCTCCCCTACGGGAGGAGGAGAATAGTGTGTGGCGATCCTTCGGCAGGGGTAGGAGGACACGCGGCTCAATGGCACGGTCGGGCACAAGGGTAGAGCGATAGTCGGGGGTATTTTGCCACCGTCATGAGCAGAAGCATGGGAAGGAGACCGACCGTCAGTAATCCCTTGGTCCCTTCAGCTAAGAAAGGAAAGGAGGGCGGAGGAGGGAAGGGGGTTTGTTTACGGTTAGAGCTTCCTGAGGCTCCGTGACGCAGCGTTGTCATATTTCCAAAATCTCCGGACTTTAAAAATTTCGGCTCTGCAGTGGTAACTTTTCATTGGAAGTGCCTGTACATCAATGCAGAATGCTGCAAGGCATGGCACGAAAGATTTTATCACACATTATAAGAAATTAGTGACTGCTTTGGATAGATGCCAGCTGAGTGTAAGTGAATCTGTATACATCCTTATTGGTAAAGCAGAGGCACTTAGTCACAATCCCGAAGAACTCTATTAATAAATCTCCTATTCATCGAATCAGACAGAAGAAGAGAAGAGAACGTTCTGAAACATTTAAATCTGCTTTCAAGAATGATATACCTGCAATTCTTACTGTTCAATGGGATGGAAAACTGTTGCCTGCATTAAATTTCAGCGACCAAAATGAAGAATGACTTCCAATTGTTGTTAAATTTGGGGACAGTAAGCAGTTCATCGGAGTTCCAAAATAACAAAAATCTCCTGGTAAAGGGAAACCAACGCGGTTTGGAATGCATTAAGGTATTGGGGTATAGAAGACACTGTACTAATTCTCTGCTGTGACACAACTGCATCAAAATCTGGACGTTTTAATGGAGCATGCGTCTTACTTGAACAAATATTGTTCAGGGAATTGTAGTTTTTTTCCATGCCATCATCACATAAATGATCTTGTATTTGAGCGATGTGTATTTCAATGTAAAGAATGTGATGTAACAAGCAGTACTGACATACCACTTTGTAAACATTTTAGGGAAAGCTGGGAAAGTGTCAATGCCAATAATTTTCAAAGTGGCAAAAAGAATGTGGAAATGTTTTTTTGTGAGTCGAAAATTAAAGAAATGTTAGACTTTTTTGAAAGTTAATTAGATAAACCAACACTAAGAGGTGATTATCGTGAATTCATAGAGCTCTCTCTAATGTTTTTGGGAGAAGAAAAACTTTGTTCTGGAAAAAACTTAAAATACGCCCTCCTGGGTCAATGCATCAAGCTCGATAGATGGCAAGAGCTATTTACTGTTTTAAAAATATTTCTGCTAATATCGCAACTTAAACTATCCCGTGCAAATAAAAATGCTTTATAAGATTTCTCTCTATTCATTGCAACTATTTATGTCAAACCGTGGCTTCAGTGCAGAGCAGCTGTAAAAGCTCCTTATCAAGATCTCTGTTCCTTAAAAGTTCAAAAATCATATGAAAGGATACATTCCACACTTTCAAAAGCACCTCTAAAGAAATTTAGTCACCATATGTGGTATTTATCAGAAGACTTGTCTGTCCTATCGCTCTTTAATAGTGAAGTAGACATACAAATCAAAATCAAAATGGAGGCAAATTTAGCAAGAGAGAATCTACACATGGAAAAGAGATATATACTCCTCTTTGTAGAGAGTTGGATAGACAATTATATAGTAAGTTTAATTTTATCCTGATAGCCATTATTTAATTTTTTATTTGTTAGCATACATACATCTCCTAATTCAATCTTATCTTCATTTCGGTGAAAACTGTAATGTATTCGGCTGAATAATTGTTATTCACTTGTCTTTTTTGCATTTCGTTTTTCATTTGTTGTATGATTGTGGTTCTCTGATTAAAAGACCTATTCAGTGTTGGTTTTTCACTTGAACTGCACGCGTTTTCATTTTGGTTGGGTCCCGACTGTTTTACCGTCCACCGACATAACATTTTGGCGACGAGGATTTTTTTTTTTTCGTACGCAGGCGTGCAAGTGTTTAGTGTAGGCGTGCAATTGTATTGTATTTCAATTTGTCCTCGCTAAGTAGCAGAACCGGTATGGCGGCTATGCTAGGGACTGTGGGACAATTTGACAGCACGGAAGAATCATGGAATTCGTATATTGAACGGTTTGAGCTTTTTTGTGAGTGTAACGACATTAAGGCAGAGAAGAAAGTGCCTACGTTATTAACTTTAGTCGGGGTGAAAACCTATACATTACTGAGGAACTTATGTTCACCGGATAAGCCAGCTGCAAAGAAATATGGAGACATCGTGAAGATTGTTGGGGAGCATTTGTGCCCAAAACCTTCCTTCATCGCGGAAAGGTACAAATTCAGCCTCCGCAACCAGCTAGATCAGGAAAGTGTTGCACAGTACATAGTGCATTTGAAGCAATTGTCCACTCACTGTGAATTCAAGGACAAACTATCGGACTACCTCCGTGACCGCTTAGTAAGTGGATTAAAAAACGAATCCACTAAGAAGAGGCTGTTGAGTGAACCTGACCTAACCTATGAGAAGGCGGTGCAGATCGCAACAACCATGGAGATGGCAGACAAGGACGCAGTGACTCTGACGGCACAGGGCAGCGCAGGGACTTCACGGCTGCATAACATCAACGGGAGCCAGCACCGACAACATCAACGAAACAAACGTCATGGCAGTGGCGGCGCCTTCGCAAGGGGAGGAGGAAAAGTGTTAAGTGGTGTAGTGTGCTATTGTTGTGCCAGAATAGGTCATATGACCAAAGAGTGCAGATTCCGCAGTTATAGCTGTAACTATTGCAAAAAGGTTGGTCATTTAGAAAAGGCGTGCAGAGCCAAAAATCCAAGTAAGTTTGTTCCAAATAATTCAAATGTTAAAATGAATGTAAACAGGCCTAGTTCATTGCATGGTAGGCAGGACAAGTTTAGCAAAAGCAAGCAACATTACGTTGAAGTAAATGAAGCAGATGTTTCGAGTAACGTGGAAGATAACATTGACTATGACTTGAGTCAACTATTTAGCATTCAAGACAATGCAGCTGTCAATAGAATTAAGGTAGAACCAATAAGAATTGAAGTAAATGTAGAAAACAAACCGGCGATTTTTGAGGTTGACAGCAGTGCTTGCGTTTCCGTTGTATCGGATAAGTATTACAAATCACACTTTAGCCACCTACCTTTGCAATCAACTGACCTAGTACTCAAATCATATACAAATACGCAGTTTATACCCACGGGTAAAATTAATGTTAAGGTTGATTACCAGAACTTGTCTAAGAACCTAGAGTTGTTTGTTATTGAAAAGGGAGCAAATCCATTATTGGGTCGTGACTGGATTCGAGAATTACAAATCACGGTCTCGATTCCATTGAAAGTAGGCTTAAGCCTGAACAATGTAGTAACTAACAAAGAAACGTTGGAAATCCAAAGCCCTTATAATGTTAATGATATTGTTTCTAGCTTGTACAAAGAGTTTCCTAAAGTATTTACTGATCAGTTAGGTTGTTATACTGGTGAACCTGTAAAACTTGTTCTGAAACCTAATGTCAATCCAAAATATTTCAAACCAAGGCCAATTCCTTTCGCCTTGAAGGACAAGGTAGAAAAGGAACTTAATCGATTAGTAGAAAATGAGATCTTGACTCCATTGGCTAGCTCTGAGTTTGCAACACCTATTGTACCAGTTCTAAAGAAGAATGGTCAACTTAGAATCTGTGGCGATTACAAAATTTCCCTAAACCCATATCTAGAAGTAGATCGTCACCCAATTCCTAGAGTGGAAGATCTTTTGAATAGCCTGAAGAAAGGAGAAACTTATTCTAAAATAGATTTATCTCAAGCTTACCAACAAGTAAGGTTACATGAGAGCTCTAAGAAACTGTGTACTATAAATACACATAGAGGGTTGTTTGTGTACAATCGCATTCCTTACGGAATTTCCAGTGCCCCAGGCATTTTCCAACGGATAATGGAACAGTTATTACATAACATTCCATTTGTTATATGCTTTCTGGATGATATATTAATAAGTGGAGTAGATAATGAGGATCACATGAAAAACCTGAAAGAAGTTTGTTCTAGATTGAGTAGTCATGGGTTGACAGTGAGCAAAGACAAATGTAAGTTTTTCTGTAAAGAAATTGAGTATTTAGGGTATGTGCTAAGTAAAGAGGGTCTGAAAACCTCTTCCAGTAAAGTGGAGGCCATTGTGAATGCGCCAACACCACAAAACGTGTCGCAACTGAAAGGCTTTTTAGGGTTAGTAAATTACTATTCCAAATTTGTACCCAAACTTTCAACAATTGCTGCACCATTATATAACCTGCTAAAGAAAGATGTTCGTTTCATTTGGGACACAGATTGTAAAAATTCTTTTGAGGTAATTAAACAACACTTGGTCTCAGCTCCGATTTTAGCTCACTATAATCCAGACTTTCACTTAAGACTGTATACAGATAGTAGTTTTTACGGTCTAGGGAGTGTACTCACTCAAGTACAAGATGATGGTACCGAAAAACCTATAGGGTATGCATCCAGGTTGTTAAATCCAACCGAGCTTAAGTATTCAGTTATCGATAAAGAAGCTACTGCTATCATGTATGGTATTAAAAGGTGGAACCAATATTTGTTTTGTAACAAATTTACATTAGTAACCGATCACAAACCCTTACTTTCAATTTTTCGGCCTAAGAAAGGTTTGCCTACATACGCAGCATCTAGACTACAACGCTATGCTGTACTATTATCATCTTATGACTTTAATATTGAGTACATAAATACAAAAAACAATGGACCAGCTGATGGTTTATCTAGGTTACTCTTAAATGTTCAGGAGTTAACTAAAGTTTATGAAAATGTTGGAAAAGACTACATATGTCATGTAGGTAACCATTTGCAATGTTTAAGTGAAAATGAGATACCTATTAATTTCAAAGATGTTAAGGTAGCTACTCTAAAGGACCCAGAATTAAATAGGGTAATGAACTTTGTGATGTTTGGCTGGCCAAACAAATTAAGTGATAGTGATTCAAATCTTACAGCCTATTTTCAGCGGCAAAGTGAGCTAACTGTCGAGCAAGGCATACTTATGCTAGGCTACAGGGTAGTAATTCCAAAAGTTTTTAGAACTGATATTTTAAACGAGCTTCACACGGGCCATTTAGGCATCGTTAAAATGAAGTCTATTGCACGTTCTTATCTGTGGTGGCCTGGTATTGATAAAGATATTGAGCACTTAGCTGCCAGTTGCTCACTATGTCTCCTAGAGCGTAGTAATCCTGTTAAGAGTAGGCTACATGTGTGGGAGTACCCAAAGTTGCCATGGCAACGATTACATGTTGATTTTCTAGGTCCATTTAATTCAAAACTTTACCTGATCATTGTGGATGCACACAGTAAATGGCTAGAAGTTGAATCTGTAAGTTCTACTTCAGCACAACAGACAATTCCTAAATTAAGACAGTTGTTTGCGAGATTTGGGTTACCTGAATGTGTAATATCAGACAATGGCCCACCCTTCAGTTCCGTTGAGTTTCGCCAGTTTTTAAAAGCTAACGGTGTTAGACAAATATTGTCACCTCCTTACCACCCAGCAACCAACGGCCAGGCCGAGAACTCAGTCAAAACAGTAAAGAAAAGATTAAAATGTGCTTTAAACAGTAACGAAAATTCTGACATAGCTTTAAGTAAATTTCTAATAGCATATAGAAATGCTGTGCATAACACAACGAATGAGACACCCGCAAAGTTAATGTTTAACAGAAACTTGCATCAGTATTCAGTATCATCACCTTGCATCACCTTGATGAATTGTTAGTACCTAAGCGGACAGAAATTGTTGATAGTGCTTTAAACGCACCTAGTGGCTATAGTGTAAGCCCATCATTGACAACTACACCAACTGATCGTACATCTGTCCGTACACCCCCAGCTGATCATCTCCAGGTGACACCTGTCAAAAACATACCTGACAGACGATATCCTGTACGTGACCGTAAGCCAGTAACCCGGTTAAATTTGTAAATATTTTAAACTAATCATGTGAAGATTTATTGTCAAACTATTTCATATGGTAATTTATTATTGTTTTCTTTAGCACTCTTGATGGCTATATGGATTACCCATTCCTCTAGGCTATAATACGCATTGCCAAATTTCCTTGTTTAATGACTTTAATTTGTTATGTTCATTTCAATGTGTTTGTATTTTATGTTCACATCTTATGATACATTAGTGTTTCTGTATTATGTATATGCCTATCAGTATTAGTGAGTCTTGTGATAATCTTGTAAGTCGAAATTTAGGGGAAGGGTAGTGTAATGTATTCGGCTGAATAATTGTTATTCACTTGTCTTTTTTGCATTTCGTTTTTCATTTGTTGTATGATTGTGGTTCTCTGATTAAAAGACCTATTCAGTGTTGGTTTTTCACTTGAACTGCACGCGTTTTCATTTTGGTTGGGTCCCGACTGTTTAACCGTCCACCGACATAACAAAAACAATGGACGACTTTCTGTCAACCAAAAGCAGAGATCTGTTCTCTTGCCTGAATATGGACAATAGTTTAATTCAAGAATGTCCTTTGACATTGATGAGCAACACTTGATATGTAGAAGCTCAAAGGATAGTTATGGAGTTAACAGCTGTGAATGACCGTGCTGAAAGGTGTGTTAAATTTATACAAGATTTTTATGGACTACTGCTTGTAGATGAGGAGAAAAAGCAAATTGTGTGTGTTCAAAAATCGCATACTGTATCCAGATTACAAGAAAGAAACATTGAAAAGAAAGTATCCACAAGAACCATAAAATAAATTAAAAACCATAATACAGAAAAAGGGAGGAATCAGGCGAGATGTTATGGAATATGAACATAATAAGAACTTATAAAAAGCAATTTTCCACTGATTAAAATTTTAATTCGACCCGGGTTTTGATGCACTGCATGATGATGCAGTGCATCGAAACCTGGGTCGAATAAAAATTTTTATCTGTGGAAAATTGCATCTTCTAAGTTCTTATTACTATAATGCAGTCTAAAGAGTGAAGATGTATTAAATTGTAACATAAAGTTACATATTAAACATGTATTAATAACTTTTTCACAGACTTAAAACTACAAAAACCTATAATTCAAACTGCGCTCAAGTCGGCACGGGTTAATATCGGCCTATTGAGATGAAATTTTGTTTTTGAGGACACCTGACCGAATGGAAAATATTTAGGGGGTGAGCCCGAAAACATTCGCAAAAAAATTTTTTTTTGCCAAATAAGGGACACCCTAAGCTACATATTACATTATATAATTTGATTTCACTCATGTAACCAGTGAGGATCAACGCAGGGCTAAATGAGAATGTCCTCTGCAAGAATCTGGGGGTTCTAGGAGAATCATTCTGTAATTAATACTGCCCATGGCAGCAAAACATCACCTATCACCACCATTCTGATTCTGTAACCCAGCAACATGATGCACTTCATCAAAAAAAAGTCACTGCCCAGATAGCCACACTCATCACCTCAGGAAATGACTCCTATTCTTATTTAATTCCCAACATGATGTTACCAAATATGAACCTATACTAGTTATAGAAATGAACCATTTGCAATATTTAGTCAACGTGGATGCTGCTATTTCCAATGCTACTATCTTACAGCCATATTTTTTCCAGTATCGAATAATTTTCTTCCACAAGAAATAAAGATAAATAGCTTGTGTGCACTTAATGCGTGAGTGTAATTAAACAAGCAGTAGGAACTATATCCTCACATATGTTTTCTTATCCTGTTAATAAATGACTTTCAACAGGAATGGGAGCCACATGAAGGAATTGGAATCAAAATTTATACACTATCACACACTCAAACAGGGCATTGACCAAGCAAATATCCCCACATACATCCATCGGTATACTCTGAGAGCAGGCCCCTTTTAAGAGTTCTTCTTAACTCATTTTCTTCTAAGTCCCCTTCAAAATATCTAAGTCTAATGAACACCCTTTCAACCTAAGATTAAAATTCATTATCAAAACATAATAATTAATCATATAATATTACAAGTAATGAGCAATCATCATATGGCAGAAACAAATCTAAACCAAAAAATTAATGTTTTGAGTTATTTTTCATCACATCACTACAGAGTTGGTGGAGAATTACCCCAGAACACAAAGGTTCCGCAGATTTTTGGTTCTCGACAATATGAAGGCACACCCTTGTCAATGATCAGCATGATAAAGATAATTCAAACTCATCCAATGTTAGAGAATACTATCACAATAAATCACAAAATTAAAGTCTCTCATTGATTCTGTTACTGAATTCCAACTCAAACAATTTCCCTTGTTTGACTACAGCTTCATTCATTTGAACCTTTATGGGAATCGACCAAATATTTAAGTAATTATTTTTCATTTGATTCTCTTGAAACTGTGACATTGTTCATTTTCACCTATACATATTTCAATAAGGTACATACATAATTTAATAATCATTGTTTTACAATTTTATAGAATAAATTATAACTAGCAGGATGGCTATTTGACCCCTCCTAGCAATCTCCTTGAAGAGTTTGCCCTAATTTAAGCAACAGGTGAGCAGTTTCAATTTGTGCTACTTCGAAAATACCCTTCAGAACCATCAGTTTGCAATCAGCCTGTCATTGGATTCTATAATCTACAATTAACAGGTCAGTAGGTATAAAATCCACAGCTTCAGGCTCTACTTTGTAGAATCCTTTTATATCCATTACAAACAAATTCTACTACACCTGATGATGCCAAACATTGGTGAAACGCTTCGTGGATTTAAAAAATAAAAAGTTGTTAAAAAAATCCGTCAGAAAAGTACAAAACATTATTGAAATGGATAGGTGAATAGGTTTTTGATTTTGGATCAAGTCAAAACAAAATATTTCCTTTTTCTGTAAAACATGAAGAGAGACCATCAAACTACGCACAAGTTTTATTGCATTAGATTGAGCCTCCTAAAAATTCACACAATACTACTTATCTAAAATATTTACTTCTCAGGTATTCATCAAGGTGAACTTTGGGAGAGGATTATCATTTCTCTTCTTGGAACTATGAGAAAATACTGACAAAATATACCTCCTTCCATCCATGTAAACACAGATATCCACACATCTAAAATGAATTGGGACAAATGGCAGTTACTTCCTTCCTTATTATGAAGCAAAAAATACAAAAATGTGCTTTCACCAAGCACCAAGAACTCTGAGATCATTATTACAGGTATAAAAAATAAAACTAACAAGATGACTAACTTCACTGTAACAGAAATAAAGTCGCATTAGAGATAATGGGTGGCATGTGCAGAAAATATTCCTCTCATTGATTGAAGAGTGTGTACCCCCTTCAAGCATTATTCAATCAATCAATTTTCCAACAATAAATAGCTTATGCAGTTGCATGTTGTCCAAAGAATAAACAAATAGCAGGTTGAGAAGAAAAAAATGCATTCCAAGCTAAGTGGAAGAATTGGTGGGAAGGATGTGGGAGATTAATCTAATTGTGAAAGTGAAAACGGCAGTACTACAGTATAAACGGTAACACCAGTAAAGGTTCGGAAAAAGAAAATTTGTCAAACATTTCAAATTTTTTTTTGGTGATAGATATCACCCAAATTACAGAATACGTATTAGTCTTAGGAAAGGATAGAAATGGAACTAGATGGTTAGTCCCTGAGCGTCAAAGATCAAAAAATTCAAATAATAATCAAAATGAATCCTTACCTTTCCTACAAGAAGATTTGTTAGAGGCATCCATAATCCGTGATGTACTTTTCAAAGTGTGAAACCCTGATATTAGATCATTCTTTATCTGGTCTAGACATCTTCCCGCAGACTCACATAAGGAATCTCCATTGGTGGTTATCATCCTGATTGAATTCACATCCAACTCAATTTCATTCTGAGGAACCAATGGTTTGAATCCTTCTTCAGGATATGATACATAGTTATTTACTGGCTCTGAAATACCATTTGAAGCTTGGAATGGTAGAAGTGGTAAACACTTAGGAAAGTTAAAATCATTCTCACTAACAAAGTTTTCTAAATTTTCTCCAGGAGTAATTTCCTTCGGTTTTTTGACTACATTATTAATCACTGGCATTGGCTTCCGTCTCTTCAAACAAATTCTAAAATGCTTTGGAAATATGTACTGCCCATTTCTGAGAAATATCCCTGGATAAGGTTGAGCAGTAGTATATGGAGGATTATGCTTGATCGCAGGACTGACTTTTGTTACATGTGATAAAAATGAATTTGGATTAGAAATAGCTTTGGAGTGGTTAGAACTAATTAGCATAACTGATGATGACACATCAATGACACCTCTCAAAGAAGCACTATTGGATTTTTCACTGTTTACATTAAGAGGAAACGGCCTCAAACCCAAATTGGGAGGCTTGCTAACAGAATTTCGAGGATAATTATTGGCTGATAAGTTAGATAATATTGTTTTAATGGATGACTTGTGGTTTATGTGGAAATCTGGTTGCGATTGAGGAGCACTACACAGCACAGTAGTTTGATAAGCTTCTTGTTCCAACAATGCTGATTTCATGTATTGCCACACACAATCCAATCTTCTATCAGTAGAAAGCAGTCCACCAACTTTCCTGATTTGCAGCGGGCACACCTTTAATAAAAACACACCTCATAACTAAAGGATATAATTTGTGTGAGCAAAGAAATCACTTCTTTAAGACTCAATTATTTTATCCACTCACTCAAGCAGGTAATTGAAAATTATGCTGAGTTAAATTTACCAAACAAAATTCTTTTTACATGTAAAAATTAATTATTAATGCTCAGACAAAATTAACTGACATTAACATTAAATAAAGTTATCATCGGTGGTTATGGTGATGCAGCCTGGTACCTAACAATACCACAATACGCTTTTTGATGTGAAATTGAAGTTTTAAATAATCCTTTGAAAATAGTAGGAGGCTGTTCAAAAGTTGAAAATTGAATATTTTTTACATGAATATACATGTTTAACATGTGCTATCTCATGAAATCCATGATATATACTAACACAGCAGCCAAACCCTCTTTATCAAACTTCATTCATTTTAATGGAGGTGGATATGACAATACAGCCTGGTACCTAATTCTCCTACACTGGGTAACCTGAGACTGAGAGAACATACCTTGCTTATCACAAGAGATGTATTTTCTTTAAATAAGAATAATTTATTTCAAACTGATATTACAATAATACAGTAATTGGGTAACCCTTAAGGATAGACCTGTATTTGGGCTACTATCAGGTAATCCACGCAAAACCGTACTAACAAACAGTGCATAATTTGAATATTGCAATCAAATAATTTAATACAATCCAGTAAATAATTTGACAATAAGATGAAAATGACACATGTATACATAGCGATAAACAGTATCCCAAATAACTGTCATGTTAAACAAATTCATGCTAAGCAAATGTATAAGCCTTAAGATACCATAAATTGTTAAGGGATACATATGAGAAATAATGGAATGTCAAACAGTGATTAGCAATTTAATTACAGCTTTCATGCACAAAAATACACTATGTGCAAACAATAAAATATAATTTGGAAATTTTTGCAATGACAGTGCAAAAAGTGAATAATTAATGACGTGAAATTGGCTTGTATCAGGCTGTAATAAATATCCAGAATTTTTAAGCAAAAAGCACTGAATTTATTTCGGTGGGATATCAATCAGAAAAATACATAATGCATTAAGATTGAATTTGGTAAAACAGTAAAATCTTGTTAATTCAAAATTCAAGGGACCAAATAAATTGGACTTAGAATTATCTGGGTTTGAACTAAACGTACTTTCCGACAATTAATGAAAAAGATCCTGAATTTTCCGAGATAATTACCATACTGCTATATTCTTTTATAAAAAGGAAAACAATATGCACTAAAATGAGGAGTTAATGAACGAAATTCTTCACATTTATCAGATTCAAGTTAACGTTGGAGAAGTATGCACTATCAGACGCGATCACGTGGAAAATTAAAACAAAATGAATGATTTTGGGCATGTGTCCAGTAATATCACTTAAGGTGTATTTTCCAGGTCATCAAAATTTTCACCATAGATCTTTAACTTTACTGGCCTGCTCTCAGCCCATTTCCCCAAAGACTTTTCTGCGATGAAGAACTGCTGCATCATCATCCTTGTCTACCAGAAGTCCCTTATCAGTTACGACTGTAAACCAAAAGTATCGCATTTCACTCATCGCTTTCCCACGCCCTAACTTCTCAGGTGGCTTCCAATAGGGGAGGGGCTTGGGAGAGGGGAGGGAAGGGTAGGGGTGGAGCATCACGTCAAGGTCAGCGACGAACCCAGAATCCCTTAGCCCTCCGAAAGAAGCTTGAGGGAACCAAAGAAAAAATTACTAATGCACTGTCGGTCAGGCACCACCCAGAAATAGTCCCTATCTCTTCTGCCTTCCTTACCTTGTGATTCACATTCGAGTTTGGGGAGATGGGAAGAGAGTAGATGGAAAAAGCATAAACAAAGCTGATAACCATGACTAGTCAGCGATTCAGGGGAAACAAAAGAATCTGGGGAAGCACGCAAAGTGAGATGGGAGAAGCTGCTACCCAACGATGAAAGTCCGCACGCAGGGAAAATGGGTAAAGGATATCACACCATCCGGAAAATACTATGTACTCCACCATGCCTGGCGATAGTTAAGTGCTGAATCCTACAGTCATTGCTCGAGGAAGGGAGGCTCAGAAAGAAGAGAGGGGAACACATTAGTCATGGCGAGAATGCCCCGAAAAAAAAGCTAGGGATTGAGCGCCCAAGATGTGTATGTACTCGAGGGATATTTTATTGGGGGTAAATAGCTGCTGGCGCACAGTGCACCATAAGCATAATCAAATGTTCAAAATAGCTTGGCAACACTAAAAGTAACTCACGCTCAAGAAAGTGATACCAAAATCGTAATGACTTTGAAATAAGCACTAACTAACCATCGAAGTGCGCTGCCCTAGTGAATTGTTTTGAAATAAACGACACATTGGGGTGTCACAGGGTGAAATTCGACTTTGAGTTACATATTAAGCATATTTCGAATTATCCGTACCATCAAGTACGCAATTTCATACTCCATTTGCCGGGGACTGCTCACAACTTCGAATTAATCGATATTTCAAATTTAGGGTTCGAACTAATGGGGGTTTACTGTATAAAAATTATGATCTGCACTCTATTTTGGATTGTACAAACTATTTCAGATGTCTATTATATTAATGATATTATGTTGATATACTGAATAAAGCATTATTCACAAAACATAATGACTGAAACAAAATATAGAAATACACCCTATGATTTATATAAAAAATAAAGAGTTAATTTACCCCAAGAGACTTAGGATGTACAGCAGACCAGGAAATATCAGGTACACGGATTGGTGCATGCGGCATTAGTGCTGGAACCAATATACTATTCGCTTGCAAATGTCCCTGGTTCACCCTTATGTCAAGGTGATTCCTCATTAGTGCGGCCGATTTGCATGACAAAAGAGGCACCCTTAAATCTGGTTTTAAAGTATGATTGTTTACTGTATCAACAGACAACATTTGCATCATTCCATCACTAGCCTTGGAAGCAGGAATCATAGACCCTGCATGGAAACCAGATCCTCCACTGGCATGGGACGAAAAGGAAGTCTGGCAAAGGAGAAATTACATGTACATGAAAGAACTATGACAAAAACCATTAGGTTACATCCAAATAACTACAAACAACAATTCGTACGGGCAGACTAAGCTCTGAGTTGATTTGATAATAACATATCTCAAATTCAGAAAGGAACACACTGTTTAACAGAAATGTTAAGTCTCAGCTGAATTCGGGAACAGAAAGTGAATTTTTTTACATTAAGAGATCTAAATGCGCATATATCTTTGGCTCTAGAGAAAGTGCCATACAATTTGCAGGTAAAAATAATTACATTAAATTTAAGAACTTCAAATTTGTTACAAAATGAAAAGCATCCATCAACAGTTAGCAACTGGATATAATTTTGAACATTGTTGTAATGCAAAACATTATGGAGCAGTATTAAAACCTGAGCACAATGCTATGCATGCATTGCACAAAAATTTAAATATTTAAATAGCTGATGGGATGAAAAAAGCTTATGTCCACCATTAAGAACCATTCTAATTTCAAATCAGTGATATTAGGATGCAAAGACCTTAAGAAAAATCTCTTCTGTTAAGAAAAAAACACCACTCCCCTCAATAAAGTTCCTATCTCTAAATAGAAAATAATTTGGCCATCTTACAACATCTTCAGCTCAGTTTAAAGTGCATGACAAAGGGTATTGACAGGCATGGCCTTAAGGACATTGTTTTCCCCTGGACAAGGAGTCACCCTCCTCCCAAATTTCTCTTCCAGGTGCCAAAATTCATTTAGGCTTTCTAATAAATATATTAATAAATATTAATACCTTACAAATCATACTCCTATTATTAATAAATATATTATTTCATTATTAATGAACTTAAAACCAATGTTTTTCATAGTTAAACCGTAATTTGACATCCCCTAAGGCAGTGCCCCAAGTGATCACTCATGTTGCCTCAGCCTTACGCCACACCCCAATATAAGAGTATAAGGAGCTATCCTTTTCCAAGGCCAACACCAAGTAGAAGAAAATGTTTCTCAGCACAGAGATCTAAACCCTACCCCTAACGTAAATATTTCAATCTCCATTTTACCCAATTTAACAATTAAATACTACCCATCTTTATTCATGAATTTCACGTACACACAGGTCAACCACCAATGTATTGAGATAGTGCAACTCAAACTATGATGAAATACCACAATAGATTATTCAATTCTGGTCACTTGAGGCATATACTTAAGCAAGTAGATGCATGGACAGATGTTCCTTCAACATTACTAAGTGTAACATGACAACACACAACAATGAGGGAATATATGTCTAGAAAATAGCCTGTACCAATTCTTATCATTTACTTACACGTACGCACATTGGCTTGTGCAAATACAGGTCTTGGGTAAAACGGCCTTGAAATAGTTCTTTCTATTTTACTAATGATAACAAATATAACTTTTGCCCTATAATATAATTGCATGTGTATCAATCAACCTGAAGGCTGGATTTGATAAATGCAGGAAGAATTTAACACATATTAAATTGCACAAGGAGAGAAATTCATATCCAGAGCAAGGAGGACAGTTCCTTTCTCTTTACCACCTGTGGTATGCCAGTTCTTAAATCTAGAAAATGATCTAGTTCACCCATATATTTTTATATTATTCATTCTGATAGAGTTTAAAGAGAGATGGCTCACTTAGGTGCCATGTGTTCTTCGATCAGTGGCCAAGTACTTTGTTATATGTAATTAAACTTCTAAGAATCCCAGATGGGAATAGTCAAGTTTTCTACATCACAACTAGCATTGCTTGCCTTTCCACCAATCACCACAACCAGTGTGAAGCTCTTGCTGTCACGTGACTTCCTACGACAGTCAGTAATTTTTCAAGCCGTGCGTTGATCGCTAACTAATTAATTAAAACATGTGGTCCACATGGTGTCTCACTTAGATCAAGAATAAAATTTTGGAAACATTTTATCATTTTGCAAAATGAGGAACCAAAAATTAAATATTGTGGTGCTATATACACTCGTGAGATTTTTCCTTGTTCAATAAACTGATCCCATAAGGTGACTGGATTTCTGATGACGTGGGTAACTTAAGTGGCAACCTACGGGTTCTGTGTTTTTGAGAGAGAATGAGTTTAGAAGAAGATAAATTTTCACCTAAATTCATTAAAAGGGTTCACCAAGTGACTAGATGAATAAAATAGCAATTTTAGGTTGGAGAGACTGACCTCAGTGCCTATAGACATCCCATCTACTTGTATAGGCTGTCCTGAGGCATCAACCATAAATGAACCCAGGACCCTAAAGTCTGAGACCTAACACTTGACCCACTCTGCTTCCACACTGATTCTTAGAGCAACATTGTGAATGAATGATTTTCCATGATTCCAAAAGGCCAATATGAACTGAAAAGTTTTTTCCTGTAATCTGTATCAGGATCTGCTGCATCCAAAAAGTCAAAAGTATTCACGATAGTGCTACAATCATTTGAAATTAAACCTTAAACGCAACAGATCAGCCTTTTATGGCCCATGCAATTTTTCAATCTGGCTTTCCTTATGCTAGATTTCTATTAAATAACGTTTCCATAATAGCGGTAAGTTGATTATAATTTAATTACCCAAAAACACTTAAAAACCAGCAAGTCTGGCTCAAATCAGAGAGATAAGAGTTATTAGCCATAGACCAAAAATATATTTGCATGGGCTTCATCAGAAATAATAAGCATTAAATTTAGACAGTATCACTAAAAATAGAAAACCTCTGCACAAGCAGAATAGGCTATTTGAAAAACAATAACACATAAGGCTGCAATAATTATTCAAAGTTATAATTTTTATTTAAAAAAATTTAAATAAACTAATAGCAGAAAGAAGCACAAATTACCCAAGGAATTATTCAGAATGAAATGATACAGAAACATTGTCTTAATCTTTATAGGAGAGGATAAATGCTTCACAACTATGAAATACATCCTCAAAGAAGCCAGCTGTAGGTTTGACCAATTATCATCAAAAGCTCATTAAACACCAAAAATAACAGAAACTTAAACCACACCACAAAATGTTTGACAGACAAAACTTACCTTTAAATGGGATGGTATTCCTTCTATGTTATTGTTCCACTTCACAGCTTTCAACGGTGTTAGCGCCACATATGGTGAAGGCACCAAAGAGGGTGATGGTGCAACAACAGGAGATGAAGACATTGAGCTTTTCAATACAACAGGTAAAAACCTCCTTGGATTTTTATTTTTAAGTTTTGCTTTATGGCTACTTCGGCTTCTTCTATGTTTTCTCCTATGCCGAACTTTAAGCTCTGACGTGGCAGTCAGAACACTCCTGGAGTTCCTTTTAAACAAAATACAGTTTGAAGAACCAATAAGCTGCAACCGAAACCCAGATTTAAGGGGCACAGCTCGGTGGGCAGTTTTGGATGGTTTCACAACATCTACAAAAACTGCCTTTGAACTACGTGAAGATTTCATAGATGGCAGCTTGGTGTTCACTGTGTTACTTAGCACTGTATTAACATCTTGAGAGTTGTATTGCTTGGTATGATTTTTACTTGAACTGGATACCTTGCTGATTTTGTCAGCTTCCAGCTTCAATAATTTGGAATTAGTAGGTGGCCTTATCTGAGATGCTTCTTGATGGTGTTCAGTTTTTCCCACTGTAACTGAAGTTGATTCTGATGCAAATACTTTCTGTGGGGGTCCAACTCCAAGCCCGTAATCTGGCACAATACTAGCTGATGAAACATGCTTCCTATTCTTTGGTTTGACATCACATTCTTTATTAATGGTCTTATTAGTTGTAGAAGTCTTAACTGTTTCTTCTCCTTTGCTGTGCCTCAGGTCTGCAGAAAAAGAGAGAAGTTTGTGCAGTTGACTCAAATATTATATGATGAACTCTTTCTTCTCTTCTAGCATCTAAAAAAAAGTCAACATTTTATTATGACACTAAAGACTCAGCTGACATGTACAGCAAGACTAGTAACAAATGCATACTTAGTTACACCAGTGAGTTTAACCTGATAAAATCCAAGTTACCAAAGGCTAGGTTTTATATGGCACGTCAATGCTACAATTGGTTCTTTAAAATGACTACTCACCAACAAGTAATTCTGAAAGCATGGTTTTTGACCACAAAATGCTCTGCATATTTCCATGTGAAAAGACTTTGTATGCACTCAATAAGTTAACCTCCCACCAGTGGCGGATACAGAAAAAACTCAAGGGGGGGGGCGCAAGTTATCGCGACGATTGTAGCTTTCAAACTGACTGCCTGGCAGCGACTCTGTTTCCCTTATATATGTAGCTCGGTTGTTTCGAGAACATTCGGTGCCAGAATGTTCGCTTCCAGACTTTTAAGGAGTGTGAACAAATACAAACAGTAGAATATTCGCGACTTTTCTCGAACAAATGCCAGGCAGAATAACGTATCGGGATCACTAAAATGGCCGCGACTTTTCTCGTAGGTTAGCTATCTATGTGCCAGACAGAAACGTATAAAATACGATGACGCGGACGCGTGCTACATAAGAAAGTACAACTACTCGATAACTCGACTGACGAAAGACACGAACGAATAGCGTGCGAAATGACTGGCGGAGGCGGCGCGGGAGGCAATGCGGGCGGCCCCGCAAGGGGGGGGCGCGCGCTCCCCATATGTATCCGCCACTGCCTCCCACAAATATGCAGAGCATGGAACAACACATTACAAATTTTAGAAAAGCAATGACTAAAGAGGAAGGTTTCGATGTGACGCTGTTCTAAAAAACTGATATTTCAACTTCATAACAGTGACATAAATTCATATGCCAGCTGGGGGATGTACAGTAAAATATGATGTAGCATTCTATAATGGTTCTAAAATGTGGAGCGGGAAGCAAGGAAAATTGGCACCACAAATTCAGCTGCTCTATTTGTGTATCTCCTTATGTAAATGAAAAACTAGGTGTTCATGATAATGGCTCATCTCAATTACCACTATGGCTAATAGATCACTGAAGAAACCTTTAGAACTTAGGGTACAAATAAAGAGGCAAATAGTGGAGCAGTGAAAACATTTATTAATTGACGGATGAGCCCTGACATACACACTACATATACACTTTGTTTTGACACAAAAAGATCAAACTAATACGACACTGGTAAACAATGAAGAGATGATCAACCCCCTTCAATGTAGTTTTTTCCCAGATCCCCCTTTGTTTTGGTCCTGCGGTCTTTATGGGATTTACACTTCTTTTGCTCTTTAAGTATGTTTACAACAAATCATTCACATCAAACAGTAAGGTCATTTTACACTTCGTGGGCTTACTTCAAAAACCAATGACATAAATTTGCTAAACTACAATTAGTGAATGAATTTTAAGATTCTTCTTTACCTGAAAAAATGGAGTACTGGAGTAGAAATATTATAATGCAACGAACATAGTTGAGAAAAACTATTAAAATTAATCTTTAAAAATGTAGTTAACTATTTAACTTAACCGTTACTTTTTAGAAGTTAACTTTTCATCGTTAAAATTATACATTAACTGATGCAAAGCTAACTTCAGTCCATATTTTTCGTTAATTTTTGGCAAATGTTCAAATTTGGGCACACAGCTAGCCCAACAGGCAAAGGGGAAAATTGAACGATATCTAAGAATACAATATAGCTGGATAGTTGTGCAAGAATGCAATGAATAGGTCCAGACAAATACATCCAAACAAAAGCGGGATTGAGTGGAGTGACCGCATAAGTTTAGGAACGCACCCTCAGACGAGAAAACACAAGACCACTCGAAGACCATGTCCGCGAGGTCACGAATGCCTTACTCAGCAACGTTGTGTCATCAATACTGCATAGTTGAACACGAGAAAGTGAGTCACCAAAAAGCCGATGACGGGTTACGAGGTGGACAGGTTCATCCAAAGTAATGTATCTGTAAAATGTGCCAGTTTACGCATAACTGACTCGGCGACATCCTGGAATGAGTGTAAAAATTTGTCGACCGGGACGGATGTCCAATACAAATTTTGAAATGAGAATGTTAATTAAGTTAAATGACTTTTTAAGTAAAAGTTAAATAAATTTTCTTGAATTTGAAGTTTGTATTTGAATTTTAGTTTGTATTTTATCCCAAATACCAAAAATAGTTTTTAAAAGTTAGTTTTTAAAAGTTTCTTAAAAGTAACTTTTAACGTAAAAGTTACTTTTTTTAACTTTAATTGGTTACTTTTTCAGAAAAGTAATTTTTAACTTCAACTAGTTACTTTCTACAGAGATTAACTTTAACTTTAATCAGTTAATTTTTTTTGGTAACTTTCTCAACTAAGGCAGTGATTAATAGCTAATGCAATGGGAATATCACTTAAAGGGTTCCCCCAGACGATAGAGCTTCATTTTCTGATTATAACTGTGTACATAACTCAAATATGACCAAAGTGTACTTAACTGGTTTTTGCAGTACGACCATGACTTACTGCCTACCACTTACAGAGGGGCAACAGCACCCAAAATGAATATGAGGATCATCCCCCAAAATTGGAGCAGAGTCTAATGTTGTTTAACTTTGATGAATGAGTTGCAGCTGGTGTTTCCAACATGGCAGGTCATTGCTCAAGCTAATTCCAAGTATCCTGTACAGATTATCATTGGCTCTTCCCCCCAGTGCCTTCAATATTTTTCACTTGATTTTGTCTGCTTCATTCTTCTCCAACAAATTCTCTGTTCTTGTGACTTTGCTTCTAAGTATCTTTTAGTCATGCTCACTTTCATCGACCTCAATCCTGCTTTTCTCTAACACTTCATCAAGGTGCTTTGGACCTTCATATGGTAGTTCTTTAATTTACTCTTTCCATCTCTCTCCAATATCTTCATTTTCAAACAGAGAAGTCCCATCTGCATCCCTGGTGTTTCTGCATCTTGGTGAAAACTTGTATGCTGTTTCTGTTCTTGTAATTAGCAATAAATTATTAACAAGTGCTTAAAAGGCATTTCTACTTTGTTTTCATAGATTCTCAGTTGATTTGATTCCTTATCTCCTTACAATGGACTTCCTTCCTAGCTCAATCAATGGGCATCTTCTATGTGAATATTTTCCAATTATGTTGCTCTATGAGTGTGTAGGCTACGGACATACTTTTACCATTGCAAAACTGCCCTTCAGCACTTAATTTTCCCATACAGATCCTGGAACTATGTGGGATAAAGACTGACCATATGCCGATGCCCTTAAGAGTGGTAACGTTGCTTATGATCCCACTAGTGGGTAAAAACTACTGCTTGACCACTGGCAAATATTATACGTCACCTGCATTGACCAAGTTGCTAGTTTCCCAATCAATAAATATCAACAGGACATTAAAAAAAACCAGGAGAGGAATACCTACAGCATTAAAAAAAAAATTGAGAGAAGGGGAGGTGGTGGCCTTCTAAAAAGGGAAGAAAACGGTTTTTCGGTGGAAGGACAAAAAGGATGCAACATAGCTGCCGTTAGTACAAAACAGAAGGTACTATCAAAAGTATAATCAAAAGAGGAAAAAAAAAGAAAAGCCAATGGTAATTGTGGCATATAAGGGGCAAGGGCCTAGCCAAATTGAAACACCGGTTCCCATCAGAACACAGAAGTTAAGCAACTTTGGGCCCGGACGGTGGTTGGATGGGTGACCCTCCTTCATACCTCGACCAGGCATGGATGGAGAGATGATACTCCCTCCATGCCTATACCGGGAGGCCGGAGGGAGACCCAGACCGGGCCGGTTGGAGGGAGGACATCCTCTATACCTGGTACTGGGGCGAGGTAGGGGGAGGCCAATCCTCCATACCTCTACCGAGGTGCTCTTGTCCCCTGTTTGCAAGTGGCAGACAGGCATGGGGTTGGCACAATGGACCAAGAAAGGTCTAAGTGCCCGGGCTCCTGACGAAGGCCCCCCAACAGCAATCTAATCTAATCTAATTGTGGCATATAATGATACCATGGGATGAGTGGACCATGCCGACTGACACTTGCCCGATTATCCATTACCCTCAAAACAAGATTTTTTTTAACGTTTGAACTTTTGGAAAATTAAAAAAAAAACACTTGCTTGAGCTTTCTCTGGAACTCTTCTGTCCTCTAGTGGAAGACCGGCTGATAAAAAGTTATCACCAGTGTATAGTGTCCCCTGGGTGGGTAAGCCACCTCCAATGCATCCTCGGCGCGTCACTGTGAGACATTTTCCAGAGGTAATCCCTAACATGGAAAAAGCCAACCCTAATAAACAGTGCTTTTTATGTTTTTAAAAGTGAGATGCAAGAGATGTATAAAATCTAGAAAAGTACATGTATCCCAGACCCCAATGCGAAGTGTCTCAGTGAGACACCCTCTTTTTAGAATGAATCACTTCAATAAATATCTGAGAATATATTTTTGTGAAGTGCTATGTTTTGGTCAGAAAAAAATTGTTATTAGTTATTATTTCCCATAGCAAAATAAAATACTTTTCATTTCAAAAATAAAGTGAAACCATACCTACTGGATGAATAATACATAAATTTGAGTAAAATTAAAGTGTTAAAAAAATAAAAAGAAGTATTTGAGCACTGGTATTCACATATCTTTACTTAAATACTGCTTCAAAAAAATATTACTGAAAACAAGAAAACACTTTTATTAAGTGTTTGACCGAAAAAAATGCATCAGGAAAACGCAATTTTAAAAATTAACTACATAAAAATCTTCCCCTGGAAATGGAAATAATATGATTTCTGCTGAAGCCCATAACAGACAGTAAAAAAGAGGGACGTTGATTTTGTTTTGAAAAGAAGAATATTTATTCTGGAAAATGTTGACTTAGGTCTAATCCTCTGATTTACTTCTGCTTTCCACGTCATTCATGTTGCGTGCCCATGCCTAAGCATGAGTACTGATCAAATCCATTATGGTAATATTTGAACAATGATATTAGCATTATTTGATATGATTATTGTTTATTCATGGAATAAGAAGAATGCTCAAAAAGGTTTTTCCTCGAAAGATTCAGAGTATTATGCTTTCAATATGTATTATGAAATCTGTGATAAAAAACAAATATTTTGGGAAAACCAGTATATTTCTATCATTTTTTGTCAGATCAATGAAAAATTGCATGGGATAATAAATATTTTAAAAAAACATAGACACAATAAAAAAGAAACTCTCACAAATTTCTTTTCAAATGCCAAAGCTAATTTTTGGTAGCACAAATGCCTTCACCAGCAACAGAGACAGTAATCAAATTATCTGTTTCCGACAAAGACCCGCGAAAAATTCAAATTTAAAGTTTCTTTTTTGTTGCGTTAAATACTTTTTTTAGTATTTTTTGTGAATGCCCAAAAGTTTAGAATGGACAAATCACAGGAGCAGCTTATCTATAGAAATAAAGAGAAGACATATGATTCTCAATATTAACCATACATAAACCATGAATCAAGTAAAACAGAAGCCAAAATGAACTCTACATACAGCTAACTCTTAGCAAAAATACCATCCCATTTTTCAAGTTGTGCCTAAGTGGCTGCTGCATCATCTGCCAACCACACCTTATCTTTTCACTGTCACTGATGCACCAAATTGGTCAGCCAATTTGAGCAGATTCTACAGCTAAGGCAATGAAAATTTAGCCAACCTGGGGTTGAGATGATTTCATTAGAATCTGAGAAGCTTTTTTCAGTTCTGTATTGGGAAGGGAGGATGAAGATGATAAGTAGAGAGAAAAAAGAAGAAAAATATGGGAATAATTGCATTCCTTTCCTGCAGAGCTGAAACATGAGAACTCAAAAAGCTTGGATCTAGCATGCGCATGACTCTTTGAAGCAATCAACCCATCAAGAGGGACAGCAATGTATACGAATCTATTCCTTTCCTATTCCCATATTTCACATCCTTGCAACTATTGCTACGTTCCCTGCATGATGGCCATTAATGTCTGCTCTACAATGATGTAAGTGAAGAATTAAAAACTGTTAAGGATAAAAAAATATTTAGTCCCAAGCGAGATGTGGTGGACGGCTTCCATGACTAATGAAATAGCTCTTTTCCACAAAAAAACTTTATCACAATGCGTTTCAACTCACTGAGACATCATCGAGTGACTAAAATCTTTCTGTAATTTTGTTCTTTAAATACAGAAGGAAAGTGGAGAAGAAGAGAAATCAGAGTGTGGAGGAGATGGGGTGAGGGGAAGGGATTAGCTGGTTGGGCTGAAGTGCTGAGGATCCTACTGCAGAAATGACTGAGGTAGAGCGAAGAATAACGTATGGTGGGGGGAGAGGAAAGGGGTTGTTAGGACAGAAGAGGATAAGATATTGGAGCAGTCAAGGCTAAGATTTCCGTTGTCAGAAAGGGATAACCAGCAGGGAGGAGAGGTTTGAAAACAATAGTTCATTAATCAGCTTTTTTCCCATACTGCAAAATCTCAAATTGTTCCTAGCATTCAGTCTGGGACCTTTGCTTTCGAAGTAGAGAATCTCCGATATGGAAATAAATTTGTGTGATGTTCAATGATAGGAAAAAACTAAACTCATCCAAATGAATCGGTTACCTCCCAGACTTTTTGGGCTCCCAAAGATACACAAGGGTGACATACCCATTTGAACTGTGGTATCTAGTGTAGATGCACTGGCCCATAAACTGGCAACAATACTTAACATCCTTTTCCACAATTACCTTTATTTTTTACGTACAGTAAAACCTAAATTACCTCAAACTTCAAGGTCCGGCCAAGAAACATAGGGCATTTCAATGGTAAACTCATGATTTTACACAGTTCTTCAATTTTAAGCATTTTTTCTTTTTACGAAGCCATACTCTAGTACCTACGGTCAAATTTTCCTCATTTTTACGTAGATTTGCAAAAATGTTTTACAAATTGCAAGCAAAGCTACTGAATTCGACAGCCAACCCCAACATGTTAACAAGCATACCTAACTATGCCCTCCATTTTCCTGCAACATGTGCAGAAAATATGGCACTAAATGCTCGGTCATCTGAAATATTTATCATTATTTCAGCAGTTATTACAAGTATGTCATGATCCGTGTTGGAATAATACTTTAGGAGACTTTCATTATTTTTATTTATTCATTTATAAAAACTCCAAAAACAGCAACTAAGGCCTTTACATTGGGTTCAATAAACAGAATAAAGTAAAAACAACAATAGTAGTAGAAACAAAACAGAAATATTCAAAATATAAACAAGGCAAGAATGAGGTGAAGATGACATGAAAGTTACCCATTATGTATCAGTTGGGAGAAAAAGACATTGCATGGGGAGAAAAGGTCAAGGGTAGGGTGACTATTAATTAGGGCATTGAAAGATAAAGGTAGGCGGTAGAATAGCGATCGTTGGGAAATGTAGAGACAGAATTTGGGTGTAACAGACTCACATTGCGAGTGATGCAGGCTGGGATGAGGAGTGAAAAATAGGAAAGATCAGAGTGGAAGGATCCATTTATGATGAAGTGCAGGAATTTAAGGTCCGAAGTCAGCCGGCGAAGGGAGAGATGTGATAGGCCAAGAGATGACATGATTTCTTCACATGAGCTATGTCTAAGGGATGGCACGCGATGACGGACTATGGCTAAAAAGAAACTAAGGGGCGGTTGAGTAATTTAAGAGTGGTGGGGGACGCAGTTGACCAGAGCAATATTCTAGGATGGGTAGTACACATCCAAGAACCACAGATTTTAGGGCAAATGGGTCCGTTATTTCTTTGAGCCAATAGAGAATTCCCACTATCGACATAGCCTTTTTTGAAATACCAGAAATATGTTCATGGAGCATCAACTTTTGATCAAAGGTAACCCCTAGGTCATTGTGGGAACTAACAGAAGGTAAAGGGTACTTGGAAAGTTGGTATGTAAAGGAGATGGTTTTGCGTTTTAAGGAGAAGAATATTGCAGCAGACTTCTCAGGATTCACGCACAGTTTCCATTTGGTGCACCAGCTATCAATGGCATTAACAGAAGGCTGTAAATTAAGGGAATCCGCCACACTATTAATTGCTGTAAATACTTGACAGTCATCAGCACATAAAAGAATGCTGCAACCCGAGGGTAGAACATCTTCAATTAGGTCGTCTACGTAGAGTGCAAATAGAAGGGGGCCGAGGACGCTGCCATGGGGGACACCGGAGGTAACTGGCAAATACTTCGAGGAGATTCCAGCTATTAAAAACCTACAGGATACCAGCATTCGAAAGTTAGAAATAAGGGATAATATGGGGCCATGCATATTGTAACTGTCTGTTTTGTCTGGTTTTACCATAGTTGGTAATAGCCATAACAACCATAACCATAACCATAATAATAACCATAGTTGGTTTACCATTGTAATACCATAGTTACCATAGAACCATGGTATTACAATGTCTTACGTGGCAAATCAGCATGACAGCAAATCATTTGATACATTGCTCTTCAATATTGCAGAAGCAATAAAAACGATATACCGCATATGCCCCTCATTTTTGACTGGTACTCAGAAGGGGGAGGGGAGCTATTTTCGAGCATGAAAAGAAAAAAAACCACTCACGAATTCCGTAGCTAACGATCCAAAATAATAGAGAAAAATAAGTAGTAACATGCTAATATAACTCATATAAGTAAAAAATGAACTACACTTTGAGTCATTAACAATGAGTTTCATATTATTTAATTACTCTTTCTACATGTCCATGTTGTTAGATAGCTCATGTCTATGTAGGCATTTGGACCAAAACATGTACAGTAATTAATCCCAAATTGAAGATGTAATGTTCCACTAAGAGAAAAATAGAATGAAAAAATTACTGTTCATTTACATTAATAACATTTTTCGCCTGACACTAAGATATTAAGGCTTGGGTATAGAGAGTTAAAGAAAAATTATAAACAATGGCATGTCCAGATAGGGTTATCTGTAAATGGGAAACAATAGTCCAATCCAATACAAGCAGTTGAAAATATTGGTCTTAATTATGTATTCACGGACAATTTTGTTGCATCAGTTTGGCGTAAGAGCAAAAGTATTCAGACTATTTAACTTTGCAACATCAGCATGGATCACCAAAAATTTACATTATAACATATAAAATCTAGAAAATCCATTTTAGAGGAAAAGAACTTTTGATGGAGGTCTCGGAGATGGTGAGGTTAAAACCTTGATTGCAAGCCTAAGGTGGATCCTATTCGTGTGGCATTTTTAACACCCCAAGCACGGTCATGCACATTTTTCTAAATGTAGTAAGTTGCCAGTTATTAGCATTATGCATATGGTAGGGTACATCCTGAAACCTTCAAATCTGGTTAGGTCTTTCCCATTGAAAAGAATGGTGATTAAAATATGTTATCAATTAGTCATTCAGTTATTTTTTAGAATATTGGAGAGCCGAGTACAGATACAGTAAGCCTTCTCATCTATGGAATCTTATTGGCGAATGATTAGTAGGCTTCAGAAGAGACCTATCTACCTCAACCAATCTGGATGTATCAAAATGTCCCTCCAATCCTCATGAGCAAGGTAATAAAATTAATGTTACTTATTGTGACTTTAGTAAAGTCTTTCATACGGCAGTTCATCCCGTACTGCACAAAAAAATTAATGCACACGGTATCATAGGTGATTTGCTAAGCTGGATAAGAAGTTATCCCCTCAATAGAAGGCCCATCATAAAAATATCAGGTACTTACTCATTGCCCCTTTGGGCTCCTAGTGGTGTCCCACAGGGCTCTCATCTCTGCCCATTGTTCTTCTTACTTTTTCTCCCATTCAATATTTATTATATGCTGATGATCTTATGAAATATCACCCTGTGCATTCCAAAACCGATGATGAAACCCTACAAAAATCCATATCTAGGCTATCTCAATGGTCTTAAGATCATTAATAGCCTTAATTTGAAGAAATGTCATATTTTACGTCCTCTTGTAGAAATAAACCACACTTATCCTTTGACTATTATATATCTGGCAGTATATTAGCCGGAGTTGTCCAATTCAGAGACCTCGGGGCAGCTTTCAATGACACACATCTCCTGCCTTACATATCAAAGGTATCTCATCTAAGGAATATAGGGTGCTAGAGTTGATATACTGTTTCTGTACAGTTTCAACAACATAAATTTCTTGAATTACTGTATGTAACCTTTGTGAGATCATTCATGCTGCACCATGGAATGGAATTCCTTTATGGGATATATGTGCTTACCCTTACAAGAGCATATGTACTAAGAAAATATTCTAAGTTTATCGGAGGCTCACACATCAATTAAAAATCCCAAAAAGGGGTACTAGTGAATAAGGAGACTCTTTATTAACCTCATCAACATATTAAGATAAAACAGTTAGGCTTCATATTTTGTCCTGTGTCTTACATTTTAATTAAACATTCTACACTTTCTCTTAAAGGTTTTCTCTGCCTTAACTAAGCATAGTGCATTGTTTTTAATCCACATTTATAAACTTTATACTTACCAATATGCCAAGAGATGAGGGACAGCAACTGTGGTAACATTGACAACATCAATTATAAAATAATACATTTAATTGATGTTAGAAAAAATTGGAACTAAGTGCTGTTCTGATTATTTTGTTTTATCTAGGATCCCAATGTTACATTAACTCTCGCATTTTCATAGTTCTGAATTTTCCACTAGATACATGGTATTGTTGTACACAAATCCATTTATATTCAACATACTCATTTTGTATTTTATATATATTTATTATTATTATATATTGGTTGGCAGTATATATATTATATTATTATTATTTTATATTGGTTGGCAGTTTTGTAATATTTAGTATTGTGCAAAAGACTTTGCCCATTGATTAAAGTAATTATTATAGATACAGTAGCATCAGTTTTTTTATTGGTTACAGTAACATTACTGCTATTTTATTGGCCCTAGCGTTGATTTAGAATAAAGGCAATTCCTGATTTGGAGATGCTCTTTGCTTTAAGGAAAAACTATATGTGGTTGAAGGAATAGATTAGTCTCGGAAATAAAACCTCACATTGTACTTTATTAATATCGTCCATGGTTTCGACATGTAAATGTCATTATCAAAGTAATGTAAACTGTCATTATCAAGATAAAATTTCCTTGATAGTGACATTTACATGTCGAAACCATGGTCTATATTAATAAAGTGTGTGTGTGGAATGTACAACGTTTAATTACCAATCTCATGGTTCCACAAAGTTAAGCCTCAAACGTTAAACTGTGCTTGATTTGTATCTTTACCAATTCATAAATAGCAGGATTAGCCATACCATGAAGGTCCTTAAGCCATTTGAAATTGAAGTCTAGAGGTAAGGTGAAAATGTTCTTGAAGTATTTTTAGATCTTAGTTTTTTATCTGAAAAACTGTTTTTACTGGAAAAAGGCAGAGGCAATATAATCTGGCACCCTGAAAATTCAATTTTTTTATCATCTGCAAACTTTATCTTATCTTAAATCTGTACTACAAGAAGGATTGTAACTGTTGATGAATCTTGGCAAGGAGAGATGGTGGCATTTAGGAACATTACATTTAATCATAATTGTGCAAAATCAAGGCCAACATGCTAGGTTACAAAAGTTATGATGTTTGTGATTCAAAATATTTAGCTTGATACATTAAAAAAATCATATCCAGAGAAATTCAATAATTTTCATTTTTTGATTCATTATCTGCTAAAAACAAGCCAAATTAGTGTTAACTCAAAATATTCCATTTAGGACAGCAGCTTTGGTTCAGCATTGGGGATGATATATGATGAATTGCAATGGCATTCATCAATCAGGAATTTCTAAACTATGCTTAGCACCTTTTAGCATTTGGATTAGAGTAAGCTTATTGTCTCACTGAATAAACTAAATACTTAATTCAATACTGACACACCCAGCATGTAGGACCAATATCAAAATTTACCACTTTGTACAGCATAAACCATAAGACTAGAATGGAAATAGGTAAAAAATCTAAGGCAACCAAATCGATAACAGTAATTTAGGATTGAATGCAACGGTAAAAAGTGTTAAAATGGAATTTTCTGCACATGAGTACGAGTCTTATACCTCATACATAATTAACTGCAGACATTAGTTAGCTATTTTAAGTACTTTTCAAATGAACAAAAATCAATACAATTCACAAATTTCATCAACCACTCTATGAGTTTTCATGTTCTCTCATCCATCAACAGTCCTCATCGATGGGGAAAAGATATGCACCTAGATGAGCTATAGTTTGGGTTGGACAAACTGGACTCCAAAGAGCAGCAGTTATGCAAGTGTGCATCAGCTAGCTTGACCCAAGTCTTTGAAGTTAAAAAAAAAAGTGAGGCAAATTTTTCCAATTGAAATAGCCTCATAGATTCCTCAGGATGAATATATGTTGCAATCAAGAATTTAAACAATTTTCACTTCTACATCCATGTTCTTTTACTGGAGTAAGGGTAAAAATAAGAAATACTGATAAACTGAAAAAATGCAGTGACACAACTTATTCCTTGAACTAGCACTTCTCATTTATTTATATTTGATGAAATAAATACATTAAACATCTTTGATGAATAGAAAATTGAAAATTAAGAAAGGATGAAGATGGTAGTAGTCATGAAATGTCGGGTAAAACTGAAAAAGATAAGGATGGGAAGGAGGGTACGAAAGTGGAATACGGAGGCATTATCTGGGGCAATGAAGAAGAAGTATCGAGAGAAGGTGGATGAGATAATGGGTGAGGATCATGGAGTTAGATCAGTGGAAAATGAATGGGGAAGTTTGAAAAATGGAATAGTAGAAGCTGCGAAAGCAACGGTAGGCGTAGTGAGCGCAACTAAAATTAGAAAACTGTGGATCACGAAGGAGATGATCAGGGAGATGGAGGAGAGAAGGAAATGGAAGAGCGTCAACTCAGAGCTAGGTAAGAGAAAATACCGAGAATTTAATAACAGGCTTAGAAGAGAAACAAAGAAAGCAAGAGAGGCGTGGTGGAGAGAACAGATCGACGCGTTAGAGAAATACCAAAAAGAGGGAAGAGCAGATGCATTATATCGGAGAGTAAAGGAACTGACGGGTGGTAATAAGGGAAGGGGAATTACAACGATAACAGACAAGACGGGAAAGGTGATCGTAGAACCGAGAGAGATCCAGGAGAGGTGGAAGGAGTATGTGGAAGAGCTGTATGGTAAAGAAATAAGGCCCAATAGGTTAGATATAGAAAGGGAAGACGATATCGACAGAGATGGCATCGGACCAAGTATCCTAGATAGCGAAATCGAAAGAGCTCTACGAGACATGAAAAGGAATAAGGCGGTGGGAATAGATGACATACCTGCAGAGTTTTTAAAGAGCATGGGGAAGATTGGAAGGGGAAAACTTTTTGCGCTTATTCGTAGGATTTATGAGGATGGAGTGTGGCCGGAAGACTTCGCGAAGACTGTACTAATTCCTATACCGAAGAAGAGTAAGGCAAAAACTTGCGAAGACTATAGGACAATAAGCTTAATATCCCACGTGGCCAAAGTAGTTCTGAGGATTCTAAACAGAAGGCTAGAGAAGAAGGCAAATGAATAACTGGGTGACGACCAGTTCGGGTTTAGGAGAGGGACGGGAACGCGAGACGCTATAGCGGTGATGAGGACGCTAGTAGAAAGAAACCTAGAGTATGGGCAGGATGTTTTTGCATGCTTCGTAGATTTCGAGAAGGCGTTTGATCGGGTGGAATGGACGAAATTAATGGGAGTGTTGAAGAAATTAGGGGTCGATTGGAGGGACAGGCGTCTGATTCGAAATTTGTATATGAATCAGACTGCGCAGGTTAGGGTAGCCAATGGAGAATCGGCATGGGCCACGATAGGACGGGGAGTGCGGCAAGGGTGCCCACTATCGCCGTTGCGTTTTAACGTGTATTCAGAAGAAATGGTAAGGGAGGCATGGGGGGAGGAGGCGGTAGGAATAAAGGTAGGAGGGGAGCTGATAAAATCAGTGAGATTTGCAGATGATCAAGCATTGGTTAGTCAGTCGGCCAAGGGGTTACAGTCAATGGTGAATGCATTAGAGGTGCAGTGCGAAAAGTATGGGATGAAGATAAATCACATGAAAACGAAAGTAATGAGATTTTCTAGAAGTAAGAAGGCGGGGCTGAATATAAGGGTGGGAGGGCAGAAGATAGAGCAGTTCGAGCAGTTTACGTATCTGGGTAGTATTTAGGAGGCGAATGGGTTTAGTGGTAAGGACATCAGATGCAGAATTGCGCTAGCTAAAGAAGCATTTTCGAAGAGAAGGGAATTGATGAGGGGGGGTCTGAGAAGAGACGTAAAGAAGAGGCTGGTGAAAACTTTAATATGGAGCGTGGCGCTATATGGGTCGGAAACTTGGTCTTTGCGAAGGGAGGATGTGCGTAGACTAGAGGCGTTTGAGATGTGGGTTTGGAGAAGGATGGAGAAGGTTAGCTGGATGGCGAGAAAAACGAACGAGGAGGTATTGGATATGGTCGGAGAGGAGAGGAAGCTTGTGGCAGAGGTTCGGAGAAGGCGGAAGAGATGGATGGAGGAGGTTTTGAGAGGAGAGGGCATGTTGAAGAGAGTGATAGAGGGGAGAACACTGGGGAAACGTGGGAGAGGAAGGAAGAGGATAGGAATTCTGGACGAAATAAGAGGAGGTAGAAGATATGAAGAATTGAAGAGGGATCTAATAACGGGCCATCCTTAGGAGGGAAAGCGAGACAATTTCTATTAGTTTGGGATACAAAATGGGGACTGTCCAAGAACCTACCAATCAGCTGGTAGAATACTTGAATGAATGAAGATGGTAGGGCGATTTACATTATATTTGTTATTAGCAACCATTGAAACTATCTAATGAATAGAGCATGATTATTTAAAAAAAAATTGATATTTTCAACTGCTTCGACTTCCTCTGCCTATTAATAAGCTTATGCACTTTATTTTCAATTTTTTGCAGTTCCTCAAGCATTTGCTCACAGCAATCACTACCTACTATGTAATTTCTTAGGGTTTGAACAGCACATACTGTGTCTTGCCTATCATAGTTATAACTCGGGAATCGAGGCAGTGCAAATTATCTGTTGTCCACCACGAGTTCTTTCATTTTGCATCATATCTGGATAATAATCCATTTTCATTCTTAATAGTTTCTACCTGGGGAAAATATTAATACTCCCACGCGGGCTTAATTACAGTCGAGCACCCATAATCCGGTCATCCACGAGCACGCTCTAGTCCAGCAGTGTATCAAAAACAACATCATATATTGTAACCGGTCCCGTTTGGATGCGGCTACAAGGTTGAGTGAAAAGGATGGTTCTGGATTTGTTTCTTTCGTTGTTAGATTTTTTTGTGGCGTGTATTTCTGTGTGAGTGAATGCGAGTGTTCCCCCCCTCCCTTTCCCCAGTTTTTTCACCTTCCCCCTCCCCTTCAACAACCGGCGAGCAACCACGGCGTTCAGAGACGGCCTGATGCTAAGTGTTTTTATCCTCCCCCCCTTCCCCTTTTGCCCCAAAGTCACCAGCAGGAGCTGCGTCGGACTGGGGTCAAGTGCGCCCGGGACGATTTTGGTTCTAGGCGAAGCTAGGTCCCCTCACCTCCCTTATTCCCCCCCCTCTTCACCCCAACCGGAGTGAGAGGTATATAAGTCGGGAGCCACGGACTCTTAATGGAATTCTGACGACTGATTTTGGAGAGGACACTAGTTGGAAGAAGGTGGCGGGAGCTCTACGGCGTGGAGGACAGAGTGATTGGCGAAAACCCTCGGCAGAGAGACGGAAAGCGAGCGAGAAGAGAAAGGCGGAGGCTGGAGCGGTAGATCGACGGAAGGGAATGGTGCAGCGACATATAAGGATTGAAAGGAAAGAGGTCGCCACCCGAATTAGTGAAGAGGTTCCGCATCCCGCAGTCTGGCCCTGCAGAAGTGGTCGCTATTCGCAAGGCGTCTGCCTAGTAGCCGTGCTTTCTCCTGCCACGATAAGTACTGTCTAAAGTCCCACCAATGCTTAAGCCCGCCGCCCATGCTTAAACCAAACCCAGTTCTCCCAATCCTCTCCGAAAGAAGAAAGTGCTCAGTTAATTCCCACTCGTATCATTTTGTCTCACCCCTCCCTTTTCCCGTGTGCTTGTTCGAGTGTAAGGCGACGAAGAAAAGTACAGGCCATGGAAGCTGCACTCTGACCATTTTTGTTGTATAGGGTAAATTTTGTGTGAAGAAAAGGATGACTAGATCTAATTAGTAAGACGCACATTGACGTGCTTGAAGATATTAGGGTGCCCATCACAAGATTTTGAGCTGTTATCATTTTGGGATCATCCTGTGTACAACTGAGAGTTTTTGATTTGTTTTCTTTTATTTGCTTTGTGTGTGAGCTCACAGGTAACTAGTTGAATTGTTTTTTTTTATTATTACTAGGCTGTTTTTTTTCTTGCTTGTTCTCGCGTATTTCGTCTGATCTGAATAAATCGTAATATATCTAATCTTATTCTTGAGAGAGTTTTCTTGTCAGTCGTGCCATCCTTTCCTCACGTCGTCCTGTCCAAAGTCAAAAAAGTCAAAGAAAAAGGAGACCGTGGAAACGCGTCGTGTTCCGTCTACCCACACGATCGTGATCGCTAGTGCCTCACACCCATTGAGAACCCACCCCCACACCAAGTGCTCCAACGAGCTTAGCAGTCATCCTTTTCCCCCCCATTTCCCCGTCCCTGAACATCTCCTTCCCCCCCAACTTTCCACCCATCATTACCCCCCCCCCTTTCTTTGTTGCACCTCCGAGCCGGCTAAGTGAGGAGGTGACAATATATCCCGAGAAATCAAAAAATCTTAATCATAAACGTTGTTTTGAGAGATTTTCACTCTGCACTTTATTAAAATATTTCCTTTAATTGCTGGAATATAATGTAACTTATAAGTATTTTGCAGTAATTTCATTAAAAAGTAATTGTACACGCAGCCTAAACAAATTATATGATTAAGTTAGGTACATTGCAGTTTGAAGTCCTCACTATTGGCTGAGAAACCGTGGCTACGCTACTTCATGGTGCGCACATTTAGGCCTAGCTTAAATTTAATGCTTTATTGCTTCTTATCTCTGGCTGTGAGGTGCAAGAAACTTCATTAAAATTCTTTGCTGCATACGCACAGATATTATGACCATGTCCGACGGGCGGAGTGATGACAGCGGCGTAAAGCAACGGCACAAAACTATCGTTTGCAGAAAAAATAAAAGTTTATCCTCACCAGCCTCCTGAAACCACAATGTGGATGAAGCAGACTAAACTGCTTCATTGAAATTAACCTTAATTTCTGAACTCCCCACGTGACGATAGCATCAAAAACGAAGAAATAACTGATCGTCAATCGCATTTATCAATCGGCCGCGACAAGGAATGTTGCATCAAGAAAATGTTTCGTAGTTTTCATTTTTATTTCGGTATGCTCAAATTTTCCTCATTATAAGAACAAATATACTTTTTCTAAAAATGATTATTCGCAAATTAAAGTTTTTGGGGTGTCCAAACGGGTGAAAGGTTCCATGTATTCCTGCATTTCGATGTCTGACACGGCCCTCGTCATCAGGGGCATCAACAGATTCGCCGGAAAAGTGCTATTTTTCAGCGATTTACGAAGTTAAATCCAGATATTTATTATCATTTTTGTGCATAGAAACAGTAAAAGAACGATAGTATATATAAGTATCGCTAACTCGATTGAAAATGCCTTGAATAAAAGACTATGCTTCATTTCATAGCTTGAATCATATCTGGCAGATTACGAGTTGATGTAGTTTAAATTTCTGTTACTAGTGGCACTGCGTACTATTCCCGCCACATTCAATTTCATTCCTTAAAACAAGTCCAATTGCTGCTTTCTTTCGTATTTTTCCGCATATATGCACAAGACAAAGTCAAAAAGTGTTTTAGAAAGGATGATATGCATGAGTCATGGACTTTAGAAGTGAATTTTATTTTTTGAAAGAGCATATTGGGGTGCAAATTGCGGGAAAACTGAAACATGTTAAGTCTAAATTAAGGGTTCTGCATACGTTGGGAACATAGGAAATTGAATGGGACTTTGCAAAAGTGGTGCAAAATGCAGGAAAGCGTAACTTCTCATAACGCAAATATGAGGTTTCACTGTAGTTCCTAACCTTTACTCACTACATTTTTTTGAGGTGCTTGGGTGCTTTAGTGGCTTCACTGACAAATTACACTCACATGCAGTGGTTTTCATCCACGTGCACACAATTTCAATTACAGTGAAACCTCACTTTAACGTTCCCGGAATTTACGTTTTCCCGTGATTTACAACATTTTCTTCCGGTCCCAAAAATGTTTGAATCCTTCTAATGTATTTTCATCCCACTATTTACACTTTCAAATCCCGCCATTTATGAGATTTGAAGGCGAGAAAGATGGTGGCTGGCAAACTTCAGCTAGCGACCCTGCGAACGTGATTTATGTTAAATACGGATAAAATACATGCTTAAACATGATGCATGAATGCTGATTTATTTTGTTTTCTAAAAAAACAATCATTCGTTTGATGGTAGCACATTACATCGATAGCATTGCTGATAAGTATTTATGCCGAATATTGTAATGATTGCAATCGGAATTGTTATTGAATGGAATGTAGAATGGTACTATGGAGCCATACTAGTTTTTAAAACAGTACATTTAAATTGTAGCGGATGCTCTTGTTCTCATACTTCGCAGTGAACTTTTTCTTAATTCTCGAAACTCACACACTTATGTCATTCATCTTGCATTTTTAGTTACTTCACCTTTTGTTTTAATTTAATGTGCAATTACTTACGGCAGTCGTGAGGAAACGTATTTTAAAATGGCAAACAAGCGTGTGAGATAATCATTATCATTGGAAGAAAAAATCAACATTTTGCAAAGAATTGACTCTAATACGGGCACTCGTGTGTCCCTGGCCAAAGAACTTGATATACCAAGTTCAACGTGGTACACAATTGTAACAACCCGTAAATGTATAGGGAAAAGTGCTAAGGACTGCAGCCCTATTGGTAAAAGGCATAAATACTTCAAGTATGATGAACTTGAGGAAATATTGAAGACATGGTTTCAGACTTACAGAGGAGCAGGTAGTGGCGAATATATGGGAAGGGGCCCAGGAAACGCCACCTAAAGTAAACTTTTACTTTAGGTGGCGTTGCCCCCCCCTCCCAAAATAAGACTGCATAACCGCTGCGAGAGGCACTCAGCGCACGCGTGTATACCTAAACTACAGCCGGTTTTGCCCCCCCCCCCCTCCCCAAAGTGATAACTAGATATTTGCCACTGGCAGCAGGTGCCTAACTATATACCGATTAGTGGAGTTTTGTTAAAAGGCACTACATGCAGGAGCAAGACTAGGCATTGATGACTTCAAAGCATCAAATAGCTTGATAGACCGTTTCACAAGTTGATATAAATAGTCTATAAAGCTATTTGTGGAGAATCTGAAAGTGTACACTACATTGACCCTGTAACAGTTTCTCACTGGAAGTGCACAACTTTGCATAATTATGATGGTGGGCCCATGCACTTAAAGACATTTTTAATGTGGACGAGACAGATCTTTTTTTAAAATAATGCCAAACAAGACCCTAAAGACTTCAAAGGGGACCCTTTTCATGGGGCCAAGTACAGCAAAGGTCGCCTTACTGTTTTATTAGGAGCTAATGCAGATGGGAGTGAGAGACTGAAGCCCTTTGTTTTTGGAAAGTACAAATATCCACATAGTTTTAAAAACATTAAGACCTTGCCCACAACCTATGCAGCCAACACAAAGGCATGGATGACATAGACTATTGTTGAAGAACAAATGCATGCCCTTGATGCAGAGATAAATATGTAGGTAGACACCACCTCAAATCGAGTTTAAATATGAGAATATGTACTTTTAATTATTGCTAACTTTTGTTTATTCATTTATTTATGTCTCTATTTGGTGACCCATCACATTTTAAACATCACCTGTTAAATAAAATAATTTAACATTAGGCTATGATTTTGCTTCTATTTCCTAAAAATTAAGATTTCCCTAGATTTACATTTTCCCGCGATTTACACTTTTTTCCTTCGTCCCCGTCAAAAGTGTAAAAGAGAGGTTTACTGCATATGCTCTGAGATGTCAAAGGCAAAAAAGAATTCCAGCATGGGTGTAATCTAGCAATGAAATGGATGGTGGTATAGTGGATTTTCCTTTACTAAGTAGTTGAGCATAAGAGGTTAGAACAGAGGCATACTGGTTTTCATGATATATTTCACCTTTATGGTTTACACTTGTATGCCAGCATCATGTGTAATTAGAACTTCGACCGGACGATGATAGTGAGATGGCTATTGAAACCGTAGTCGGCCAAAGTCAACGAACGCAGACGGAGAACCCGGAAATGAGGAACACCAAAAGTAATGTCCAATATTATTTGCTCAACATCATATTCCTTCACAATATCAATTTTCTCCTCGAAACTCATTGTACATTGTTGCTATCATATGCAACCAGTTTTAATTTCACTTGGACGCTTATCAGCCCTAATTTTAAATTCTATTAGAATATAACTGATGCCACTTTTCTACGAGTAGAAACAAAATTATGAGAGAGAATAAAACTCTAGGGATTGATAAGGACAGCATTGAACAACAGGGTCATAAACCTACTATGTTTAACCACTTCCCTGACAAGCCCGCATATATTCGGGCTCCGAGGTGGTGCAAAATCTGACGCGCCCGAATATAGTCGGGCAAGTCCGCAATGTCCGTATCTTTTTCTTTGCGCCCGAATATAGTGGGCCAATGCTAGTAGTTTATGTTTCTGCCGCCTCCCGTGCCGTTTAAGGTCTAGAGCCAGCGATGCAGCAAGCGGCACTCTTTTCAAATACATAGTGATTTCTAATGTTAAAACAATGGTCATTTTTTGGTAATATTTATAGCAATTCAAGGGTTATAATTTCTTACGCACTGAAAAGTTATCCCCATACGGAATTCCATTCACCTACATTGTCATTCATAACCATCCGTATATTTACTTCATGCATGGAGTTTCTTTTGCGAACGTTTTACGAAATTTACAACTTCAATTTTTGTCATTTATTGATAATTTTTGCAAATTTATGATGTACAACGTTCGTTTTCGCATGACGATAAACTTTCTTTATATATAGGTAAATAATTTTTAAACTAGTTATTTTCATTTATATTTCCTCATTCACTCTTCATGAACATTCAATTACATTTTTCCTTAAGGTATAGCAGTCATTATAAAAATTCCTATTTCAATTTTATGCTAATTTTCACTGCTATGATGAGTTCCACAGTAATTGGAATAAAATATTTTTCTAGCAACAGAATATGAATCTTTCCTTGCCTTATTTGTTACCATATACGTTTGTTACTACATACATTTGTTACTACATATATTTGTTACTATATATATTTGTTACAATACATATTTGTTACTATATATATTATCTAATTCTATATTACTCATCCACAAATTTTTCTTCCGGTAATTTTTATATATGTTGGAAATTCCTATTGAACCATTCTCTTTAGATAAAATGGCGTAAGCATAAATGTTTAGATATGTTGCGAATGTTATTTCATCAGCCCCTTTCATTTTTCTTCTTCGAATACTGGCGGAAGTGGTGAAACATATTTACGAAAACAGCTATACAATGAAGACGTCTCAAGGTCGTATGTTCTCAATAGAAACCAACACAAGTGCCCTGTATACGTGTTATCCTAGCCCACATGAGTACGAGAAAAAAAAGAGATAGAGATAAATGTCAAACATGTGTAATACCTTCTATTGTCATGTTTGACGCTTTCCTGAGATCAGAAAACACCCACTAGAGAGCCGATGGCCCGCTAAGCAACCTGGCGCCTGGTTTCATGTCGTGCTAGTCTGCCACCCTTTGCTCCCCAGGCTACTTTCCCACCAGCCAACCCTTTACTAATGGGCTTTTCCCGATATCAATTTACCGTTAGTTGGAAAATCCATGCTGTTGCGGTACGCACACGTGTGTTTATTTTCCAAGAAATGGTAGGAATAAAAAAGAAAAATTTTATGATGAGCATGGGATGGGCTTTTCATACTTACTGTCCATACAAAAAGTCGAGATACCCGAGTTTGAGATGTTATAACTCATTAACCAATTAACCTATTGTAACACAGCAAACTGCATATCAAAGATAATTTATGTGTCCGTCCGACTGGTTTACTTTGAGATTTTTTAGTACTGTTTAAATATTTTTAATGTGAGCTTGTATGAAAAAAGGCACGTTTTTTGCCGGTTAAAAAAACGGTAGCACCACTTCATACGTTAATAACATAGAATCTTACCACTGTATCCACAAGAAATTTGTTATAGGTAAAATCAAGACTAAAAATAATAAGAATATCGAAAAAGAATGTTGTAAAAATATAAATTATATCGGATAGTTTACTACTTTCAAAAATGCTATTTTCGTTATTTGAAGGCTTACGAGGTATTTTAAAGTATCGTTGGCAGGGGATGAAAGCCCATAAGGCGAATATATGAACAAAACCATTCGTGTTTTATCCTTCTATTTTATTTCGATTTTTATTTATCTTTCATGTTGCTCCGTGTTGCTCGCCGAGCCAGTGGAGCGGCGACAGGGGAAGGAGGGAGCATGTTGCCACTTCCTCACGGGCCGCTACCGTAGTCATTTAAATAGAAATTTCTCAAGGAATATGGAAGCTTATTATTGCATCGTACGTTGCACTGTCCTGCGCAATGAAATGTTCATCTGTTTGATATATGCATTATGGATTGGCTACTCCGTAACATTTCCCATCGGCTTTTTTTCATGAGGGCTTTGGACCACCATTGGGAGCTTTAAAAATGGTTTCGTGGCATGAGCCAGTCTTCATAGCTATACGAAAATAATATTTACAACACTATTTACAACAAAATTTACAACAATATTTTCAAAAATATTTGCTACATTATTTACAATGTATATATTTTGCCAAGAATAGGCACGTCATAGGTGATACGTCTACGTATTCACTAATCTGATTGTGATTCATAGCTATCCGACAGTGAAACAGCATCGTCATCGTCAGAATTGAATTCAGAGTCCAAGTGATCAATGACTTGATTTTTGTTGCAATCGTCCATCAAGTAGTCTTTCTCTCCCTGTAATGTTCTTCTATTTTCGTAACATGCTGAATACAATTAGCCCAGAGTTCGGCAGTTACTGAATTAAGTGCCTCTACACACAGCTGTTGCACCACTTTAACACTATTGCCCTTCTCTGCTGCATTGGATAAGTTTACCCTTGCAATTTTATTTTTCACATATGCCCAAATTAATTCTATGGCGTTAAGCTCGCAGTGCGCCACTGGTAGCCAAATAAGTTCCACGTCAGTTCTTACTTCCTTTACAATTCTCTATCCTCTCTGGTTTTCCAAAATATTGACGTGCATGATTAATCAGCTCTGCCTTGGTCAAATTTTCAAAAGCTGATGTATCCATTGGTATTTCCACGTCTCTTTTCTTCAACCACGCAATTATTTCTGCTTTCCTCCATGCCATAGAAGGATTCTTCGTTTTGGGATCAATCATGGTGTGGTATGGAGCCTGGTCAATAACCACAGCGGATTGTGTATATTTTTGGTCGTCTTAACTTCACTTTTTTCTCTGGTGTGGGGTTATTCACAACACTATTTTCTTTATCACTCCTTTTATCCCTGGATGTAATCCTTTTCACGGATAACGAACTAATTCCCAAGCAATCTGCAACTGTTTGGTAGACGGGAAACCGACTGTCTCCCTTCTTCTTGCCTTTGCAGCGGAAGAAGCAAATTGCACTTAAAACCATACGGACCTCGGCCTCAGAAAAATGGGTTCTCGGACACATTGTGCACCTCTTGAGGGTCTTTTTGCTAATACATAGTATTCATCGGTTTCTTGCCTCTCCAGGAAATGAGTAGGTAAGTGGGGAAGGATCCCACGGGAATTCATGACTCATATGAGGTACCGTGGCAACACTGTGTAACTTTCTCCTTCTTCCCCCAGTAGGCATCAGCTCTGGACGAAGCTATCTCGGAGCATTAAAATGAAAGATAAATAAAAATCGAAATAAAATAGAAAGATAAAACACGAATGGTTTTGTTCATATATTCGCCTTATGGGCTTTCATCCCCTGCCAACGATACTTTAAAATACCTCGTAAGCCTTCAAATAACGAAAATAGCATTTTCGAAAGTAGTAAACTATCCGATATAATTTATATTTTTACAACATTCTTTTTCGATATTCTCATTATTTTTAGTCTTGATTTTACCTATAACAAATTTCTTGTGGATACAGTGGTTAAGATTCTACGTTATTAACGTATGAAGTGGTGCTACCGTTTTTTAACCGGCAAAAAAAAGGGTGCCTTTTTTCATACAAGCTCACATTAAAAATATTTAAACAGTACTAAAAAATCTCAAAGTAAACCAGTCGGACGGACACACAAATTATCTTTGATATGCAGTTTGCTGTGTTACAATAGGTTAATTGGTTAATGAGTTATAACATCTCAAACTCGGGTATCTCGACTTTTTGCATGGACAGTAGGGGCGAGGTCCTTTCCATATCGTGATTGTTTCCACGAGTACTTTGTCGTAAGGACGATGGTGACAGTCTTTCATTGAGTTTCAGAGCATACGCATCCTTGATTTTCAGAGCGCATGCACTTTTTCGCTGAAATTCAACCGATGCAACCATTCCATATTTAGTTCGAACATTTTCGTTCTAATACGAGCAGTGTAATAGGAGTGAATTCTACGGCAACTTCTTTGTTTTCGCTCGGTAATATTTGGCAATCAGAAATGGATTCTGGAGAGGAATCAAGTGTTGACCAGCAGTGATTCCGAGGTTATGGACATTGAAGTTTCAGGCTCCTAGTGCACTCTCTCCGGAGAAACAAGCTCCGAATCGGAATGCGCAGCGGAACATTCGTGGGAAGCGGAGTGGGAGGAAATGCTTTCAACGAATCCTCCTCCGGCACCATCTAGGTTTCTTTTTGAAGGTAATTCTTCGATGAACTTTGACCTGGTTCCAGACTGAGGTTCCCCAAAATATTTTTTTCAACGATGAAATTGTTGACTTTATAACTTGGGAAACTAATTTCTGCGCCATTAACACTTAGCGTGAAAAAGCGGAGCCATGCAGTGCTAGCGTAAATCAGTGGTGAGCTGTGACAAGCTCAGAAATTCGTGTTTTTTGGCCTTGTAATGCTACAGAGCAGAGTGCGGAAGCCAGATACTGAGTTTCATTGATCGACGAGACCTATACTCTCCTCTCCTTTTTTGTGACACACAATGTCTTACCGAAGATTCATAAAAATAAGGCAATATTTACATTTTGCCTATAATAACGATTTTGATCTCCAAACACACCCCAACGCCAAACTAAATAAAATATGGCCCAATTGCCAGAGGCTGGAGGAAAAGTTCAAGGCACTCCATACACCAAAGACGTACGTAACCATCGACGAGAGCCTGCTCTTGTACAAGGGAAGATTGGGGTGGTGGCAGTTCATGCATATGAAAAGAGCTTCATTTGGCAAATATTTGTTCTTTGTGAATCGAGAGCTGGATATGTGTGGTCAACGACAATTTACACAGGAAAGGGAACTGTGTTGGATAACGACTTTGCCCATTTACCCATATCCTCAAAAGTGATGATGACTCTAATGAAGCCATTATTTGGCCTATGATATTGCCTGACGACAGATAATTTTTATGTGTCTCCAGATCTAGCCGACTTGCTCGCTTCACACTCCACTGACTCGTACGGGGAACACTGAGGAAAGGGATTCCGGCTCTCTTCAAAGATAATCAAGTAAAAGAATTAAAGTTTCTTGATTTTTGTCATAAAATGATTTTTGTTATAACATTTCCAGAGCGAGAGTTGTCATCATACGAGTTGGCTAACTCCAATGAATGTTTGTACGTTGTTTCTTGATGTACTATGGACTAAAATTAATAGTTAACATTAACGTTATCGGCCAAGTATATATATATTTGTAACATAAACTAAATGTATTCCTCATTAGATGTCTAACTAAGGTTTACGGGAAGGAAAGTTATACTGATATGCAGGTGGCCTAATTCTCTTAAGTTAAGGGGCAACAATCAGAAATTATTGAATAAATCATGTTATTTGGAATAAAAAATTGAGGAAAACATTTTTGGATTTACCTCGCTTTAATGCTTCTGAATCTGAAATTTAAAAATATTACTTTTTTTGACTATTTTTGTAAAAAAAAACTCGTCAGGAAAGTGGTTAAAGTGATGCAGTGGCAAAAGTTTCCCCCTGTGCAACGGGATGACTGCCAGTCTTTAGTGGCAAGAATTGAATATATTGATGCATCTATTGATATTGATTGAATACCAGATATATAAAGGTGTTTGTCAAGCCAGTTTTGTCTCATAAATTAATCGAATGACGAGGTTATGTATGTCTCTACCTATGCTATTTTCATGTGTGTGTGATCACATACAACCATTTCGATCACAAAATCCTAAATACAGGTACACACAAATATGGTGACCTTCATCAAATATTAAATTCAGTGCAAAACTAGTTCTCTGGCTCTTCCTCGGCAGAGTTCAAAAAGCAATTTTTGTGATATCCTGTTCATGCCACTATTTTAAGGTTCACAGCCCATCAATTACATTACAAGTCAACCTGCAACACATTTATCCTCCCAAGAAGAAACATTAACTCCAAGAAACTTCATTGGGCCGGTGATCAGACAATTTTTATGATCCCTAATAATTTTTTCACCCACAGAGAGCATTAGAGGTACACAATCACATTACAAATTCAATATGCCCTGAGAGTTCAACAGGTATACCAAACCAATTACTGTTTGCATTACTTCCTCCCTCCATTTTCAAGGTATAATTTTTACCAAGCAATAACCAGCTATTTACAGGTGGGTTTGCAAAAGGCATGAAGCCTATTGTTAATACATTACTAACATTAATCATCAATTAACATCAAAAAGGGTACTACTATCAAATGCAAGGCTCATCCTTCCAGGTTTAAATAATTACTAATCTATTGTATTACTTACATACTTCAATTCTACTTTTTTAAATGTAGATATTTCGTGCTTGGAAGAGCGTAACATCATCCCTAACACACCCACTAGATAAGTTTTTAAACCGTGTAATTTATTTAATTTTAATTTCTTTTATATACTGAAATAAGTGCTTAGCAATAAAATGTTAGAGCTTTCTTATGGCACAGAAACCACATACGTACTAAGTCCATAGGTTAGTACACTAATAACATGGTGGGGAAAGTCACTTCCAGCTGTTGTTGCATAATGACAATTTTGTGCAAAAGCTAGACAATATTTGATTGAGATAAAATAATTAAGTGAAGGGAGTACTTTTAAATATTATAACATTTAAATTTCAAAAATAAATTATTTTTATTGCTTTTAATTATACAATATATTTTTTAATAAAACTTTATTTATTTCAGATATATCAGAGTTTTTCCATTGAAACTGATATTTTCAGGATATTGTTTGCATAATTATAAATTGATTTTATTTAAACACAGGAAATATCACAATTTAAAAAAAATCACAAAATGCCGCACTTAGCTGGCACTATAATCAAATTCCAAAATGGGTAATCACTTATGAACAAACATGAGTCTTCAAATTGAGTCATGAAATTCCCACATTTACAATTACTCTTTATTTAATCAGTTCAACATTTCATTTTTAAGAGACTTACTCATGTGATGATGCATCCCCATTGGCTTAATCCCCAGCCCACAGAGTTCACAGATGACAATGTAGAAGTCATCTTGCTCCGGACAGAATCCAAAGAGAGTCATGTCTAATAATGATCAAGAAAAGGAAAAATTAAAACATATATACTGCATGAATTCAACATTATTACATATTATTCTTTCTAAACCCATGATTATAGCAGAGAATAATCTTCTAAAGAGCACATGGGAGTCATTCAAATAATAACAGAAGAATAATACGCAGGCTGCACCAAGAACAGTTGGCAGTGATTAAATGCCACAGCAATGAGGACGAAGCAAAAATAAGGAAAGGAGCATGGCAAGGATGTCTTCAGGCATCTATGATCTCCAACATTCTGCAAAAACTTGATTTTACGTAGTTGGAGGAACAAAAAAGTGGCAGTATGTGAAATCAAAAAGTACCAAATCGAGGGTCGATTACAATGCATTAACATTTTTTTAATTTTCTTCATTGTATTCAAAAGCAAGCCAGGAGTAATATAATTTGTTTTCATGGGCAACTAAGAACATGTTATAAATATGCTTACATAAAAATTACAAGTGAACTCATTTTGTATTAACATTACAAAAAAGTAGGCCTTTTTTTAAAAAGAATATCTTGAAAAATATTGATGTTCTATCTACAAACTATATGATTGAAGACAAAATAATGTACTGAGTCAATAACTAGCCTTATCTAAAGATAAGTTTGATGTACTAATTATTACTTGTCTTAATTATTTTTAGTTCTTACATCTACATCAACTTTATGCATAGCTATATGTGACAACCCACGTGGGTCATTCCATGAGAGATCACGGATGAGTTGCCCATACTATCTCAGATTTGCACGAAATTTTTTGTGTTTTCCTTATAAGGCCATTAGTTTGTATACACAATTTTTATGAAAAATATAGTTTTTGTGGAGATACAGGGTATGAAAAATGCTGCATTTGTAAAAACAAGTCCCAGAGTTTTCCCATTTTTTTCTGATCTAAGAAAGCTAGAAAGTTACGGTAAGAATCATTTTCTACTTACAAAAAACATAAGTGCATCATATTCATCAGTCAAATATGAAAATTTAAAATTTGTTGAAATTTAAAAAACCATTAAAGTTTAAAATTAAATTTTCAAAATGTACCCCACCTCCAATCCATTTCAAACTTTAGAATCTTGTAGTCCTTTGTATTGGGGTCATTCCGTACCATTTCACCAGATTAAAAAAAAGTTATTGCAGCACCATTTCAGAAAAAATTCAAATCTTACACACTTATTACTACATGTCTGTAAGGCGCAAAACCAATTTTTGTTTATTTTTTTCTCATGACATCAAGGACTTACAAGCCTGTGAAGGTCTCAGCGCATTGTAAAAATGACACTTTCAGCGAGTATCGGTAATTAGAGTTATTCGGAAACTACAAGTTGTAGGAGAATGTTTCAAATACCAGATCAATCACCACAAATTGAACTTTCATTTGACACAGTTTTCTATAACTTCACTGTATAATATATATCAGAACAATTAGTCCAAACTTTTTATATAAATCATTGATTTTTACAACTTTTGCTATTTTTTTTCTTATAGAAGGTCTGTGATCACAAGCTCTATATTTTTGTTATACTGTGTTTGAGCATCATAGTAAGTGTGTGTGAAGGCCGTTTTACACGGTACATCTGTTTGTACAAACTCTTCCGTGAACTCTTGCATGAGGCAAAATGTATCGTGTAAAGCGGCAAATTGTATGAACGCTTGTGCGAATGTCTCAATGCCTGCACGGGAAATAGAACCTGTTCTAATTTCGTTGAGACAAACGTACTATCTCACGTACATTCGTTTGTACAAAATCTTTCATCGTGTAAAACGGCCTTAAGAAAAACTTAAGTGTGTTTGTTAATCCTCTAGCAGTTACAAGCTTCAAAAAATAAGAAAAATTGAAAATTTACCGTTTTTGGGCCCATTTTGCACGCGAGTTCGTTTAAATTGAATAGGGTAGTTTCCTTCATCAAAGAAAACAGAATTCATTTATTGCGACAGGTGCCCCAGCATAAACATATTCATTACACGCAAATTATTTGGATTAAAAAGTCTTAGTTTACAAGTAAATTGAATGTTAATTTTAAGTTCATTTGAAAAGGCTCGGAAATGGCGGAACAGCGGCAGCTCTTATGATGACGTAACAGGTAGATAGTCAACATTGCGAGGTATATGGAATTGTCATCGACTGTACTTACTATAGTATTTCAGAGTCCCTAAAATCTGGTGAACATGTATTAATATACCTCGATTAAAATGCTCAAAGTTCGGAAAGTCTCCTCCGTTGAGCATGCCATTAAAAGAAGTTTTCTAGGCTCCTACACTACCTGCTAGTTCAGAGCTACCGCGAAGGAGTTCTTCGCGGCAAGCGTCGCATGCGCAGTGAAATGAATAACGAAACTGCGTACCTGTGACTTCGCGTTCTGTGGTGTTCCGGCCTAGATGTTTACGTTTTGATCACTTTCGTTTTGACAAACATTTCCTTTATCTCATCTTCTATTCCTTTCATTTACCATTCCTATCATTCATACCTTGAATATTTCATTAGTTACCTTTCATCATCAGTTCCTTTTGCTGATATACAAAGCCACAATGTTTCATGAGAAGAAGCTCAATGGCTTTACAAACTGGTTTTGTACGGACAATCTACCGTAAGTGGGTGTGGCCATGGTGGTGGAGTTCTTTAGAGAAGATGTTCGGTTTAGTGCAGGTGAAATCAGAGGAGTAAAGCAAGGTACTACTCTCTTCTGACAGCTTTTAACCACAAAATTCTCCTCTTCTCGATTAGTGGAACCGCGACTTAAGCTTTCTTGCTATCGCTAAATGTTGTTGTGTGACACTGCGGCACAAAACAATTTTTATAAAGCAATGTTCTCGGAGGCATGTTACTGGTACTCCTTGGAGAATATGATGCTGATCAGCTGATGCAGTGAATCACGAGTTCCCATCAATGGTCTGTGATCACGGTGAGGGGTGATCAACGCATTTTAGTTGTTTTAGTATTTGCTCATACATAGTTTGCTTCGAGATTTTGCCATCCATTATGCTATTGACGGTAAGCCTTTTTTGCTAATTTCATGTTCTGGCAATGACACCTCGAAAAAGTGGATGAATTAAATTAATGTGTAATCGTATCATAGCTGCAGCGCAGCACCTGCTCTCCGTATAGTTATTAAGTGACGATTTCGTGCTTGCTTGCGGTAAATATTTCGAAATGAATACGAACAAAATGGTTTATTTCATGCTTTCCATACTAACTTTACCTAAAAAATAGGAGCTAGCACCATTAATTTGAGAATATATTATACTATACGATTTTCATTCCCCATACCGTAACCATAAATGTTTCATTATTTTGATGAGGTTTCTCTATGCTACTAGAGCAGCTAAATTAATAAATAAAGCTCATTTCCATTTTACACCAAGTTTACTTTTGTAAATAGTTTCTTTCCCGTCAATAAATTTATTATTATTATTAAAGCTTTCTCGGCGGACGTCGTCTGCAGATAAGCAGCGGCGGCGAACCACCTAGCGGCAGATTGCGGTAGTTGCGTACGTACCTGTGACGTCACACGTAGGATTAACCAGCATGCAATAGTTTGCCGTCGCGTTTTCGCGCCGTTGAATTTTTTCACTTTTTAATTAATAAGGAAAAATACTTAACGCCATTTAAAACGAACGGCTTCAAACACGTACTCCAGGGGTTATAAACTTCAGATCTAGGCAATAAAAAAAAAATAGGAAACCACCCTATTGAGAAAATTTGCTTACATTTTAATGTTTTTCTTGCGTTTGAAATGTACTTCCAACCATTTTCTCACAAAACAATGAAAATTCGCGTTTTGGGGCACAATTCGCGACATTTCACGAGTTCAAAAGTCATTTCCCCAGTCAGTATGGAGTATGTTGTAACTAATTACCACTCCTAGGACATTTTGTCTAAATTCGCAATCGCGAAATTTTCCTATCCCTAATCATAGCTTATTATACTGAAAATTTCAAATTTTTAAAAAGTCCCCCACCAGAGATAAGGGGGCCCAAAATGGTAAATTTTCAATTTTTCTTATTTTTCGAAGCTTGTAACTGCTAGAGGATTAACAAACACACTAAGTTTTTCTTACACACACTTACTATGATGCTCAAATACAGTATAACAAAAATATAGAGCTTGTGATCACAGATCACACCTTCTATAAGAAAATAAATAGCAAAAGTTGTAAAAATCAATGATTTATATAAAAAGTTTGGACTAATTGTTCTGATATATATTATACAGTGAAGTTATAGAAAACTGTGTCAAATGAAAGTTCAATTTGTGGTGATTGATCTGGTATTTGAAACATTCTCCTACAACTTGTAGTTTCCGAATAACTCTAATTACCGATACTCGCTGAAAGTGTCATTTTTACAATGCGCTGAGACCTTCACAGGCCTGTAAGTCCTTGATGTCATGAGAAAAAAATAAACAAAAATTGGATTTGCGCCTTACAGACATATAGTAATAAGTGTGTAAGATTTGAATTTTTTCTGAAATGGTGCTGCAACAAGCGTTCGGTGAATTGGCATGGAATGACCCATTGGTAGGGCTCCTAGATAGTGGTGAATAAAAACTTCACTTTGCGGGATAAAAAAAGGCCAAAAATCAGTATATAAAGTCGATAAAAAGACCCATTTAGTGATAAAAGCTGTAAAAAAAATCGTTAAATAAAACAACTTTGCTGAAGTACAAAAAGAAAATTTTAATAATCCAAATGTGACTAGCTTCACACATAACCAAGTACATATGTAGTCATAAACTGGGGACTCCAAACTCAAAATGAGAAATACTGATCTCAAAGGTAGTGAACAATGTGGATGCTTAAAAAAATAACTTAAAAAATAACTGAGCAACTTTCTGTTCATCAAAATTTTATGACCAATCCGGACATACATGCAACTCAATGGCATGTTATTCTTGTTGCTGATTCAACCATGCTCCCAACATGATTTCCAAGTTTTCTGGCTTCAAAGATGTCCGTAGATCAGAGTAAACATTTCCATACTGTGAAAAGGCTCGTTCACAGTCCACATTTGAAGCAGGTATCCACAGAGCTTGCACACTGGCTTCAACAAACTTTGAATGTCTTTCTTTCAATCCTAGAAGCACAGCAACGGTATCAATCTGATGAGAACCTCCTTCCAGCAGCTTGGATACTTGAGCTTGCAATGCCCCATATCCCTCGCACAACTCCTTCAGGGGAACACGTGACAAAATTGGCACTTTTACAGCAACAGTACCTAAGGTTTTATCAAGTTTGTTGGACACAACATTTCTCGTGTCAAACAAAGTGCTCATGCTGACCATGAATGCTTTTCCCTGTTCTTCATTCATAAGCTTGCACAGCTTAGAGTGGCAATGAAGTGAAACAGCTTTGATTTTCTCGTGAAAGTGGAATCTTTTCCTTCCAGTATCGATTTTTTATATTGATTCCAGTGTTTGGTGACCCAAGTACCCCACTGCTGATGGCTTTCAGAGATCGAAGGTGGTCCTGTAAATGTGCATGTACTTGATGGACATAAGGGTAAGAGTTTCCCTCCAGAACAACATCATATCAATTATGGGTTTGCAATGTTCGAAAAGGAATGTTGCCATTGCTTTTATTATAGATATATCCACGCTGGTAAGCTGTTTAAAATAGGTAACAGCATGACTCTCTTCATCTAAAGTTGAACAAAATTCTTTTAAGTCTTCACAGTAATATTTTACGTATTCTGCTGACTTGTCCGAGCTTGTCCATCTGGTTATCACAGGCATAGGGAACAGGATGGCACTTTTTTCTCCATTTGGGTACTTGGATTTCAGGTACGACAGATATCGATGCTTTCTTTTGCGGGTATTCAAGAACAAAAGTGTGTGTGACACAAGTGTTGAGTTCCTGTAGTTGCGTAGACCATACACTGGCCACAAGGTTCAGCTTGTGGGCCCAACATTGTATATGTACCATGTCTTCATTGAATGGTATCATTAACGAGTCAACACATGTACGCATATACCTTGCAGAATCTGTAGCTATTGCTACTACATTTTCAAATTTGATTTCACAGTCTGTTACAACTTTCAGTATTTCCCTGGCACACTCTGCACCACTCGCATTCTCCAAAACCCGAACTCCACCTACATAAATGTGCTGCCTACTTGCACAAGTAAGTGGCTTTATAAGCACGATGAACACACATTTTCCAGTTCGGTCAGTAGTTTCGTCGCTCATGATGCAAACTGGCTTATCCTTTATTGCTTCTTTTAATATCCTTGCCTGATTCATGCCAACTGCCAAAAAATACTTTGTATGCAAGGTATCGGCATGACACAAATCCCCTGCGCCTGTAAGAAAGAACTCACAGTATTACTGACAAGCAAGCTTCAGATAGGCCTAAGACCATTAACACATTTAAACAATATGTGTAGCACCTAGACCTAGACTAGTACAAAGCAAGCCTAACCTAGGCCTGGTCTAATACCAAGCTAACCTGTCCTAGGTATAGTTTAGTACCTACCAAGGTAGCCTGTCCTAGGCCTAGTCTAGTACCAAGCAAGCCTAGATATATCCACTAGACCCAAGTCTAGGCCTAGGGTGGGAATAGGTCTGGGCCTAGTAAGCCTCTGCAAGCCTTAGCCTAGCTATAGCAGGCTTAAGCCCTTGAATGCATATTCAAGATGTAGCCCTCCAAAGACCAATTTAATTCTAGACCTACCTAGGCTAGGCCTAGGCTGGTAAGTTTGATTCTAGGCTAGGCCTTGCCTAAATTACATTTCAGGATTGTAACATCAGCTAGGCTTAGCCTAGACCTAGGACAATGTAACATTTAACAGAAAAAAAACTTACCTGGGCAATACTTGTTGAGAAAACCTCTTAAGGCAGGGTTTTCTATTTTTTCGAGAGGTATATTGGCCTTAACAAATGCCTCTGTTATGTCGTAGTTAAATTGTTCTTTATCCAGTTTGATTTTTCTAAAGAGTCTTGCAGTGAAATCTATCGTGTGGATGGTCCAGCCTCTTGGAAATCTTTTTTGCTTTTGTGTAGGGCTGTGGCTTGGTGCTTCTGACAGGAATCCTTAATTACGAATCCAGTCTATCCTTGTGTTGCAAAATTTACACATGACAATCTGTTTTTGTCTGTCAAACACATAAAACCCTTCGCTAGCACACTCGGCGACGCTAGAAAATATATTGACGATTTTCGGCATATTAGTCACCAAAATATCACCCTTCGCGATAAAAGTTTCACTTGAAACCCACGTGCTAACAACCTCAATATCGCAAAGATAATCTAGAGATAGGCGTAGGACTAAACATGTACCAAATTACATGCGCAATGGTGGAATACCGGAAAGGAAGTCAAACGCGCGGCGGCCATCTTGAAAAATCGAAAGTTTGAACTTAAATGGTGGTTTTTATAAAAACGGCACTTTATGGAGGTTTGAAATATATAAACAGGCGAAATGATCTAAAAACCTTTATAAATCGTGGAAAAAATCGTAAATAACGCCCAAAACCCTAAAAATCGTGTAAAAACTGAAAACATACATAAAATCGCAAAAATTCGCGGTCGTCAAACAGTTACAAATTGCACCAGCTGTTGATATCCACAATCAAATTTGACCTAGCAAACAATTTAAAGAAATTCGTAAAAAAAACGTTCGCGAAAATCGAGGAGCCCTACCCATTGGTAAAGAAGCTGCAAGGTTTCGTCATTGCTATATTTCTTACAAGGGAGAAAAAATATTTGTTTATGGCATGCACCCTTCTGTGTCCACTCCCATCTGGTTGAGTAGCAGTTAGGCCTTTCATTACTTGCCAATCGAGTGAGAAATGCACTATAATATACTTATGACGTAAGGTAGAAGTGTTACTTCAAGAAAGGGTCACTTTATATCATGGATATTGCTTAAAACAGTTACGTCACAGGTGGGTTTATATAACAGCAGTGCAACTGCCTAAATGTGGTGGCTGATGTGGGTGAATCAGCACGGGAAGTCGCACCTTGGCCCAGAGCTTGATGCGAATCAATTATTTCATTTTGATTATTTAAATGATTGTTACCAGATATGTTTTAAGAGTAGACTTAATTACCACTGTATACATTACCGACTGACAGTGCTCTCGTGCCTGTGCTTTCAGTGAAAAGCAAAAGCACTCTTGCCATTCCCTGAATTTGCATAAAAACATAAGGTCTCGAAATCTTCGTCCAGTCAATGCGGCCTTTTACAACCATTGTCGGGGCGTTTTAGGAGTGATTGAAGGTCAAAAACTTTGTACTCATTGGTCTATTGGTGTGTCAAAGTTGCTCGAAGAACCTGCACTTTCTGGACTGCTGAGTGATTTGTTACAGCAAGAGGCTGCAGCCACCGTGGATGAAGAAAGACTGGGGACATCTCCCATCCTCATTTCCAAGGACATCCAGGTCGCTGAGGCCCGCGTTACGGGATTCACGTCGGTGAAGTTTCCCACGTAAACCCTGATGAGTCTGAAGAGCTCAGTCAGGAATCTAATACAGACGTGGAAGAGGCAGTCGAGAGCAGCGGAATTGCTTACTCTCCAAAAAAGCTTCGATTAGACCAGATTAATGTTACTCTAGAAGGTCTTGGCGAGTCTCCAGTGACACTGAAAAATTTGTACCGCTCGAAGAAATACAGCCAAGAAAAAGTGAGAAAAGCTAAGAGTTTGGTGAAAAGGTCCATAGAAAATGCAATGGAACTTTAAGCAGTGCAACCCCAAATTGAGGAAGGCCCACCTTCAAGTGATTTAGAAACTTCTTATTGGTTTGAAAAAGCAGGGAGGGAGATAATCCAACAATTGAAAGATAACTTCGAAGCAGCAAAAACTGTAAGTGAAAGAGTGCTGATCCTGTCCGTTCTTCCCCAGTCGTGGACCGTTGCAGAAATGCAGAGAGAGTTCTCGACTACAGAACACATTGCGAGGAAAATCAAGCAAAGTGTAGCTGAGAAAGGTATATTTTTCACTCCGGATCGGAAGCACAGAAGGACCCCACCAGTTGATGTCGAGGAAAAAGTAAAATAATTTTAACAAGAGCCTGACATAGGTCGGGAAATGGCCGGCAAAAAACTTTGGAAAAATTAATACGAAAATGGTAGCAAGGTCACAAATCAAAAGAAAAAAAGCTAATGTTAAGTAATTTGTGAGAGATATACTCCCAGTTCAAGAAAGAAAATCCTTATCTTTAAATTGGCTTTTCAAATTTTGCTGAGTTAAGGCCAGCTGAATGAGTTCTCACCAATGCATCAGGCACGCACTCGGTATGAATGTGAGCAATTCACCAGAACTTTTAACTAATGTTTATCGGAGCCCAATTATCTGAGATTCTTTCAAAAGACTGAAATGCTCTTTGAAATATTCAGAGATTATTTTCAGTGCATATCGAAGTGCTCACCACCTACTGATGAATGCACTCTCGGTCAATGTAAAAGCAGAACGTTCGGCGACCCACAAAGACTCAGAGATGTTTTTGAAAATTATTTTCAAGAGAACTTCATAGACAATATCACTCTAAAGAAGTGGACAGACACAGACAGATGTAATTTGGCGACTCTTATAATGGACAGCGAAACTTTTGTTGACATTTTTATAGAGGTAGCAAAAAAGTTCAAGCACTAGACTGCATTGCCAAGAAACAAAGTGGCTTTTTCTAAATGACGAGAGCCAATCTAGGCCCTAGAGGAGTTCTCATAGCGGCAGACTTTTCCGAAAATTATGCTTTTCTACTCCAAGACAGCGCTCATGGCATTCACTGGAACAACATTCGAGCTACGACACACGCTTTCGCTGGGTATGAATTAAAATAAAATGAGATAAAAGCAATAAATTTTATACTAATCTCAGAACAAATGACCCACGATACGGGTGCAGTCTTTTCTTTCCAAAGGAAGATAGTTCAATTCTGAAAGCTCATGAAAAGGATTTCAAGAAAATAATTTACTTCCCTCCGATGGAGCTGCAGGATAGTACAAGAACAGATATAATGTTGTCAATGTGTTGCAGCAAGAGAAGGATTTTAATATTCCCGGAGAGTGGCATTACTTCGCGCCTAGCAAGGGGCCTAGTAATGGCCTAGGCGGCACAGTGAAACGCCTCGCTACCAGAGCAAGCAGTCAGAGGCCATGCAAAGAGCAAACACTAACTCCCAGGAAGCTGTATGAATGAGCTTCTGCTAACATCAGGAACATAGCGTTGAGCTTCGTGGGCAATGCTGAAGTTAAATTTCATGAGAGGAGGTAAATAAGAGATTGCATGTTGCCTATGAAGTGAAGGGAATGCGATATTGCCATGCCATCATCCCAAAGTCATTGGACACTGTCAGTATGAAGAAAACTTCCTTTTATCCAGTAGGAACCCTTGTTAACCCCTGACAAGCCCGCATATATTCGGGCACCGAGGTGGTGCAAAATCTGACAAGCCCGCATATATTCAGGCAATTCCGCGATGTCCGTATATTTTTCTTTACGCCCGCATATAGTCGGCCGATGCTAGTAGTTTGCGTTCCTGCCGCCTCCTGCACTGTTGAAGGTCCAGAACCACCGATGCGGCAAGTGGCGCTCTTTTCAAATAGTGATTTCTAATGTTAAAACAATGGTCATTTTTTGGTAATATTTCTAGAAATTCGAGGGTTATAATTTTTTACGCACTGAAAAGTTATCCCCTTACGAAGTTTCAATCACCTACATTGTCATTCGTAACTATCCGTCTATTTACTTCATGCATGGAGTTTCTTTTGCGAACTTTTTACGAAATTTACAACTTCAATTTTTGTCATTTATAGATAATTATTGCTAATTTATGATGCAAAACTTCCGCTTCACATGACAAAAAACTTTATAAATGAGTAAATAATTTTTAAATTAATTATTTTCATTTACATTTCGTCATTCACTCGTCATGAGCATTCAATTACATTTTTCTTCAACATTTTAGCGGTCATTATAGAAATTGCAATTTCAATTTTGCGCTAATTTTCACAGCTACGATGAGTTCCACAGTAATTGGAATAAAATATTTCTCTAGCAACAGAACATGAATCTTTCCTTGCCTTATTTGTTACTATAGATATATATTTGTTACCTTATATGTTTGTTACTATATATATTTGTTGCTACATATATTTGTTACCATATATATATTTGTTACAATATATATTTGTTACTGTATACATTATCTGATTCTATATTATTCGTCCGCACATTTTTCTTCCGGTAATTTTTATATATGTTGGAAATGCCTATTGAACCGTTCTCTTTAGATAAAATGGCGTAAGCGTAAATGTTTAGACATGTTGCGAATGTTATTTCATCAGCCCCTTTCATTTTTCTACTTCGAATACCGGCGGAAGTGGCGAAACATATTTACGAAAACAATTATACGATGAAGACGTCTAAAGGTCGTACGTTCTCAATACAAACCAACACAAGTGCCCTGTGAATGTGCTACCCTAGCCCACATAAGTACGAGAATAAATGAGAGATAGAGATAAATCCCAAACTTGTGTAATGCCTTCTATTGTCATGTTTGACGCTTTCCTGAGGTCAGAAAACACCCGCTCAAGAGCCGATGGCCCGCTAAGCAACCTGGCGCCTGGTTTCATGTCATGCTAATCTGCCACCCTTTGCTCCCCAAGCTACTTTCCCACCAGCCAACCCTTTACTAATGGGATTTTCCCGGAATTTACCGTTAGTTGGAATATCCATGCTGTTGCGGTACACACACGTGTGTTTATTTTCCAAAAAATGGTAGGAACGGAAAAGAAAAATTTTATGATGAGCATGGAGATGAGCTTTTCACACTAGGGGCGAGGTCCTTTGCATATCGTGATTGTTTCCACGATTACTTTGTCGGAAGGACGATGGTGACAGCCTTTTGTTGATTTTCAGAGCATAAGCATCCTTGATTTTCAGAGCGCACGCACTCTTTCGCTGAAATTCCACCGATGCAAACATTGCATTTTTAGTTAGAACCTTTTCGTTCTAATACGAGCGGTGTAGTAGGAGTGAATTCTATGGTAAATTCTTTGTTTTCGCTCGGTAACATTTGGCAATCAGAAATGGATTCCGGAGAGGAATCAGTGTTGACCAGCAGTGATTCCGAGGTTATGGACAATGAAGTTCCTGGCTCCTAGTCGACTCTCTCCGGAGAAACAAGCTCCGAATCAGAAGGCGCAGCGGAACATTCGCGGGAAGCGGAGTGGGAAGAAATGCTTTCAATGAATCCTCCTCCGGCACCACCTACGTTTCTTTTTGAAGATAATTCTTCGATGAACTTCGACCTGGTTCCCGAATGAGCTTCCCTAAAATACATTTTTCAACGATAACATTTTTGACTTTATACCTTGGCAAACTAATCACTCCGCCAGTAACACTTTGCGTGAAAAAGCGGGGCCGTGCAGTGCTAGCATACATAAATAAGTGACGAGCTGTGACAAGAACAGAAATTCGCGTTTTTTGCCCTTGTAATGCTACAAGGCAGAGTGCGGAAGCCAGATACTGAGTTTTATTGGTCAACGAGACCTATACTCTCCTCTCCCGTTTTTGGACACACAATGTCTTACCGACGATACGTATAAATAAGGCAATATTTACATTTTGCCTATAATAATGATTTTGATCCCCAAACACACCCCAGCGCCAAATAAAATAAAATATGGCCGATTTCCAAGAGGCTGGAGGAAAAGTTCAAGGCACTCCATGCACCAGAGACGGACATTACCATCGAAAAGAGCCTACTCTTGTACAAGGGAAGATTGGGGTGGCGGCAGTTCATGCCTATGAAAAGAGCTTCATTTGGCAAGTATTTGTTCTTTGTGAATCGAGAACTGGAAACGTGTGGTCAACGACAATTTACACGGGAAAGGGGACTGTGTTGGATTATGACTTTGCCTATTTACCCATGGCCTCAAAAGTGATGATGACTCTAATGAAGCCATTATTTGGCCTATGATATTTACTGACGACGGATAGCTTTTATTATACGTCTCCAGATCTAGCCGACTTGCTCGCATCACACTCCACTGACTCGTATGGAACACTGAGGAAAGGGAATCCAGCTCTCTTCAAAGACAATCAAGTTCAAGAAAGTTTCTTGATTTTCGCCATAAAATGAATTTTGCTATAACATTTTCAGGGCGAAAGTCGTCGTCATGCGGGTTGCATAACTCCCGTGAATGTTTGTACGTTTCTTGATTTACTATGGACTAAAATTAATAGAAAACATGAACGTTGTCGGAAAAGTATATACTATTGTAATTTTAACTAAATGTATTCCTCAAAAGATGTCTAACTAAGGTTAACGGGAGGGAAGGTTATACTGATATGCAGGTGGCCTAATTATCTTAAGTTAAGGGGCAACAATCAGAAATTATTGAATAAATCAATAAATATTTGGAATAAAAAATTAAGGAAAACATTTTCGGATTTGCCTCCCTTTAATGCTTCTGAATCTGAAATAAAAAAATATGACTTTTTTTGACCGGTTTTGTAAAAAAAACCTGTCAGGGAAGTGGTTAAGCTGAACCCCATTCTCCTCTCTGAAAGGATGGAAGATACAGGAGTGCGAACTAGGTAAGTTGCAGGTACATATTGTGTTTGCAACAAAACCCGAAAATGATTTCCTTGTGTAATATTCACAGTTTTACCCTGCGTTTTCAGGTCTCGGTGGCAGCAGCGAAACAAGTGAGACTAAATAATGTTAAAGATGATTCCATAATTCAAGCTCAGTGTCCTGAAAACTATTATCTTCATAATGCATGGAGGATAGGATGAATGACTGAATAATGAAAGGATAATGAAGGAAAGGGTCGGGGAGAGAATGGAAGGGAAGGGCAGTAGTTAGGGGAATGGAAGGGAAAGAGGCGAGGGAGCTTAACAAAAGACTCTGATGGCAGGAGGATGATGTTAAGCGTGGTGTAGTCATTGATGTGTTGCACTTTCTGGTGTACATATTTCCAACCCTTTAAGCAGGTAGCAACCCGTTACCCCCGGCCAAGTGAGCGGGGGAGGGAGGTAAGCACTTCAACGAAACCCCGTACCCTGAAAATTCAGTGGAAGTCCACCACCCTGATAATTCCTAGAAAGTGGGGATGAACTGTGGATGAGAGCGTGCGTGGTTTTTCCTTGAGGTCACTGCGTTTCCTCCCATGCCAGGATCCAGACAACTGTTTTGCCACCAGCAGACCAGTGGAAGGAGGCGCAATGCCTGGGAATTGCCAGCGATGCGGAACGCAGTCGTCTGTTGGCTCTTGCCGAGAGCACTGTCAGTCGGAAATGTATAGTGTTCTAATTAAATCTACTCTTAAAACCTATCTGGTAACAATCATTTAAATAATTTTGTGAAAATCCATATTGAAAGAAACAATACAAGCTTTGTAAATTCCACAATTAATTTTATTTAATATGACCAGTTTCATCGCATAGGCAACATCTTCAGGTCTTGACGACACCTGAAGATGTCGCCTATGCAATGAAACCAGTTGTATTAAATAACATTCATTGTGAAATTTATGATTTCTTGTACATTGAATATGCACCTTAATTTTGGCTGCAGACCACCTGTTATATCAAAAACCAATATTTTTTCAAAAATTTTTAAAAACTGCAATGACCCTACAGATCGCTAAATTCAACCATTTTTTCAATTAAAAAGATATTACGTTGAGGAAGATAAATGAAACTAAACTTATTATCTAAGTAAAAGTTCCAACTCCTATCAATGCTAGCAAAACCATACATAGCTTGACAATAAGTATGGGGTATGACATCACAGCCCTAGGAACAGAGCAGCTGTTTCAGTGCTGATATATATGTTCGTATTTTTTTTTGTCATACTTCCCATCATCCTCAGTTTCATGGCTCTTTTGTTTTGCTGTCGATTGGGAAGTATGTATCATATTGTATAGTTTCCTTAGTAGTAATAAAACGGTTATCTACCAGTCAAGTCGTATCAGTGTCTCTGCCCAGCTACTTATAATATAGTGTTTAGTCTGAGAATCACCATACGCATACGACAAGTGCAACATTATTTTTGTGATTTCATTCGTTGAAAACCCATTAAAAAAATGATAGCATAAGCCTGAAATTTCGCTTTCGATTTCGCTTACCCTACATGTATCTTTGATGTAAGTCGAAGTTTTATTTTTGGGTCAAAAATATTGACTAATAAAATCCATGACTACAGAATAAGTCCAGGTGAGAAAAACTACTTGCTCTCCTTCTTTCAAAGGAGAACATATTAGTGATTCTTCCAATTTTTTTTGCAACACAAACTCTGATTACCTACCATTTTGACTTCAACGAAGATCCACCATCAAGATGATAATGGAAATGTGAATATTTGTTGGAGGAGGATATTTACAAATTCTCAAGACTTAGACAGAAAGGTATAAAACGGGATTCATGAATCTAGCGGCGAGTCTTAACTGACCTAATGTCTGACTTGGGTGTCTGAGGGTGTGGTGTATCGGGAAATATAGAAGCCGTGTGAATCCTTCATTTGTGACAAGAAGTCGACCTACTTTCATTTCATCTCATTATTGAGTTCAATATTCAGTACATTTTATAAAATTTTTCTCCAAGTTATTTTCACTGATGGCATGTAAAAAATGTGCATCACATTGATCAGTAAATTTACAGTAATTCATAGCACCAGCATCACCCATTGTTAAATCAGATAATCCTTGTATTTCGAGTTGATTATGTGATATTTTTAAAATGTAATTGGCCTTATGGAATGCAGTAATATCGAAAAGCGGAAGTAACAAGTGTATAATTATTTCAGTAGTTAGTCCTAATTCGAAACTTAGAACGTAAACACAATGCATTTCTCAGTGACTATTATCCGTGGCTTATCAGTAATAGAGATAGATACAGTTTTATGCAGCCTATACACAGAAATATTAACCCTGAAGTCATCTGAATTAGTGACTCGAGTACAAGTCAAAGGCAAGTTTTCATTGACCAAAAAAGGAAGAAATTTCCCAAGTTATACTCGAGTACAAGCGATAATTAAATATATGCACATTTTTTGACAGAATTTTTCAAAAACATGCAAACACTAAAATTACTCCAGTAGGCTCAATGCACATTTTACCCCTATTGAAAGACTACCCTTCAACTCAACCAATGCTTTGATGGATATTTGACCAAACAAACACATTCAGAAACTTCAACCTGTAGATAATGTCACGGTACGAGGACAAGAAAGCAATGAAGATCTACATGATTTTTGAAGATCATTTAATAGGCGTTCATCAAAGAGAAAAGCCAAACCTCAGCATATCTATTCTTCTCGAGAACATATTGTGTCATGTCTAACAATTCAATCAGATTAAACGTTTTTTCCATTCAAAACTACAGAAAAGATGCAATCCCTGGATCATTGAATAATGGAGGCATTAAATGACAACTGAGAAAGTAAATGATGCAATGAATGGTTGAAACTTGAATGGCAACTTCCCATCTGACAGTGTACCACACTTGAGGTATCATCTACTTTGAAATATGGGATCGGGTAGAAATGAAAAACATTAAGGTGCCACTGATGTAATATCATTGTGCGAGTTGACTTCCACACAACTGACTGATGAGCAACTTTTATTTTGATATGTACATTAGAGAAATCTTATTTGGCTTTATATCCTATAGTATCATCCATATAATGGGATCATCAGTCATCCATATTACATCCCTGTGAAGATGAATAACCCCCTGAGCCCTGAGATGAATGCCCTGCATTATATTCAAGATATTTCCAATCCATAGTACCATTGAAAGTAGTGAGAATGCAGATTACTTCCTTAAAGATGATCAAATTCACATCGCAATTTTAAATCCACCTGGGTAGTCAGTTACTTCCAGCAGTCACAGTCAGAGACATCTAGCGGGAGTCATCAGCACCACTTACTCATAGACCTTGCAGTAGAGTAAGTCACAAGAACAAAAAGCTCATAAATATAAAACATAAAGAGACAGAAAACATTGGAGAATACAAACTTATGTCTCTTTCAATGGGTAGAAATGGCGTGAACTGGGGTGGGCTGGTGATGGGGTAGAAGTCCTTGCCTGATAATCCGAGTGGGTATATAGTGGGTGGGATCCGAAAATGGTTGTTTGTGTTGGTCTGTTGTTACATGCTGAAACTGTTAAGCAATTGTATTTGTCGTATATAAATTCAATGCCTCAATACATTGCGCTCTTTATTATCGTTACTGCTTTGTTTCTGTGTTCTGTCTGTTCAGCCTATTCTGTCACCTTCAGTCTGATTCAGTGTATATATATATAATAAATAATTTCGTTCAAACAGAGGGTGAAAGAAAGAGGATAGGAAACACACAAAATTGTGAAGTCCAATGGTGGTCCGATTCACAGTGAAAAAAATTCGATTCGAAAAATTCACTGTGAATCGGCCATCATACCATCTTCACACCACCATTGGACTTCACAATTTTGTGTGTTTCCTATCCTCTTTCTTTCACCCTCTGTTTGAACGAAATTATTTATTATTTACGCCTGTGAGCGGTTTGAGTGAATGAATGAATGGTGTATATATATATATATATTTATTAAAAACTACGTGTCTTTGAAACTCGTGTGTGTTATTGTGCTTCGCCACTGTCTGTGACAGGTTACGGGCCCAGAAAAATATGAGTTGAAAATGTTAATTATTCTCGCGATATATTAAATTTGAACTTGTATGAACACGTGCCGGACACCTTTTCGTGTTGCAAGTTTCTGACGTGATATTTATTCAAAATGTCAGATAACGATCAAGAACGTTCCAATATTCCTGATTACTCCAATGCTGCCGCAACCGCCCACCATTCAACACCCGTTGATGTTGCACAGTCTGTGTTCGTTGCACCAGCAGGTGTGCCAGGAATTGAAAAATTGGAAGGAGAAAAGAACTATAATGTATGGAAATGGCAGATGAAAATGCTTCTAATAGACTATGGTATGTGGGAATGTGTTACTGGCTGGGACACGGATCCAATTTAAGATCAACGTGCGCTTGCAAAGATCAGTTTGGCTGTGAAACCTGTGTGTGCTTCTCACATTTATAGATGTAGCACAGCTAAAAAAGCATGGGAAAATCTTCAAAAAGCTTTTGGTAGCTCTGGATTGACTCGCGAACTTTTGTTAGAGACAGTTAATGAGAGTATGTTATGAAGATTTCAGTTCCATGTACGAATACATTAATGGCATCCTTTCCATTGTGAATCAGCTGGCAGATATCGGCGTCGTTATTCCTGATAATAAAGTTGGAAAAATTTTGTTGAGTGGACTATCAGAGTCTTTCGAGACTTAGGTGCAAGTTTTTGCATCCACTCACACTGAAGTGAGGAAGTGAAAAAGCGAAGAGGAGGATTGCCGAAGAAGTGCCAATGAGTGCGAATCTTCTCTGGCATCCGTCAAACTCAAATCAGGTGTTTCAGATGCCTCTACTTCAAACAAGAAAAGTGCTCCCAACAAAATTGTTTGTCATTACCGCAACAAAGAGGGACATAAACGACCGCAGTGCAATAAGTGTAAAAAACTGAGAAACAAAAGTTCCTCAAGTTTTCAAGATACATCAAGAAATTCCAAGAAATCTGATGGCAATAATGGTTTTGTTCTTCTGACTGCTGCGACATATAGTAGAATTAAAATGCCAAAATATCAGTGGTTCTTTGATAGTGGTGAAAGTCAACATCTGACATCTCGAGATGACTGGATAGATGACCTCAAAACTTCTGTGAATGCTGATATCCTAACGCCTAATGGTTCTGTAGTGTCATGCCAAGGTGTCGGAAATGTGCCATTTATTTAAAAAAATACTAAGTCCCTAGATCATGGTACGAATACTGATGTATTGTTTTGTAAATAGAGTGTTGCTAATCTGTTGCCTGTTTCTAAAATTGCAGAAAAAGGTAAAGTACAAGTGCTTGACAGATATGGTGTTAGTGTGTTTGATGAAAACCAAGTTAACATTACAGGTAGAAGTCAGCTTACAGGCAGTGCTGTTGGCGGCATTTATAAGTTAGACCAAAATGGAAAAACCACAGCAACTGTTTATGGTAATGGAATGCCTAAAGTATCTGCTATGGCAAGTGCATCTCTTGTGTGTCCATCTAAAGGTATTGTTTCTGATACTCCTAAACAAATTCCTCTTGAAGTAGACGATGTGCACAATTTTATGCCCTCTATGATATGTCTAATGTATCTAAGGAAATTTGGCGTAAAAGGACAGGGCACCTTAATTACAAATATTTGTCTAAGCTCAAGGATCTCGCTGATGGCATAAAGTTTGTTGAAGGACAACACACAGTGTGTATTCCATGCATACAGGGTAAGCATTGCAAAAGGCCATTCCATCTAACAGTTGGTCAAGCATCTGGCTTGTTGGAAAGCATTCATTCCGATGTCTGCTACCCTGAAAAGGGAATTGTGACGTGCGGTGGTGCTAGATATCTTGTTACATTCACAGATGATTTTTCCAGGAAAACTTTTGGCTATCTCATGAAAACCAAAAATGAAGTATTTTGCAAGTTTAAGGAATTTAAGTCATTAGTTGAATAATAAACAGGTCATATTATTAAATGCCTAAGAACTGTGAACTGTTGTGGCGGTGAATATGTTAATGGGCACATGTCTGAATTTCTTAGAATTCATGGTATTTCTCATGAAACAACATGCCCAGATACACCAGAGAAGGATGGTCTATCTGAAAGGGCAGGTCGAACTATTTTTGACTGTGCTAGAACTATGTTGTGCGATTCTAAGTTAGACAAGTGCTATTGGGGAGAGGCAGTCTCCACAGCGATCTATTTAAAGAATAGATGCCCAACTGCATCTCTCAACTTTCAAATTCCTGAGGAAATTAGGTCAGGGAAAAGAGTTAATTTATCTCATCTTAAGAGTTTTTGGCTGTAAAGCATTCATTCATGTTCCAAAGAGAAAACGAGGGAAGTTAGATCCTAAATCAAAAGAAGTAATTATGTTGGGATATGGTCCTGGGAAGAAGGGATAAGCATGATCCTAAAAAGGTTTAAATGTCTAGGGAAGTCAAATTTATTGAGACCCTAATGGCTGGTGATGTTCTCATTACAAATGAAAACCAAGATATGGATAGGAGTGATCTTGAAAATGACAATTATGTTCTCATTTTTTCAGATAAAAATATTAAAAATGTGCCTGCTATGAATGATGTTGCAACTATGTCAGATAACAATATTCAAAATGCACCTATTGTCAATGATGTTCCTAATGTTGTGGATCGTATAAGACCCACACGCTTGAGACAAGCACCTCGTTGGCATGCTGACTACGATATGTCCTTTCAGGCTTTGACTGATATGTCTGACAATATTCCCACATTCCCACCAAGGATGCTTTATTGAATCCCATGTGGAAATCAGCAATGCAATCTGAATATGATTCTCTGATAAATCATTAAGTATGGGAATTAGTGGACCGACCTTCCGATAGTAACGTGGTAAAATCTAAATGGGTTTTTAAATTAAAAAAATGGACATTCAGGTGAATTTGAGAGATACAAAGCTCGCCTGGTAGCCCGAGGTTTTTCTCAGAAAAATGGGATTGACTTTCACGAAACTTTTTCTCCAGTCATCGGTTATACTACTTTGAGATTATTTGTGTTGGCAAATGAAATAGATCTGGACATAGATCATGTAGATGTAACCACTGCCTTTTTAAATGCAGATCTTACTGAGAAAATATACATGGAACAGCCAGAAGGTTTTTCAGTCCCAGGAAAAGTATGTTTATTGCGAAAAAGCATTCATGGCCTAAAGCAATCCAGTACGATGTGGAATAGAAAAATTTCTGATATCATAGTTAAAACAGGTTTCAAACAATTAAAATCTGAATCGTGTGTTTATATATGTAATATAAATAAGGATCTTACCATAGCGGCTCTCTATGTAGATGATATCTATATATTCTCAAATTGTAATCAAGACGAAACTCTTGTGTGATTCACTATGCAAAAACTTTAATGCAAAGTTACTTGGTAGTGTGAAAGATTGTTTGGGAATGCATGTGAATAGGAAGAGAGAAAATGGAGTTAGTTCCCTTGATCAGGCTCAATATGTTAAAAGGCTGTTAGAAAGATTTGGTTTATTTAAAATTTAAATATTAAAGGGTATGATGATGTTTCATATGGTGGTGTACCTGGTGGTAGATGCTCACAAACAGGTTACATTATGCAACTTGGTACCTCAACCTTCAGTTGCGTATCTGTAAAACAAAAAACTGTAGCATTGTCTAGCACTGAGGCTGAATATTTAGCGATAACTAATGTAGTGAAAGAAGCTTGTTTTATCAATAATTTAAGACAAGAGATGGAGCTGAAATTTGGTGTAATAGAAATATTGAATGACAATTTGTCTGCTCAATGTATGGCTGAAAACAAACAAACTCTTAAACATATTGATATAAAACATGGCGTGGCATTCTAAAAATTAAATATAACCCAACTGATGATTTGCTTGCTGACATCTTAACAAAACCCTTAAGTAAACAAACGCATATGTATTTTTCTAGAGCTATGAATGTTTTCAATGTATCTGATGCTTGATTTAAGGGGGTGTGTTAAGCAATTGTATTTGTCAAATATAAATTCAATGCCTCAATACATTGCCCTCTTTATTATCGTTACTGCTTTGTTTCTTCTTTTTCTGTGTTCTGTCTGCTCAGCCAATTCTGTCACCTTCAGTCTGATTCAGTGCCTTGTAGTGAATGTACATACATACTTGCAACCCGTGTGTGTGTGTGTGTATGTGTGTATGGATATATATATATATATATATATATATATATATATATATATATATATATATATATGTGTGTGTGTGTGTGTGTGTGTGTGTGTATATATATATATATATATATATATATATATATATATATATATATATATATATATATAAGCTATATATGTGTGTATGGATATATATATATATATATATATATAAGCTATATATGTGTATGGATATATATATATATATATATATATAGAATCATTGGAAGCTTTCACGAGCGTGAACACAAATATATAAAAACTTTGTCACAAGTGTGACTAAAATGAGAACACATAAAAAAGACACTCACACGGGTTGTAAATTTTTCGGTGGATCGCCGCCACCTTCTTCAGCGAAAGGTATAGGAAGAATGAAGAGGAAATGTTTGGGATGGTGAGGGGAAGAGAGCAGAGCGCAAGAGAGCAGTGAGGAGGGGAAGGTGAAAAGTAAAGAAGGGGTGGAATGGAGGTAAGGGAAATGGAAAAGACGAAATGGTGAAGTTGCCATGACCAAGTTAAGAGACAGAAAGATACAAAGTTGAAGGTTGGGAGGGGAGAAGATGTTACAAAATTATAAGTACAATGTTGAAGGTTGGGGGAGGGGAGGATGTTTACAAATTAATGGGACCGGTTGAGGCCAGGTGGCTGGAGAGCGTTAAAATAAAATATACAAGCTTGCTCTAATGTTCTCAAAGTAATTGGAGTGGCTGTGGGGGGTAGAGAGGCCAGAACAGCTACATTGTAGCAATTATCAAATTTAGTGGTATGGGAAGCGGCATGAGTAGGGACAGCGTGAGAGAAGTTTTGGGAGGATGGGTTGCATGAGGCACGGTGATTATTTATCCTGATATTAAGTGGTGTACTACAAAGTCCAATATAAAAGGCCGGGCATAGCTTACAAAGAAGTATATACACAATGTTAGAGGTGGTACAGGAGGATGAGGAAACGGAAGGAAGATGAGAATTTATGAATTTATTCGGGAGTCGGTTCGTGGTAAATAATAAGCATGTTTTGCATCTAGGACGGTTACAAGGGGTGGCTGGAGTTTTGGATTGAATAACTGATTTTTTGAGAGGTTTCGTGGCCTTAAATAAGTTTGATAGGTTGGGGGGACGCTTATAAGTAACGGATGGACATTTAGGGAATAAATTAGTAGTTGTTGGGTTATTCGAAAGGATGGGAAATAATTCTTTAAGGATGTGCTTTAGGGACTGTATGCCTGGGAAGAATGTGGTGCAGATGGAAAGATTTTTAGGGTTTGAATCTGATGTTAGTTTAGGTTGGTAAGACTTTCTGAGTATTTTTTTATACAAAAGGGTATCAGGGTATCCTCTGCGGAGAAGAGACTGGTGTAGGTTGGATAGGAAATGGTCAAGGGACTCCGGATTATTACAAATTCGATGACCTCTGATGGAAAGAGAGTATGGGAGAGAACGCTTTGTATGAGAGGGGTGACAGCTACTAAAGTAAAGGTATTGCTGTTTATTTGTGGGTTTAATATGGACAGAGGTACTAAATTTACAGTTGGATAAAGAGATGTCGACATCTAGGAAAGTTATTTGGGTGGAGGAGATATTAGAGGTGAAAGATACAGAGGATGATGCATTGAGAGAGGAAATGAAAGAATTTAGAGAGTCAATGCCATGTGGCCAAAGTAGGAAAATATCATCTATGTATCGGAGCCAGAGGAGAGGTTTTAAAAGGTTTTGAGAGAGGAAGTTCTGTTCGAGAAGACCGAGGAAAAGGTTGGCGTAAGAGGGACTGAATCTACTGCCCATGGCACAGCCCTTGGTTTGGAGGTAATGAAGATCATTGAAAGAGAAGGCATTATGGGTAAGAATAAAGTTGGAGAGTTCTACCAGGAAATCAGTACTAGGTACGTGAGGAGTGGGACGTTGACTTAGAAAATGGCGGACTGATTGTAGACCTTCTGAGTGGGGAATGGAAGTATAAAGTGAAGTTACGTCTATTGTGGCCATGAGAAGTGGTGTGTTATGGGGAAGTGAAATGGAATTGAGGAGGTTCAAAAAATGGTACGTATCTTTAATGTACGAGGGTAGGGTGTGCACGTGGGGCTGCAGGTAATGGTCCACAAAAGCCGATATGCGTTCTGTTGGAGAAAAGCACGAAGAAACAATAGGACGGCCAGGGATGTTAGGTTTGTGGATTTTGGGAAGGATGTAGAAATTAGGGGTTTTGGGGTGAGGAATGGAGAGGATGGAAATGTCTTTTTTTGTTAGGCCTTCTGACTGACCTTTGCTAAGGAGGAGCGAGGCTAGCTCATCTGAAAAATCAAGGGTGGGATCGGAGGGGACAGGAATGTAGGAGGAGGAATCCGAAAGTTGTCTATTGACTTCATTAATATAGTCACTTGTGTTAAGCACGACCACCGTGGAACCTTTATCTGCCTGGGTAATGACTATTTCGGGATTTCGGATGAGTTGCTTAAGGGCCGACATTTCTTCTGTGGAAAGATTAGGTTTGGGTTTTAGGGAGTTAATATAGGATCGATTGGAAATTTTAGAAAGTAATTGTTTGGTGAAAATTTCGACAGGGTGATTTGAAGGAAGAGGCTTGGGTTCAAAGGATGAGGGAGGTTTGAAATTGTTAAGTGCGGGGTGAAGGGAGTTTGCACTGATTTGGGGTAAAGGTTGGGAGTTCCAGAATACTTTCCATTTTAAGTTTCGACAAAAATTAAGGGCATCAGTAAGAATATTAATGGGATTGACTTTGGGCGTAGGAGAAAAGGAGAGTCCTTTGCTCAACAAGGATAGTTCGGCAAGGCTTAGAGGCGTGGAGGAGAGGTTTGCTACCTCTTGTTGCGGTGGGGTAGATTGACTTTCAGCATTTTGGGAAGGGAGGGGGGAAGGGTCTTTGATTTGCGGGGTGCGCACTGGATACATCCGGGTCGTAGGTGGAGGTGGGGGTGAGAGACGTAAAAGGGTCGCTAAATCTGGTTTGAATAGGAAAAGTGGTGGTGGAGTTGTGGTTGGGTTCTCTAAATGCAATGGCAGGGGAAGACCTAGGCGGAAATAAGAGGCGTAAAGAGATGACAATTTTTTATAGGATTTTTGACGTCGGAAGACTAGAGTTTTGTGAGCTGATTGCAGAAATCTAATAATTTTAGGAAGGTTTTGAGGGGAGGAGAGACTTATGATGTTTATAAGGGAAAAGATATTAGATTGATATTTGTTGACTAAGGATAGAAATTGGGAGAGAACAAACTGGCAAAGAGTAAAGGATTGTTGATAAATAAATTTTTGAAAGGCTGGGTGTATGGAGGGAGGCAAGCCTGAGATGGGGAACTTTATGAGAAGTCCATTTGGAATAACGCCTATTGACAGGCAAGAGGATAGAAACTCCGAATGGCTTGTGTATTGGGCCAGTTTGAAGGCTTGTTTTTTAATGCTATGTAACCAAAAGGAGATCGGGTCAATGGCAGTCATTTCGGGAAAGAGGAGGGTGACCAGGGAATTGGTGCAAGGAAATTAGGAAATTGGAGTAGTAGGTAAATAGGTGCGATGAGGTTAAAATAAACGTGAGAAAGGCACAGTGGTGAAGGAAGGATAGGACACTGAAATAGGTGGTTGCGACTTACAACACAGGAACTGAAGAAGCCGCTTGAAGATCACGAAGAGAAAGATGTCTGCGGTGCGCAGCAATAATCATTGGAAGCTTTCACGAGCGTGAACACAAATATATAAAAACTTTGTCACAAGTGTGACTAAAATGAGAACACATAAAAAAGACACTCACACGGGTTGTAAATTTTTCGGTGGATCGCCGCCACCTTCTTCAGCGAAAGGTATAGGAAGAATGAAGAGGAAATGTTTGGGATGGTGAGGGGAAGAGAGCAGTGAGGAGGGGAATATATATATATTGAGCAGGTTGTTAAGGAGCAACTTCAATTAATTACACAACCCTGAAAACAGCTATATATATATATATATATATATATATATATATATATATATATATATATATATATATATATATATATATATATATATATATATATATATACACACAGTAAGTCCTCGACATACGAACGAGATGCGTTCCGAGAACTTGTTCGTAAGTTGAATTTGTTCGTAAGTTGAAAATCGTTAGCCAGGCATCAAAAATTGTAGTTACCGTATTTCCTGGCCCATAAGACGCACTTTTTTTCTCCAAAATGTGCTCTTAAATTGTTCGTTCGTCCTCTAAGACGCAAGCTGATTCGCCGGGAAATACTATTTAGGGATGGTCAGATCGGATCTAAAGATCCACGGGTATTACGTTTCTCCAGATACTGAAATCGGATCCTAATTCATTTTAAAAAATCGGATCTGGATCAGATAAAAAAAATCACACTGGGGAGTGGATACCATTAAAATCGCCCTAAATAACGGTCATCCTGTGTTGCGGCCGATGTTGGAACTAGTTGGAACCATGGAAGTTGGCTGCTGATGTTCTCGAAAGGATGTCTATAGGATGTCCTCGAAAGGATGTCCCAACTAGTGGAAACCACCTGAGATGTTAAGGCGGGTATGCGATGAGTGAAATGTGATACGTTTGGTTCGCTGTCATAGCTGATAAGGGACTCCCAACGGGCGACGCCCTCCCCCCCCCCAACTTTTGGAAGCCACTTATGAAGTTAGGGCGTGGGAAAGCGATGAGTGAAATGTGATACTTATGATGAAATGTGATGCGGACTCGAGAAAAAATATCACTTTACTCTGACCCCTTAACTATGAGCGCCGAGCCGAGGGTGTGGGGAGAGAGAGAGGTGGATGGGGGAGGAAGAGGCAGGCCAAGGACTCGTAGCCGTAGCCGTTCGCTGCGGAAGCGCCAGCGCTCGGTGTGAAGGCCTGTGGAAAAAAGCGCTGGACATCTTTGCTTTACACGACTACAGTTATTGTATAAAACTTGCGTAACATCTTGAGGAGTATCCGCATTGAAAGATAAACGATGCAGCTAGAACTTATATCAAAGCTCATTTTCGTATCACTTCTAATAGCCGAGTATCATTTCCTCGAAATGATCGACTTTAGGCAAGTTAACTATTTTTTTCTCCGATGTGGTTGATATCAAGTACGCACAGGTATGTATCAAGCCGTATGAAATAAGTTCTAGCAACATCCTTCCTGCGCCAAACAGGGAAAACATAATTTCTTTATCTATTAGCATGGCGATGTGAAAGTCAACGGTCTGAAAATGGATTTCCTAGCGTGGTATCCACTTCCAAAAGTGAATGATGCTTCCTAT